>CM077807.1:17695222-17745222 GCA_039737535.1 Lagodon rhomboides | reverse complement strand
CAGGTCTCGTAGTAGGTGCAGCGTTTGAGGTCGTTGGACAGTTTCCTGGCCCGGCTGTCGTCGATCACTCTCGGGTTGGCTGAGCTGATGGCGTCTGAGAGGGAGACACACACGTTAAGCAACACATCAGGACGCAGCGTTTCATTTAGAGCCTCCGTCACATGCAACGAAGCTCTGAAGCTGATGCATTGTGGGATTTGAGCTGGATATCTTCAGGTTAGGTGGTGAGAGTGTGTGGTGTCTTTCCTGTCTGTCGTCAGCTGGTCACTGAGCCGGCAGCAGATCATACGTGATGCTTCGGCGCCCTCTGCTGTTAACACGCAGACACTCAGCTTCTCTCCAGGATGTTTCAAATAAACTGATTACTTCCTGTATTTTCAGGAACAGTCTGAACTTTCACTTCAAATGATCAGAGAGTCCTGATGAGCCTCTCTTTGTGTTCGTCCTCTGACTGCTGCTCTCTGCAGGACCAGCCTGCTGAGCTCAGAGGAGGAATCATCTCTGTGTTTACTAAATCAATCAAGTTTTAAAGACCAATTCAAGCTTTTATTAACATTTATCAAACGTTGTCTCTGTGTTCCTCAGCCTTTATTTCATTTACCGTCCGAGCATGTAGACGCTCAGACACTGAGAAGAAGACAGAGTACGTCTCTGAGGTGAGACCGAGAAGAGCTGGAGACCCAGGGAGGAGTTTCAGGGACCTCTGGTGGGAATCTGAACCGGTTCCCTTCATCTGATGAAGGTCTACAGACTGAACCGTCCTCAGGAGCTCTGCTGGAGCTGCACTGATGGAGACTGCACCACTGGGTGGCAGCAACGCCTCAGACAAGCTCTGTGTGTGTGTGTGTGTGTGTGTGTGTGTGTGTGTGTGTGTGTGTGTGCGGACCTTGCGTGCCGACCAGCACCAGCGGCAGGTCGGCCGTGTTCCTGTAGGCGGCGAGGCGGCAGAAGTAGTGGTAGACCGTCTGGAAGCTGATCTCGTCCTCCAGGCTGAAGACGAAGATCACGGCGTCCACCCACAACGCAAACTGCACACACACACACACATTCAAACACAACTTTATCGACACGGACGTCAGCTGAACGTGAACACAGGGGCTTTAGAGACGGAGGAGCAGAGAGGAGACAGGTGAATTATTCATGAGGTTTCTGTCTAGACTCGCTCACATTAAAACTCCACTCGGTCAGTTTGCAGGTCGGACACACGGGAATAACAACCTGACCCAGTTTCCTCCAGGATGGATCCTCTGCTGTCACGCACACACTACATCTACGACTTTTAGCACAATCTGAAGAAAAGTCAACTCAAAATGAGACCTTCTGTCACTGTGAGCTCAGAACTACAGACTCGTGTCCGTTCGTACAAACAGGAAGTCAACATCGTCTCACTTTTGCTTTTCAGGAGAGTGAAGACGCTGCTGAACAACAAACAAATCAGTCCTCAGTCACAGGACAACTCCATTTCTCTACAACCTTTTTATCAGGAACTCATAGTCTCGTCAGGACTGATCAGATTACTAACTATAGGAAAACTAAAGATAACAGGTCAAAGAACCTGAAGGTAAAGGTTAATCTATTTGTCATGTTCAGCCTGTGTTCTACCAGATCTTACGACAGAGGCGCTGTGCAGAACTAACAGCTGAGAGTGATTTGTTAGTGTTCATTTTAGTGAAAGTTGAAGCCTGGAGTCGGTTTTCGAGGGTGAAAGTGGTCCCATCTTTCCTGTGCAGGTGCAGTACTCACCTGAGCCTCTGGGGGGCCTCCTTCATCTCTGATGAGCAGCAGGTGACTCTGACCGTCGACCACGATCTCCTTCTTAAAGCGACCGCCTGCAGGAAACAACAGCAGCGGTCAGAGACACGGCGGGCAGAGGACGAGCCTCTAGCAGGCCTACAGACGGAGACGGCTCTACGCTGAGGTGGAGCTGATCGGTGACATCACAGCCACCCGCTGATCGATCACGGGACTGATTGGGTGAAAGATGAGGGGGAACGTCTACCAGGATTAAGACTAACACAAACCACTACGGCACAGAATGGCGGCACACACACTCAGACACACTTCACAGTCGCCGTGGAAAGTTTTAAATCAATCGTTGGTGGACAGGAGAGCTGAGGGTCTGATCCTGGGTCTGATCCTGGGTCTGATCCTGGGTCTGATCCTGGGTCTGATCCTGGATCTGATCCTGGGTCTGATCCTGGGTCTGATCCTGGGTCTGATCCTGGGTCTGATCCTGGGTCTGATCCTGGGTCTGATCCTGGGTCTGATCCTGGGTCTGATCCTGGATCTGATCCTGGGTCTGATCCTGGAGCCATGTTCTTCATCTTCGTCTCAAATCTGTTCTCACTACTTCTACTTCCTGTCTGTCCGTCCTCATAAAGGATCCCTCCTCTGTTGGGTTTGTCTGAATTGAGTCAAAGAACAGACGGATCGTTGATGTTATTAATATTATTATCGTTATAACGATCTTGTCTTTAATCGAACAGTTGGGGCAGCAGGAGTCAAAGGTCTGAGGTCAGACATCGATCGGTCGAAGAGGCTTCACTGATCAGAGAGTTTGATCTGAGTCTCAGACGGGACAGAACACAGTATATTTATGGATCTGTCTCTTATTTCTCAGCTCGTCACTGCCTTGATTTGACTTTCTGTTCACTAAGTAACTGATGGGAGAGGTTTCAGTGAGTCTTCACAGACTCCTGGAGTCTTTGTTCGGAGGCTTTCTGACTCTGAGTCAGGAAGTTTGGACTGTTTGTTCCCCTGAGAAGATTTGAAGTGGAACATTTTGAGGTTAAGCTCTGGTCAGCGTACGAAGACGTGTTTCGTTCCCACGACTCATTTATACATTTTCATCTCAGGGCTCAGGGGAATAATATCAAGAATCTGTGGACTCGACCGTCGACCTCACTGACTCTGGACCCTTCTCTCTTTCACTGGAACGGTTCTGATTCTGTTCTGTTTGTTTGTTACTGAAGCTTTCTTTGTCTTTGTGTTGAGCGCTGCATCAGATGGTTCAATCAATAAATCAGGCTGTCGACAGAGAACCTGGAGTGACGTAGGTGACGTGACCTTCGATCTGATGCTGCTCCGTGAACCAAGTCGGTGTTGTCGGCAGGATTATTACAGTATTCTAATATTGACGGTTACTGTGATGTTTATAAATGAAGTACTGATATCCTGAAGTAGTTCAACATGTTCTGTACATTTTGCATTTGCTGCACGTCACACAGAAGTGATCAAAACCAATCAGACTCTTTCACTGTGGCTCTGCAGATATTTGACCGAATGAAGACTCATTTTGAGGCGTAACCGTCCTTTAAGTCTGAGGATCTGGACCGCAGCAGAGCGTTGTGTCTGTTTGCGTCGCTGTGGGAACACGGAGGACTAACAGGAAGTGGACGACACTAAAAGCCGGAGTCCAGCCGTTATTTTTGGGTTCTCGGGAGGATCAGCTGATCTGAGAGCAGCTGGGACGAGTCGGAGCTGCAGCTCAACGACCGGCTGTACTACACGGCTCAGTAATGATAGAGGGGGCTCACACACACACACACACACACACACACACACACACACACACACACACACACACACACACACACACTCTCCCATGACTTTGTGGCAGGACGTTCAGCCAATCAGAGGAGGAGGAGGATGCACACGCCCGTAATGCAAAATACAATTTTGCAGCATCGTCACTACTGACCCAGCCTCAACACACACACACACACACACACACACACACACACTGATCATCAACATCCTTGGTGTCGTCATCCCTGAACTGTCTTTCTTTTGCAGTAGCGATGTGATGTGTCTCAGTCGTCATGGATCAGCATCCAGCTGCAGGTGTTCCAGACATGCTCATCAGACAGACTCAGGCTGATCAGTGATCAATCACATGATCGCTACAGTCTGCTGACTCATCAGGTCTGCGTCACCAGTCACACAACATATGTCAGTGTAATTCTAGAGCAGGAAGTGAGAGCTGCAGCTTCCTGCGAGCGGACGCCATGCTGCGGCGCTGCAGGAAAGCAGATGGTGGCGATAACGCTGAGTCAGCAGAGTGTATTTATGTTCCTTTATATACAGTCGGGGTGTGTGTGTGTGTGTGTGTGTGTGTGTGTGTGTGTGTGTGTGTGTGTGTGTGTGTGTGGTGTTTACATGCACACAGCTGCAGAACAGGACGAGGGATGAAGTTTGACAGAATGACAGAAGCAGTGGTGAGGTCAGAGGGGGCGGAGCTACAGGTGGAGTCCAGCTCCAGGTTCAGCGCTGACTCAGCAGACTCTCCACCTGCGGCCTGACGTGGAGGCGTGACGCGGCTCGGTAGCAGCTGGGTTCAGTCTGGACTGAGCCTGACAGACAGAGCTCAGGGCTGCAGATGGTTGCCATGGAGACACACAGCTGATCTCAGAGCAGGTGCTCCGATCAAAGGATTACTGTCAGTGGACAGATCCGACGGCGTCCGGCTTGTTTGTGATGCAGCTCGAGCTGATCTGTGGTTTGTGTGCGCCACGTTTTCTCCTGCGCTCTGATTGGACGCCGTCTCAGCCTCAGACGAGGTTTACAGAAACAATGGAAATGTGTTTTTTCCAAATTGTGCCAGAAGTCCTTCAGTTGGCACCGGTTGTTGGTTATTTTGGATGGCACGCCACATTCATCATCCTTCAGTTAGAAACCTACAGTCTGGGCTTTTATTGTGGTAAATGTGGGCTTTTATTTTGAGTTTCACAGGTCTGTTCCAGGAAGTAGCCTGCACCGACCGATGTATCTGAACAAAAAACGACCACACGGGTCGACTGCGTATCTAACACTATGTTGGACATGTTCCACCTCTAGTGGCTGAAGAAGTTATTACAGCACAAAGGAGGACGTCAGGTGAAGCAGATGTTCACCTGCCGCTAACGTCTACGGTGAGTTAATGTAACTGACGTTCGGCTCTTTCAGTGTTACTGATTCAAGTCCAGACTGAGAAACGTTCACCAGCTGCTACCAAACTTCACTCGAGTTCTCTGGCGCTGAGACGTAAACGCTGAACCGGAGCTGTCCTCAACAGGCTGCTGTCAGAACATGATGGATGGATGGATCGATGGATCGATGGATGGATGGAGAGAGAGGAAGAGGAGCGAGAGGATAGTTACCTGCATCCACGTCAGCTAGTTTACAAGAGCAGCCCAGAAAGAAGAAGGAGAGGAAACACAAAGCAAAAAACAAAAGAACATCAAAGATGCAGCCACAGTTAATACATGCACAGTGAACACCAGCAGCGACCCAGAGAGCCAGAACCAGAACCACACAGGGGCAGCAGACAGGAGAGAGGAAGACGAGCGGGAGACAAGTCTTCACCACAGAGGAGAGAGAACGAGACCGTTCAGGGACAGAACAGACAGAGTTTATTAGCAGGTCAGCACAAACACATCAGAACCAGAGCCGGACCTGGCTGGACCGGGTCACTGCTGCGCTACAGGACACTTTTATGACTGAAGCAAACCCGTGAGTCTTTAAAGCTCCTGTACAGAGACAGCAGCTCTTTAAATGTCGTCTTGTTGTCTTTAATTCACTCAGGAGGTCTGGTTCTGTTCGTTCTCGGGTCATTTAACAGGTTCTAGTTCAGAGCTGTTGGCTGTATTCGAGCCTCCAAACGCGTGTCAGGAGAAGCAGCGTGGCGAGGCCGTGGAGCCAGGCTGCACACCGGACCGGCCCATCGCTGTAATTAATGGAAACGACGGCGATGTGCTGAAAGGTTGAGAGTATCTGATCTCCCTCGAGCGACGCGTCTCGGTGTGGTCGTGCTGTTGTGAGCTGACATCTTGTTTTTGGGCGGATGACCAAACCTGCTTTATGGAGCCTATGAGGGTCTTAAACCTCTCTGTGATGACTAAAGTTATCTGTCTTTACAGAACCAAGGCCGATGAAGGTGATGTGACGACGCTTTGGAGCTGGTCAAACCTGAACCAAGTAGATTCTGAGCCTAAACGACCCAAACCTCCATCAGAGAGGTGGAGTCAGCACCGATAACAACAATCTGTTCAGTGCTGTGAAGCCCGGCAGGTCCAGCATCCTGTTTGTGGGTACATTTCATGGAACATAAATATCAGCTGGAGAGGAGTCAGCTCAGTTTCCACGGCGAGCTCGCTGCGTCTCGCTCCACAGATGTGACGGACTGTTTACGCTGCTCTTCACATGTGACGCTGCTTCCTCACGTCTCGCTGCAGATCCAGCAGAGGAAGCACAACAAGAGTCTGAACCACGTCTGTGTTGCATTTCTGCCCCTCGTGTCTGTTCTTCAGTGTGTCGCTGGGTCTTTATAGAACAACAGGAGCTGTGGATGGAGTCTGGCTCCGTGTGAGCAGCTTCAGCTCGGAGGCTGCGGGTGATTTCCCAACCGAAGCTGCTCTCTGTGTTAATGGATCCCATCTGCTGCTGCTGCTGCTGCTGCTGCTGCTGCTGCTGCTGCTGCTGCTCCAACACTCGGCTGCAGCTTAACTTCACAGCGTCAGACTGCAGATCTTCACGTTCCTGCTGACTGATACCTGGGTTCACCTCAGTGGAGCTGAGCTCTGAGGAGTTACAGACACAGGATCCATCACTGAACGCTTCTGTTGACTGTGATGTCATCTCTCACTGACGGTGCGTTCAAGGACACTCTGACATCTGACCTTTGTGGAAATGAGTTAGTGGGATGAGATTTATTCACGTCATCTCAAGCAGAAATGGTTTAAAACATCTCCGACTTCCAAATGAAGTTGTTCAGATTTGATGCTCGTCTTCGTCCTGAGGACAGCAGAGTTTGAGTTGTCTTTTGTTCTGTTGTCTTGTCACCTTTTGTCTTCGGTGCCTTTAAGGACGCCTGTGATCTGATGTCTGAAGACGGGATGTGACGACAACAGATTTGTATCAGGGATGGAGATAATAAACACAGTGAGGTGAGACGGACTCACAGGATGACTTGTAGAGCGCTCTGCCTGCTGACGTACAGTCCTCTATCTGCTCCCTGATGGGTTTTGGACCAGCTGCCCCCACAGCTGACGGACAAACATGATTCAGTCTGTTTTACTGCAGTTTAAGTCTTAAAGTCTTCAGAATATTTTGACGATCGTCTCGATGCAGTCATGTCTCATGCCTCGCTGGAATCAAAGCTGATACTTTGTTGCAACTTTGACTCAAGCGACTTGAGTCAAAGTTGCAACTTTGTTGTTTAAAAAGTTAAAAATGAGCATCTTTTTCTGCATTACACTCTTTAAATAAAAGGTTCCATACTGGACAACACAAACATTGATACTGAGAGGCTAACAGCTGATGGACGTGTTGGTCCGGTTCTGGTTCAGTCAGTAAGACGTGCTGCTTGTGGTCGTCATGTGAGTGAAGTGAGTATCTTTAGGTTTGGGACTTTTCTTCTGGTCGGACTAAACGAGGTTTGTAATGTCATGACGCTGAGCTCAGTCCTGACATGTTTGTCTGCTTACTGTTCTCTGTCTGAGTGTAGAGACACAGAGGAGAGAGCCTGAGGTGCTGAGTGACCCTGAACGCAGCACAAAGACCAACTGAATGCTCCCCGTGCTGCCGGACGGTGCCGTGATGCTGGAGGAAGCTCTCTGCTCGTCACCAGGAGCTGCTGAAGCCGCCTGCAGCCTCTCTGCTCGTCACCAGGAGCTGCTGCTGAAGCCGTCTGCAGCCTCTCTGCTCGTCACCAGGAGCTGCTGAAGCTGCCTGCAGCCTCTCTGCTCGTCACCAGGAGCTGCTGAAGCCGTCTGCAGCCTCTCTGCTCGTCACCAGGAGCTGCTGAAGCCGTCTGCAGCCTCTCTGCTCGTCACCAGGAGCTGCTGAAGCCGTCTGCAGCCTCTCTGCTCGTCACCAGGAGCTGCTGAAGCCGTCTGCAGCCTCTCTGCTCGTCACCAGGAGCTGCTGAAGCCGTCTGCAGCCTCTCTGCTCGTCACCAGGAGCTGCTGAAGCTGCCTGCAGCCTCTCTGCTCGTCACCAGGAGCTGCTGAAGCCGCCTGCAGCCTCTCTGCTCGTCACCAGGAGCTGCTGAAGCCGTCTGCAGCCTCTCTGCTCGTCACCAGGAGCTGCTGAAGCCGTCTGCAGCCTCTCTGCTCGTCACCAGGAGCTGCTGAAGCCGTCTGCAGCCTCTCTGCTCGTCACCAGGAGCTGCTGAAGCCGTCTGCAGCCTCTCTGCTCGTCACCAGGAGCTGCTGCTGAAGCCGTCTGCAGCCTCTCTGCTCGTCACCAGGAGCTGCTGAAGCTGCCTGCAGCCTCTCTGCTCGTCACCAGGAGCTGCTGAAGCCGCCTGCAGCCTCTCTGCTCGTCACCAGGAGCTGCTGAAGCCGTCTGCAGCCTCTCTGCTCGTCACCAGGAGCTGCTGAAGCCGTCTGCAGCCTCTCTGCTCGTCACCAGGAGCTGCTGAAGCCGCCTGCAGCCTCTCTGCTCGTCACCAGGAGCTGCTGAAGCCGTCTGCAGCCTCTCTGCTCGTCACCAGGAGCTGCTGAAGCCGTCTGCAGCCTCTCTGCTCGTCACCAGGAGCTGCTGAAGCTGCCTGCAGCCTCTCTGCTCGTCACCAGGAGCTGCTGAAGCCGCCTGCAGCCTCTCTGCTCGTCACCAGGAGCTGCTGAAGCCGTCTGCAGCCTCTCTGCTCGTCACCAGGAGCTGCTGAAGCTGCCTGCAGCCTCTCTGCTCGTCACCAGGAGCTGCTGAAGCCGCCTGCAGCCTCTCTGCTCGTCACCAGGAGCTGCTGAAGCCGTCTGCAGCCTCTCTGCTCGTCACCAGGAGCTGCTGAAGCCGTCTGCAGCCTCTCTGCTCGTCACCAGGAGCTGCTGAAGCCGTCTGCAGCCTCTCTGCTCGTCACCAGGAGCTGCTGAAGCCGTCTGCAGCCTCTCTGCTCGTCACCAGGAGCTGCTGCTGAAGCCGTCTGCAGCCTCTCTGCTCGTCACCAGGAGCTGCTGAAGCCGCCTGCAGCCTCTCTGCTCGTCACCAGGAGCTGCTGAAGCCGTCTGCAGCCTCTCTGCTCGTCACCAGGAGCTGCTGAAGCCGTCTGCAGCCTCTCTGCTCGTCACCAGGAGCTGCTGAAGCCGTCTGCAGCCTCTCTGCTCGTCACCAGGAGCTGCTGAAGCCGTCTGCAGCCTCTCTGCTCGTCACCAGGAGCTGCTGAAGCCGTCTGCAGCCTCTCTGCTCGTCACCAGGAGCTGCTGCTGAAGCCGTCTGCAGCCTCTCTGCTCGTCACCAGGAGCTGCTGAAGCCGTCTGCAGCCTCTCTGCTCGTCACCAGGAGCTGCTGAAGCCGTCTGCAGCCTCTCTGCTCGTCACCAGGAGCTGCTGCTGAAGCCGCCTGCAGCCTCTCTGCTCGTCACCAGGAGCTGCTGAAGCCGCCTGCAGCCTCTCTGCTCGTCACCAGGAGCTGCTGAAGCCGTCTGCAGCCTCTCTGCTCGTCACCAGGAGCTGCTGCTGAAGCCGTCTGCAGCCTCTCTGCTCGTCACCAGGAGCTGCTGAAGCCGTCTGCAGCCTCTCTGCTCGTCACCAGGAGCTGCTGAAGCCGCCTGCAGCCCGGCTCCAGTCTGCAGCCTCAGAATAGTTCTGGTCTGTGGCGCTGCGGTCGCCCTGCCGCTCGCAAGCCACCAGCTCCGCTCCCAATCAATCGCCATGGGAATCCAGGCCGGAGAGTATTTTTAGATCCCAGGAATTTCAAAACAACACATCAGCTTCCCCGTCCGCCGCTGCGTTTGGATCTCAGCGGTTATGCAACAGAATCAAAGCGTTCCTTCAGTACAGCGGCGCTGAGGCGCTGCTCTCTGGATGGGCGGCGGGCCCAGCGATCAGATCAAAGCTCTGGGGGAGCTGTTGTTCAGGCCCGGCTCAGATACGCTCTGTGGAGCCGGGTCGTGTTGCTCTTGGCAGGGCTGCGCTGTAATCAGGGCCCAGCGCTGGAAACAGAGCGGCGAGGCCGAGCTGCAGCCGCAGAGGGCATTTCAACAAGAGGTACGTCACCGCTGAAGAAGACTCTCTCATTTCTCTGTGCGAACACCTCAGGAGCAGTCTGCTCGGGGGGATTCCCCCAGAACCACGGACCTCGGGGAGTTCTGCCCGGCTGACAGAACAGAACCGCTCCATGCTGCTCATACACTCCTCTTCTGACTTAGTACTGAAGGAATCTGAACTCACAGTGCCCTCACGCTCTCTCTGCTCTGAGCGTCGAGGGCCCGGCTTCTCCAGCGAGGGACCCGAAGCTAAAAGTGGCTTGTGGGCCGGTGCCGGGTGGGTCCGCTCAAGACAAAGGCAGCAACGTTTTCATCCCAAACAGAAAACCACGTTTGATGGTTTTAAGGGTTTAAGCACACAGCGAGGTGGAGAGGGTTAATGAGACGGGTTCATTACTGCAGCTCCACAGCGAGGGGTCCGGTTCTGAGCCGACCGGCACCACGGGGAGGAGGCAAGTTCTGGACTCTGGTGGGCTGATGTCTAGGAAAGTCTCAAGTATTTTTTAAAAAGGTCACAAATCAAAGCTGTTAAAAGACGATACCTGCCGAGAATTATGGACCAGAACCAGCGTTTTCTTGCGGGTTAGCTTACGTTACATCAGGAGAAGTTAGCCTGATGCTAATCTGATCCAGATGGAACAAAACCAGCAACAACAAACTGTCAAAGACATTAAACTGTATTTAATTTACTACATTACAAAATAAATGTAACTTTTAAAAATAAGAAATTAAAACGTCATCTTCAGACGTTCAGTGACTGTCAAAATAAAAGTCTAAAGCTTTGAGCGTCCTGACAGAAGGAGGTCAACTCTGTACTGATAACCCTTTCACAATAAGAGTCTGAGCTGCGTGACAGAAGACAGATCTGATGTTCACGTCATCAGCAGAACAGCTTCCTGTCTCTGCGGCCTGATGGGAGGCAGCAGGACTGAGCCTGAGGAGGCAGCAGGACTGAGCCTGAGGAGGCAGCAGGACTGAGCCTGAGGACGGTACAGTATGTGGGGGAGCTGGCAGCCCGGCAGCTTTAATATTGGATGAGGAGCATGGCCGTCTCCGCGGGGCTCTGTAGGAAACCACGCTTAGCTTTTTATTTGTTCGCAAAGGACGAGATGAAACATTCAGGAGCTCCGGAGAAGGATGGAGAATAAGCAGCATTAAAGTTTCATCGGGCTTCTGTCGGCTTTATTTGTTACTGTGGGAGGAGAGGAAGGTTTTTTCAGGATGATTCCAGTTTATTGCGATTCTTTTTTATCAGATTGTAGCTGTTAAGCTGAAAAAGATGATGCCTAATTGTGTTTTAATGGAAGCAGGAGTCGCCACCATCACATGTTCAGAGGAAACGAGAGTAAACCCTCACTGAGTGCTGAGCTGCAGGGCGGTGCGTGACTCTCTCAGCTCTCTGTCTTTACTTCTGCTCCGATGGTCAGATCTTTGGTGTCAGAGCAGACGGACGAGTCGAGGAGGAAGGAAACACAGTCGGGGTGACGGAGTCAGCTGGAGCGCCGGGCGCTGGTGGCGTGCAGGCGACGCAGGTCGTTAACTTCTTATTTTGCCTGCCGGGGTTTTTAATCCGGCTCCAGTTTATTATTTCTCCTCGTTTTTTTTTTTGAAGTTGAGTTAATCTACTTATCTTTTATTTATTTATTTCATGGATCTAATCCTGGAGAGAGGAGGAGGAGGAGGAGGAGGAGGAGGAGGAGGAGGAGGAGGAGGGGGAGGAGGAGGAGGAGGAGGAGGAAGAGGAGGACGAAGAGGAAGAGGAGGGAGAGGAGGGAGAGGAGGAGGAGGAGGAGGAGGAGGAGGAGGAGGAGGAGGAGGAAGAGGAGGAGAGGAGGAGGAGGAGGAGGAGGAGGAGGAGGAGGAGGAGAAGGAGGAGGAGGAGGAGGAGGAGAGGAGGAGGAGGAGGAGGAGGAGGAGGAGGAGGAGGAGAAGGAGGAGGAGGAGGGGGAGGAGGAGGAGGAAGAGGAGGAGAGAGAGAGGAGGAGGAGGAGAAGGAGGAGGAGGAGGAGGAGGAGGAGAGAGAGAGGAGGAGGAGGAGGAGGAGGAGGAGAGAGAGAGGAGGAGGAGGAGGAGGAGGAGGAGGAGGAGGAGGAGGAGGAGGAGGAGGAGGAGGAGGAGGAGGAGGAGGAGGAGGAGGAGGAGGAGGCCGGTGCTCTGATGTAGGAACTCAGATCCAGCCAGATCTCACAGAGACAGACAGAGAGAGACAGAAGGACTGAAGACCAGATGTTCTTACCTTCAGGAGACTCCTCCTGCACGTACGTCCCTGTCAGGTACCTGTGGACCAGCGCCGACTTACCACTGGCCAGGTTACCCACAATGCCCTGGGAGAGAGGGATCAGTCAGTGTTTTCTCTTTTCATAATAACTCACAGCTCAAATGTTTGGTTCAGGTCTGTTCAACTCACCACTTTCAGTTCTGGTACCGATCGACTCAGGGTCCACTCCTGACTGTTCACGAACGCATCTGTAAGAGACAGAGGGAGAGAAGACACACCTGTCAATCAAACGCTCTGAACAGGTGGTGCCTTCAGGTGCAGCGAGTTCAACAGCGAACACATCACGACGCTCTGAGCCAACATCGTCCTTCACACCAGTCAAACAAGTCCAGTCTTTGCTGTCTTCTACTGGTCAGCATCCAGTTCGGTTGTCAGTTGCCTAGCAACAGTGTTGTTCTCTGGACCCGCCGGGTCAACAACACGACCCCGAGAAGAACCTCAGCTGACAGTAACAAGGAAACCAATCTGTGTCCAGACAGTGGAGTACAGAGGAGGAGGAGGAGGAGGGGGGGAGGAGGAGGAGGAGGAGGAGGAGGAGGAGGAGGAGGAGGAGCATCATCAGAGCTGACAGATGACTGACAGCAGTCCGATGACAGGACCCAGACAGACACAACACACAGAACACAGAACACGGCCCGACTCATCCCGACACTGACACCAGCAGATCAGAGCGACTTGTGATCTCGTCTTTGAGGAGGAACTGTTTGAAAACTTCCTGTGTTCGAGAGATTATCAAAGCTGCTCTCCGGCTGTCAGGCCTCCAGAGCGGAGGCAGCGGGGCCGGAGGTCATGGGAAATGAGGGGTGGTGTTGGAGTCAGATCGATGTTCCTCCCACACACACATCAGCTGTTAGCGTCTGCTATCGGACTGTGTGTGTTATTACAGTGTGATGTGTCGGTGCTATCAGGGAGGCTCATCCTCCTGCAGGGTGAACTCATGGGTCCTACAGTGACGGGCTGAAGTCTGTCTGTGTGCAATGATCTCATTAGAACCGCCAGACACAGAGTCAGAGGGATTTCTTCCACCGAGGCCGACTGCTGGGCATTGAGAGGATCATAGAACCTCTTTAAAACCACTAGAACCTCAAGACAGGCTTCTAAAACCTCTTTAATAACCACTAGAACCTCAAGACGGGCTTTTAAAACCTCTTTAATAACCACTAGAACCTCAAGAAGGGCTTCTAAAACCTCTTTGATAACCACTAGAACTTCACAATGGGCTTCTAAAACCTCTTTAATAACCACTAGAACCTCAAGATGGGCCTCTAAAACCTCTTTAATAACTACTTGAACCTCAAGATGGGCTTCTTAAACCTCTTTAATAACCACTAGAACCTCAAAAGAACTTCTAAAACCTCTTTAATAACCACTAGAACCTCACGATGGGCTTCTAAAACCTCTTTAAAACCACTAGAACCTCAAAGAGGGCTTCTAAAACCTCTTTAATAACCACTAGAACTTCAAGATGGGCTTCTAAAACCTCTTTAAAACCACTAGAACCTCAAGACGGGCTTCTAAAACCTCTTTAATAACCACTAGAACCTCAAGATGGGCTTCTAAAACCTCTTTAATAACCACTAGAACTTCACGATGGGCTTCTAAAACCTCTTTAATAACCACTAGAACCTCAAGATGGGCTTCTAAAACCTCTTTAATAACCACTAGAACCTCACGATGGGCTTCTAAAACCTCTTTAATAACCACTAGAACCTCACGATGGGCTTCTAAAACCCCTTTAATAACCACTAGAACCTCAAAAAGGACTTCTGAAGCCTCTTTAATAACCACTAGAACCTCAAGATGGGCTTCTAAAACCTCTTTAAAACCACTAGAACCTCAAGATGGGCTTCTAAAACCTCTTTAATAACCACTAGAACCTCAAGATGGGCTTCTAAAACCTCTTTAATAACCACTAGAACCTCAAGAAGGGCTTCTAAAACCTCTTTAATAACCACTAGAACCTCAAAAAGGACTTCTAAAACCTCTTTAATAACCACTAGAACCTCAAGATGGGCTTCTAAAACCTCTTTAATAACCACTAGAACCTCACGATGGGCTTCTAAAACCTCTTTAATAACCACTAGAACCTCAAGATGGGCTTCTAAAACCTCTTTAATAACCACTAGAACCTCACGATGGGCTTCTAAAACCTCTTTAATAACCACTAGAACCTCAAGATGGGCTTCTAAAACCTCTTTAATAACCACTAGAACCTCAAGATGGACTTCTAAAACCTCTTTAATAACCACTAGAACCTCAAGATGGGCTTCTAAAACCTCTTTAATAACCACTAGAACCTCACGATGGGCTTCTAAAACCTCTTTAATAACCACTAGAACCTCAAGATGGGCTTCTAAAACCTCTTTAATAACCACTAGAACCTCACGATGGGCTTCTAAAACCTCTTTAATAACCACTAGAACCTCAAGATGGGCTTCTAAAACCCCTTTAATAACCACTAGAACCTCAAAAAGGACTTCTGAAGCCTCTTTAATAACCACTAGAACCTCAAGACGGGCTTGTAAAACCTCTTTAATAACCACTGAGAACCTCAAGATGGGCTTCTAAAACCTCTTTAATAACCACCAGAACCTCAAGAAGGGCTTCTAAAACCTCTTTAATAACCACTAGAACCTCAAAAAGGACTTCTAAAACCTCTTTAATAACCACTAGAACCTCAAGATGGGTTTCTAAAAGCTCTTTAATAACCACTAGAACCTCACGATGGGCTTCTAAAACCTCTTTAATAACCACTAGAACCTTCAAGATGGGCTTCTAAAAGCTCTTTAATAACCACTAGAACCTCAAGATGGGCTTCTAAAACCTCTTTAATAACCACTAGAACCTCACAATGGGCTTCTAAAACCTCTTTAATAGCCACTGGAACATCTTGAGAACCAGTGGAACCACATTAACGTGACACGGCTCAGCCTTCACTACCCTGCAGCCTCACCGACGCCGTCAGCCCTGCTGGTCCGTGCGACACCTCGGCCTCGGTGATAAGTAGGCCAGTGGGCCGGGTCCACTTAGAGCCTTCAGTCCTTTTATTAATTCATCAGCAGCAATCTGTGTCAGCCTGTGAACTCACAGTGTCTCTCCACCAGAGAGACAGCGAGCGCTAAAAGCCTTCCAGATGACGCTGTCAGATAAAAAGGTGCTCGTCACATTCAGGATCCTGATCCAGGATTTCCAGGATCTCCACGTGAATGAATCAAGAACTTTTAAGGCCTTGAACTTAGACCAGCGTGTTGATGAGGACCACCACTCTCCTCCAGCTGAGGAATCAACAGCTGTTTGTCTCCAGACGTTGCTACGATACAGGACGATTCAGGAAGTAACAGCTCGTCCTTTCATAGTAAAAGTCCAAACTCAAATACCAGAATCAGTGTTGTCACTGACCCGCTGGTGGTCTCTGCTATTATTAGTGCTGCCGCCACTGTGTGTGTGTGTGTGTGTGTGTGTGTGTGTGTGTGTGTGTGTGTGTGTGGCTGGTATCGCTCTGGAAAGAATCCAGAGAGAAGCCTCCCTATTGGCCGGCGGACACACAGAGGGGGGGATTGTTGAGGGTTTTACAAACGGCGGCCTGTGTCCTGCGACCCCTCCCCTCTCTGCCAGGCAGGATGTTGATCCAGCTGCTTCCTGTTTTCAGGGGCCCTCCGGTTCCCCTCTGCTGGTTCCCAGTGCGACCCACCGACGGGGATGGAAACCACCGGCGGGGCCGCGATCGGCCGCGTCGCCAGGTGACCCACAGTCAGGCCGGTGAAGGTGTGACGGTTCAACTGGCTGCTGAGCTTTAAAGGACTGTTCCAGCTAAATTTGAGCTTTGAGCGTCAGGATTCTGGATAGCCTGCCACCTCGGCTAAAACATTTCCTGGCAACTTGCTGCTCTTCTTTGTTGTGTATCACGTAAACGGAACACATTTGGACAAAACAAACATTTGAAGACGTCTCTTTAGACTCTGACGGGCGAAAATAATCAGCTGGAGCCTGAACATGGTGAAACATTACTCTACTTTTTACTTGTTGATCTTCATGTTCAGTTTGTTTGAACCCCTGGAGTGGCAGACCACGCTGACGTGATCATATCACATGACAGCGTAGAACGTGGTCCGGTAGAACGGTTCTGTCAAAGTCTGTCGTTGTGGTTTGGTGTCGATAAAAGATGTAGAAACGTGGATATAATAGAATTCAGCTTATAGAATGAAAAATCCTATGAAAGTAAGACGGGACGGGAAACAAAGAGAAGATTTAATCGATATTGTTTGATAAACGGACATTAATAGATTCAATAATCAATAATAAAGTGTTCGGTGGCTGCAGCTTCGTGACGACTGCTGGTCAAAGGTTGGATCTTCACACCTGAGGGACGACTGTACATGGAGCTGTGCTCTGTCTGCTGCTGCACGGAAACAAAAAGGGAATGCTGATTGGATAATAAAAATGTGTGGAGTAAGCGAGCGGAGGGAAAGTCCGGAGGAGTGTCAGAGGGGCTTCTGGGTAAGAAAAACTCTGAGGAAACAGAAACATGTGGGAACATGTGGGCGGCACACCTGAACTCAATCAATCCATCGGCTGGAAAACAATGAATCACTTCATCGCTGAACGTGTGAGACGATGAGCTGGCTGAAGAGAGGAAGAGGAAGAGGACGGAGGAAGGCGGAGTGACAGATCGATCCGAGTGTCACGTTCGTCATGTCGTGGAACAAAGTGTCCAATCACACTTCATACAAATACAATAAAGAGAAGAAAAGAGGCAGGTAGGAAGAAGATGAGCAGAAGAAGAGAGACATTAGAGGCGAATAACGACGGGAGGAAAACAGATGGAGAGAGACAGATGGATGAAGAGAAGCAGGATGGAGAGCTCCTCCACTTTGTCATCGCTCAGGGAGGAAAAACTTAGAAATGAGAGCGAGCGCCACGGGACTGGAAACACTCCTCCATCCCTCCCTCCATCCCTCCATCCATCCAGCAGAGAGTGGAGGAGAGAAGAGTGGAACACCACGGAGGAGGCCTTCAAAGTGAAGCGTCAGGACTCCCGGCGCTCTCCAGAATAATCTCCGTCATTAATTCTCTTTCATTTCGCTGGTTTGTGTCTATTTTTACGCCGGGTTCTCCCTCAGAGACGAGGAGAACATGTAGAGCAGAGACATGTTTCTTCTCAGCGTTCGAGGTGGCGTTCAGCGTCAGAGTCAGGACACGATCTCCGAAAACTGCTGATGGCTCCACAAAGGCAAATATCAGACGAGCTCATCAAATATTTAAAGAATCAGAGACCTTTAAACAAAAATAAAGAGAGATTCAACATCGTTTAGCAGAAAACCCACAAGAAGCCGAGTCTTAACTCTGAACCAAAAGATCCAAAGACCATTAAACCCAAACTGAAAAGAACTGGAGGTCTGTCATCTAGAAAGTCAACTTTAGGATCCCGGGCTAGATAACCCCGACGCTAAGACCTTTAACCTTTGACCACAAAGCAAACCAAGATCCTGAAACAAATGAAGACTCCCAAAAAAGCACAAGACTTTTCACCATCAACCAAAAAACCTGAAGACCATTAAACCAAAATCTTAAAGAACAGGAAGAACTTAACGTCCTTAAACTCTAAACAGAGCAGAAAGACAAAGATATAAAACCCAAACCCGGAGAACTTTGACCTTAAACATAAAAATGACAAGACCTTTGACCTTTAACAGCAAATTAAGACACTCAACCTAAAGGTCCTGAGACAAACAAAACCCAAAAGAAACCCCACAAGAACCTGAGACCTTTCAGAACCGGAGGTCTTTAAACCCTAATGTAGCAAGTCAACCTTAAAATCTAAAGTTATAGAACCCTAAATCTAAAAACCCTTAAACCTGAACTTAACTTTACTCTTAAACTTGAGGAATCCAGGCCCTGAAACCTTCAACCACTTGGGTCCAAGAACTTCACGACGGTCGAACGAAACCAAATGAAAACTCCTAGAATCAAAAACTTAAACTGGTGTTCAGACCGGAATCACTGACATCCTGAAGACGTTCGGTTCTAAAAATAACTCAGTGTGCTCGAAGGTTTGTCAACACTTTACTCTAAAAATAAAGAAATCAACACTTAAGTCTGACTTTCAAACAGCCCGACTCCAACCAACAATCTGTGATGATGAACAAACTAAGAAAAGCGTAAATAAATCATCACATTTCTTCTCTCGACTGGCAGCGTTATTTGGGTTCTCCGCGGGCCACACAAAGACGGAGTGTTTACGTGACGGCAGCTGGAGGACAGAAAGCCGACGGGCGAGACACAACAGGAACAAACAAGATAAGTGGAGGTCTGACTGACCCAGGATCTGCTCTGACACGGTCTGAGCTGCAGGCTGATGGTCCTCCACCGTGAGACATGTGGCTGCCAGCCGAGCATCATGGGTAAAACACAACGACAGAGGAAGTGAGGGATGAAATGAGATGAAGATGAAAGGATGCAAATGAAATCCTCTGACTTTCATTTCCTCGCTCGCTCGTCACATTTCCACGGCCTCTGCTGCGGGAGGACGCTTTGTCCTCGGCTCTGATGTCTTCCTCATGTGGCTCGGGCTGAAAGGTGTTTACAGAGAGAGGAAGCAGAGCGTCCTCGATAAGAAGAACCTTCAGATATCTGCTATCTGCTTCTATCTGCAGCGGGATGTAAACCCAGTTCAGCCTGGTGTTTAAAGTCGTGTCAAACACACGGAGCGCTCAGGTACGACCCAAACTCAGCCGCAAATCTGACTATTTATAGATGAAATAGCAGGAAAATGGCAGCGCTCCACCGTGAAGAGTCCAGAGAGGAGAGGAGGAGCAGGACAGCTCCAGATGGATGAGCTGACTCGGGGATGTTGATCCTTGTGGAAGTGTTGCTGGCTCCAGTCGACCAAACATTCAAAGCTCTGGAGTCAACACACCAGAGGAATAAAAAGAGTTCCTCCCAGAACAAAACTTTATTTATAGCCAGTCCTGACGTGTGTCGCCAGGAAAACCTCCAGCCGCTGGAGATAAAACCAGGCAGTCCAGACCCAAACCCTGCTGAGCTCCTCCTGCTGGAGGAACTGCAGTGAGATCGCTGGAGTCTGACGAGCTGACGCCAAAGAGCATCGCCAACTCTAAAGGTTACATAGTTCTAATGACGTACAGAACACCTCATGGTTTGCTCAGAGCAGATGTTTCACTGGCTTACAAAGATGTTCATCCTTTAATCAACCAAGAAGATCAGGAGGTCAAATGATATTTTTTTACTTCCCTGAGTCTCATGTGATCAAACCTCATGTTTTTCAGTTGAAAAACTAACAAGACTGTTAAATATGTGCTGACATTTTGTAGTTAATCAATAACTGACAGTAAAATGAAACCAGCGTTAACGTTCACATGAAGGACAGTGTGACAAAGAGCATCAGAACATCACCTGGTTCGATAAACGTGTGGCGGTGAGTCAGCCTGCAGGCATCTTCTCACCTCAGCTGTCTCATCAGTGATCAATCAGGAGCCTGAGCAACATGACTGTCAGGTTCACGTTGACTCATCCACGACGTAGTCAACCATTTCTGCATTAACCTCAGACTGATTGTTGAGCCTTATGTGCTCTTATTCATGTTTGACTGTTCGCTTCCTGTTTGTCTCTAGCTCGCTGTGAGACAGAAGGTACCGGACAGTGAATCTGGACTAAGAACCTTTGACTGAACCGTTATATTCTGGTGAACCCTTCAGACGGCGCTCACGTTAGATATGTGGAGTAGAAATAGAACCCAGCGGCCGCAGAGCAGCTGGATGTAAAATAACCCTGATTGAGCCTTGGAGTCGGAGTGGACCTCTCCGTGACCGCCGGCTGCCTGCTGCCTGCTGCCTGCTGCCCACAGACTCTGGTGAGCCGCTGCCAGACCGGCCTCAGTTGGCTGGTAGCTGCTGGTTAATTACAACACGCCGGTGCCAAACACACAGCGACACCCTGCGGGGCCCGGCCCGGGTCGACCTCTCTCTCCGGCCCGGAGCTGCTGGGTCCACCTCCCGCCGTCTGTTCTGTTCTGTCAGAGCAGAGCAGGTGTGAGGTGAGTCACCTGCAGGCCTGTCAGCTGATGGCCAGGTCTCAGATTAAACAGGCAGAGCGATCGACAGGGAGTCAAACGGATCAGAACCGAACCCTTTCAGCCGGGACAGAACAAAGTGAGGGTACCTGAGGCTTCAACCCAGGTGAGTCTGACTCACACAGCACAGCACAGACTCACCTTTCACAGCCACACTGAAGGCGCCTGACTGACATCATGGTGACATCACAGGCATCTCTGCCGCCTTGGAAACAACACACGTGTGTCCTGAGGCATGCTGGGAATCCCAGAGGGAAACCGGTTCAGACTAATCTTAGCAGGTAAACATGAGGAACAGGTGACACGTCTGGGCTGTAACACCAGGGCAGCTCACCTGGAGCCGACACGCCTCCACGACTCAACGACTGAGCGAGCAGCGAACGTCACACTTATGTAGATTATATAGATAAAGAAGCCTTATTATCATGATACACTGAGGAAGAATACACAATAATATAATAAATAAGACTGAACAAGATCCACTTTTACCTTCTCTGGAAGAACTGTGGCATTAAATCCATAAATACTTTGGAATAAAGACAAATAAAAACGTCTTAGATTTCAAAAGGAAGTCAGTAAAGATTCTGTTTTGATAACATCTTTAAAATCTGCGTAACATCTTCGTCACCTCTTTGTAATGTGCTGATTATATCGTTGTGATGTCAAGAGTTCAAATACTTAAGACTCCAACAATGAGACTGCAAACACGGTTTTTCAGGACTTCTTGGGAACTTAATACAGAGTACATGTAGAACAAGGTGGACAGGAAACGATCGTCTGCAGCTTGTCTCCGTCGGTGTGAGTTGGTGAGCACTGGACACAGCATCACCTGATGTGTGCGTCGGCCTGAAGATAACCATCGGTGTGGAGGTGACACACGCCTCCTCCATCACCAGGTGACGCCTCAGGAATGTGATGGTGTGACAGGTCTGAACTCCTGGACAGGTTGGCTCAACACGCCGTGAGCTGCTGACAGCAAGGCCCGCGGGACCAACTGCTGAGGCTCTGCTCCCACATTAAAGGTTGTATCAGCGATTCTGGGCCGAAACATAAATGATCACATTCGTCTGCTTTTTCCTCACGATCCGCTCGCTGCCCGCCACAAAAGCATGCCGTCTGTAGGCAGCCGAGGCTCCGAGATCGCACACAAAAACAAATGGTACTACCAACAACTCAAAAGCAAAATAAACAGTGTTCCAACCAATCACAGACAAGGGGAGGGTGTTGTGGTGTTTCACGCTCGTGCACGCGAAGTGGTCGCCAAAGGAGGTCAGCTGACGGTGTTATCAGGAGCTAGAATGGTGGAATCAATATCCAAGAAGAGAAAGAGTGAGAGAATACCAGCGTGTATTTTCCAAGACCAGGATAAGTATCGGGAAAGATGGAAGGAAGTAAAAGAACTCAAAGGATTTAAATCGGATACCGAGCTCGCGCTATTTCTTCTGGACATGTGAGTAGCAGCCAACTGCTAGCACTGCTAGCACTGCTAGCGTGTTGCTTGTTGACTTGTTCGGATGTGAAATGTGACCGAAGCTCGTCTAAATTTGGATCAGTCTAGCAAACGTAGATGAAGTAATGCTGAACAGAGTGAATATCAGATTTAGAAATGTGAGTTGCGTTTGTTAGCTAGTAGCGTTCATGGTCATGCACGTTCATGAAAATGTGCGTCCATGTTCATTTTCCAAACACGGGAGGGAGGGAGGGGCGAGCTGGCTCTGTTTGTTTGGGATCTCGCAACGGATGTGAGGGCAACCAGGATCGCTGATACAACCTTTAAGATGAAGTCTTCACTGTAGCTGCTGAGCTCCAAGCGTTAGCTCGACCGCATGTCTCAGCTCTATAACAACACATCTCCTGGTTTTCCTCACAGCTCACCACGAATCCATCGGAGATGAGAAGGCAAACTCTGTGGGACAGCTAGCATCACACAGACACATGCAGACAGCACACACACACACACACACACACACACACACACACACACACAGAGGATATTAAAGAAGATGAGAGATGTGTCCCGGCTGCAGCGTCTCTTATGAAACTGTCCTCTCCTCCGTCTAACCATGAAGGATGAAGCTTCTCGTCTCATATCAGAAGCTCTGCTCTTCTTCACTTTGTCTTCATGTGAATAAAGAACTGATCAAAGTCTTTGTTCCTGCTCAGACTCTCGTCAGGATCTCTGCTTCTTCACCGCTCTCTCACACTTTCCTCCTGTTTTGGTTCGATCCAGCTGATTTAAACTGTTTGTTGTGTGAGAAACTGTCTCATTAAAGACAAACTGAGAGCTTCATGTGTGAGATGTTGGTCTGTAGGTAAATGAATGAAGGAGTTTGGTTTCTGTCTCCAGGTTACCATCAACCTCCATGTTTCTGTAGCTAATGCTAATGCTACGTGTAGCAGAACACACCTGTGTACCTGTGTACCTGTGTACCTGTGCTCTGTACATGTGAGCTGTGTCCTCCTTTGTTCTGTAAATTAACGGTCGTTTCAAATATAAAAACAGGATGTTCACACAACAAGGTGTGTGTGTGTGTGTGTGTGTGTGTCGTTACCTGTCCGACAGGTTTAATTAACGCTGATGAATGGCAGTTGACACACACACACACACACACACACAGTGAACAGCTGTCGTCACCTGACTGGCAGGTTTCACATTCACAACGAGCTGTGTTGACCGTCTGATGGCTCAGAGCCGCTACCTGCAGCCTGTGATGTCATCACCAGGTATTTCAAAACTCGTGGAGCAAACCTTTATTGATACGGCCGCTGATGGACGACACACACAAACAGGAGCGGACGGACGAGAGCTACAACAACACATGATTGAACACGACGGAGGACTGATCGTCAACTGACACACCTCGACTCAAAGATATTCAGACCGTCACAGAGGAGGACAGACACCGAGACACACTGAGTGTACGTGAAGAAGAAGAAGAAGAAGAAGAAGAAGAAGAAGAAGAAGAAGAAGAAGAAGAAGAAGAAGAAGAAGAAGAAGAAGAAGAAGAAGAAGAAGAAGAAGAAGAAGAAGAAGAAGAAGAAGAAGAAGAAGAAGAAGAAGAAGACATGGAGACGGAGAGGCAGAAAACTGGGGTGAAGGGCGAAAGGCTGAGATAATATGACGCCACGTGTGACTGATGAGGCGGCTGCTCTGATTTGTCACAGTCAGACGACGGGTTAACCCCCGACACACACACACACACACACACACACACACACACACACACACACACACACACACACACACACACACACACACCCTGCCCTGAGGGAGCTAACAGCCACGCTCCACCCAGCATCCCACTCAGTGTGTCTGAGACAATAGTGCCATTAAAGACCAGAGATCATCACTCAGAGCTGCCAGCCTGCAGCCCTGTGTGTGTGTGTGTGTGTGTGTGTGTGTGTGTGTGTGTGTGTGTGTGTGTGTGATCCAGATGGGGTTCACGTGGCTGCCACATCTTTTCATTCTGAACAACAGAAACAGAAACATTATTCTTCCACTGAAGTCTGACTGAAGAGAAACTGATGCTGATGGTTGATCCAGTGAGCAGAGAGAGAAAAGCTTCAGGTTCTGTTCTGCTGTCCAGTACTCAGTATCTCTGGACTGGACCCTTGTTCCTCACACAACACACAGTGTGTGCTGTAGCTGGGTCGAGCAGCACCACAGAAGAAGAGCCTCTGGGAGCCGTGGTTACCAGCGTTGGTGGGCTCGTGGGCTCCGGACAGCCAAACAAACCGGCTCCAAGAATGCAGCACACTCAGCGTTTCCACTGTGTTCTGCAGGACTAAAGGTCAGAGAGGAGCCGGGCCAGCCCTGGATCAGAACCGAGCCGGTGCACTGGAGCCGAGCCCAGCCTGCCTGGTTCAGCTGGTATCAGAGCTGTGAGTCCACCGAGACCAGAACCAGCTCTGCACCTGGACTCAGCCGGGCCCATCTGTAAACGGACTGTGTGAACGCCGTTTAGAGACGCCGTCAGTCACTAATCAGTCCTGAACACTGGTTATTGATCGATGATTAATGAGCGTTAGTGATGCTGATGTTTGTGTCCTGAAGCTACTGAGAGAGTCGATACCCATCATGCTGCTGCCTGAGGGGAACCAGGAAGTGTGAGCAGGAAGAGGAAGGCAGGCGACCAACCGTGGACCAGCACACACAGAGAGCCCTGCTGTGATTGGACGGAGCGACGGCGCTCTCAGTGTGTTGGACTGAAGTCAGAATCCATCAGATAAAGAGCCGAGCGGCGTGTCGACAGCTGCGACCGGGTCTCTGGCTCCGGTTCAGATCAGCGTCGCCTCCGCGGCGTTCCCACCGGCCGGAACATCGCTCTAATCCCGGATACATGACGAACCGCGCCGCTCCGCTTTTCCCACCTCTCGGACAACAGCGGGCCTTGTGTGGAGCGCTCGCAGGAGGCCCAGCTGCTCCCCAGGCCACGGGAGGTGAAGGGACGCCGCCGCCGCCTCCTCCTCCTCCTCCTGCTCCTCCTCCTCCTCCTCCTCCTCCTCGAGTGAAACGAGTCTCAGTGATCGGACTGCAGCAGGTGTGAGAGAAAGAAGCTGCTTGTGTGTGAAGAGGATCGAGAGGAAGAGGAAGAGGAAGAGGAAGAGGAAGAGGAAGAGCATCATCGGGTCAGAAGGATCCAAGATGGAGTCAAAGAGCTGAGACGAACAGCTACGTTAGAAACTCAGCTGTAACGACGAGGAGCAGACTGACTGAAGAGGAGAGTAATCGTTAGCTGCAGCCGTCGTTCAAACGTATCTGCTTCTTCAGTCAACTACAAATCCCAAGATGCATTTCTGTCACAAACAACCAATCAGAGCTTTCCTCTGTCATCCGTGTTGGATGAACTCAGTGGCCTCGGGACACCTTCTGTTTCCAGCTGTGAGTAAAACACAAAGCCTTGTGAGAGCTGTTCCTCACCACAGCAGCAGAGCAGAGGCTCATGGGTAATGTAGTTCTTAGAGCCGTCTGCTACACTGAGGGACAAAACATATCCAGGAGAGGGTGATTTCTAGGTATCCACACTGAGCCGTCTCACCTGGTCCTTCTGTCAGAACCGGCTGATTGTCTGTGACTCAGCTGGAACCGACCCAGAGCAGAGAGCTGGGTGTGGACCGGGTCGGTCCGGCTCGGTGTCACTCTTTAAATCACTGTGGACAAACTGCCACCAAACCAACGTGACGGACTGCGCTCTGCTGCAGGAAGACATCAGCTGTTCAGCCTGCAGAGACTTTATGCAAAACTCAAACCGACTCTTCTTATCTGATGCTGCTTCCACCAACAGAGACTCTCCTGACACACAGACGGACCCGCTCAGCCGGATCGGACCCAGAACTGCTCTTCAGCTGGTGGAGAGACGTGTCCTCTCAGAACCAATCAGAGGAGACGCCGTGGCATCAGTCAGGCTTTGGTGCTGACGGATGATGAACTGAACTCATCCAGTGTGACTCTTCCAGTCGTCACAGTGAGCTGATGGACCACCCAGATGTTCTGATGTTCTGTGTGACCCATCTGGGCCTCAGCTGTCACACTGAGCCTGTTAACCCTTCCTCCAACCATTCATTCTGTTCACCTGACGCTGACGATTACAATACTCTGTCATTTTCCTGACAACCTTCTTCAGTCTGGTGAATAATAAAGACGGGACACAACATCAAATCTTATAAATCTGTGAGCATATTTCACAGGATCGACGTATCACACTGGTGTGACCACATATATTAAGGAGCCATTTGGAGTATTTAAGCTCCAGAACCAGGTCCAAACACCCTGAGAGCCTCGTCCTTTAACGATATGGAATCAACGTACAGCTCCAAATATAAACTATCAAAACCATAAAGTGTGAACGACTCCGACAATCCGTCTGCCTCGGACCAGTCTCCAATCCTGAAGTCACAGATCAATCAAGGATCAATAAGTGCTGATATCTGAGGTGTCAAACACACACACACACATTCCAACACACACTAACACAAGCTTAACACACACACACACACAGTGACCTAAATATCAGCCTTTTAATCAGTCCGGCTGACCCATCCCCCACTCTGCAACACACACACACACACACACACACACACACACACACACACACACACACACACACACACACACACACACACACACACACACACACACACACACACACACACACACACACACACACACACACACACACACGGTTCGTTGGCAGCAGGCCGGATACTTTCATCCTCATCCCAAATCAAATAAAACCACCGTCACACCACCAGCTACTAACTGGTTCATCTCACACACACACACACACACACACACACACACACACACACACACACACACACACACACACACACACACACAGGTTTCCCCGGCGGAGCGATTAGGTGTCCATTTAATCACAGAGCTTATCTGACTGTCCAGGAGTCGAGTAGAGACGAGTGAGAGGGAATCTGTAACCGAGACGTGGTTTCACTGACCTGTGAGTGTGTGTGTGTGTGTGTGTGTGTGTGTGTGTGTGTGAGGCGACATCACTCAGATGTTTCTGGATTCTGACATGAATAACTCAGACGATCACAGCTGACTTTCAGGAGAAACAGCAGCTGTGGATGGTTCTGGTTCTGGTTCTGGTGAAGCATCAGGTGAAGTCTCTGTCTTAAATCCACAGGTCATATTCAGTCGAGGTTAAACTACCACTCAGAGCTCAGTACTTCCCTTCAGACTGTCGACAAGTCTGCCGACACACTGACTCATCTCCACGCTCTTTATTTTTAGAGGCTCAAACAGACGAGTGTGTTTGTCCAGCTGAGGAGAATAAAGGAAATGCAGAGGCGATTTACCAGGTTACACCGAGAACAGAAACTCCTCGTAAGTCACCTGTGTTTAACTTACATTTTCATGGTTGAATTGTTTCGTCTATAAAATGTCAAAAGCTTGTGAAAATGTATCACCACAACTTCCCAGAATCCACCTAGAAACCATCGAAACAAGTCTCTCCTCACATGTGCAGAACCTGCCTTAGAAACATCACGTTTTTACGTTTCCTTCAGTCTCACAGTGATCCAGTGACAGCTGTCTGTACAAACATGAGCTCACTGCTAACAGGAAGTGCTAACAGCTAATTCTGCTAACTTTTCATTCTTTTCTTAATCGATTAAGCAACACAAAGACTTTCGTTTCACAAACGCACCAAATTACAGTCAGAAACAGAACCAGCAGGTGTTTAACCCTGGTTCTGGACCGTGCGGCAGCTCGGTGTTCGCTTATTTAGTGTCGACGCTTAACGAAGCTGCAGAGCAGCGATCAGCTGACAGGAGGCGGTGCTCTGGTGGTAAACACACCCGTGGTGTTCAGGTTCATTTCAGGTTTATTAGCATCGCTGCGTCCAGCAGCGTCGCCGCGCTTCCTCTCTGATTACAGCCTCCTTTGTTCTTCCAACGGGCGGTTCTGACGTGGAGGAGGACAGCTACACTACTGAGGCATCTGTGTGTGTGTGTGTGTGTGTGTGTGTGTGTGTGTGTGTGTGTGTGTGTGTGTGTTTCAGCCTGCTTACATCATGCATTAATGCCATCTCGCGTGTGCATTTTAAAAACCTAAACTCGGTCGCTCACTCTGGTGCTGATGCTGGTATCAAAGGGTTCAGTGAGAGTGTGTGTGTGTGTGTGTGTGTGTGTGTGTGTGTGTGTGTGTGTGCGTCCTTGTCTTCTGCCCTCCGATGGATTTGAGCCTTACGTAAGCGCTTTAAAGCAGCGGGAGGGCAGATAGCTGGGACGCTCCTCTGGCACGCCACCGTCGCCCGGCCAGCGGTGGATTATGGGACGTATGGTGAGCGTGGGGTGGACACAGACACACACACTCACACACACTCTGAGGTGGTCCGTTGTTGTATTCTTACTTCTGTGTGTGTGGTTCAAGTGTATGTGAAGTATTAACGTTAAGAAACCCTCTGCTTCTTGCTGTTTTTCGTCAAACCAAACTCCATTAAAAAAACAGCCATTTTAGGGTCGTACCATATTTTTCAGGATAAAAACTGAAGTTTCATCATCAGGAAGACCCTTTCTGTACAACAGAACGATATGAAAAGGGTGGAATAACCCTTTAAAACTGCTTTCAACCTCACACACACTCCTGCTGCAGTCAGAGGGGGTGTGCGTTGCTGCGAGGTGGAATGTGCTACTTCACTGCTTCCAACGGCTTGTTCAAATAAGGGAGCACGTCCCTCTACACCACACACACACACACACACACACACACACACACACACACGCCACAAGGTCCAATTTGGGTCTGAGGAGGAAGTGTGGAGGAGGAGGGGGGTGACACACATGCTCTTTGACCCCAGAACAACCTCTGCCACTGGGGCGACACAGCAGCCGGCTAATAAGCACAGAGAAAGGCTGTACCAGTGTGTGTGTGTGTGTGTGTGTGTGTGTGTCAGACAAAGAGCAGTAAGTGAAGTGGTGGAGAGAAAATTGGACAGTCCAGCGCAAGAGATTTAACACTTTTTCTCTAATTTTAGATGTTTTCCTGAACCTGAAAAGACTCGCAAGGGCTAAAAAAGTTTAACGAGTTCTGGCGCTGCCACATTTTTCTGAATAACAGAGAACATGTCTGAGCACTTCTGACCCGAGGGCTTTTTGTGTGTTACTGTATTTGACCTACAAGCACCAAACTGTCTGATTCAAATATGAAGCAAAAAACAAGTGAAGCATTTTACAGTGAAACATGTCTGTTAAATTTGCTGTTTTTCTTATGGAGTTTGGTGTAAAAAACTCAAGCTCTGGTTCAGTTATTTTAAAACACACACCCACTATGCACAACCACAATACACACACACACACACACACACACACACACACACACACACACCATGCTCCACTGGCATGACCCGCCTGCAGTAACAATCCAGTCAGAACAGAACAGCCGCTAAGGTGGACGGACAGAAATAAAGTCCCAGCCGGAGACTCAGAACCAGGACAGTCCTTGGCCCACTTTCATACCCACAATCCTCGGCTACTCGCCTCTGTGACCGCTCTACCAAACTGCATCAAGAGAACTCAAAACACACTAAGAAAAAACAGTTTGTTCCAAGCAGAGCTTTAGCATAAATCACAGCATGTTGATGCTAGCTCACTCCATGCTAACAGATTAGCAAAGACCATATTTGATGACATCACTCATGTGTTGATTGATAGGAGGCACCGCGCCAACATCCTGTCATACACACCGCGTTCGTGATCACAGCCGTCATGCTAACACATTAGCGTAAAGCTCACTTCATGCTAACACATAACAGGACTGCATTAAATCACAGAAAGCTGATCTAGCAGGCTTCATGTTAGCATAAAAAGCACGACTTTACCAACATATTAGCACACAAAATGTTAATGCACAGCAGGCTGCATGCTAACAACTGATAACATTTCATGCTAGCACTGTAGCACACACAACACTCAGCATAAGCACAGACAAGGTGAGGTTACAGGTTCTGTGCTAGCATGTCCATGCTAACACTAAAGCACGCAGTATGTAGCTCACATTAGCAAACAGAATGTGAGCAGGCTACATGCTAACACTTCAAAAATAAATACTAATCATATTTGGCTCCTCTGAGCCTCCGTAGAAATGCTGAGACCGGTCGATGAAACCGCTGTCGCTGCAAATCACACACACACACACACACACACACACACACACACCGGCCAGCCCCACCCTGACCTCACTGTGACTTAATGGACTCGACTGGTGTGTGTGTGTGTGTGTGTGTGTGTGTGTGTCCATTGGGAGTAAATGTAGGGGAATGTGTGTGTGTGTGAAAGGGTGTGGACATGGGTGTGTATTGAGGGCGGAGGGTCTGTGTGTGTGTGTGTGTGTGTGTGTGTGACCTATATCCACAGCCATGCAGAAGTAATGTGCACTACATGTGTGTCAACCCACACACACACACACACACACACACGGTTGCCAATTACTGCATCTACTTTTGCATCCAGTTATCTCTCTGAGAAAAAAGACGCTCTGCTTCTTCTTCTCGCTGTCACGCACACACACACACACACACACACACACACACACACACACACACACACACACACACACACTGATCAGATGGATGGAGCTCCTCCAGCTGAAGCGAAGCCGTTTCTTAGTTGGAGCGACTTTGATCCTCCTCTCTGCTTCATACATAAACTAGAGCCACACACACACACACACACACACACACACACACACACACACACACACACACACACACACACACACAATGGGTATAATAGGGAGAAAATCCTGTTAGAGGAGAAATGCTGCAGGGAGCTCAGAGATGGAGGGATGATGGAGAGGTGACCCTCCTCCTCCTCCTCCTCCTTGTTTACCTCCTTCTTTCTGTCCTCTTTTTTCCTTCCCTCCTTTTCTTTTCGTTCCCTCCCTCTTCTCTCCTCCTTACCTAATCTTCTCTTCCTTCCTTCCTCTCTCTCGTTTGCTTATTTCCTTCTTACCCCTCCTTCTCTTCCTGTCAGTCCTTCCTTGCTTCCTTTCCTGCTCCTTCCATCACATCCCTTCTTTCTCTCTAATGTTCTCATCCTTCCTTCCTTCCATCTCTCTCACATTTCACTTCCTTCCTTCCTTCCTCCTCTCCTTCATCATCCCCTCATTCATCCTTCCCTCCTTCCTCCTTCCTCCTCCTCCTCCAGCAGCCTTGGTTCCGTGTCGGCCCGGTCCATGTGACCCGTGTATCACTCTGTTTACTTCCTGTTTTTCTGTCTGGACATGAGTCGTCCTGCCGTCCGTCTGTCCTTGGATCTGTTATTAGACCGTGACCTCCTCATCTCCTCGCTCTCCTCTCCTCTCCAACAGCGCCGTCGTGTCTTTTCTGGGCTCACACTCGGGGTGGAAACGTTGACTCTGTGGTGTTCTTGTGTTCTGGCCCGTTCTGGTTCCACCCTGCCTCCACTGAAGCTGCTGTTCTGTCTCTGAGGGGTCAAAGTCTCTGAGCTCTGCTGTGACCTGCTGACACTTGGACCAGGTCTCAGGAATCCCAACAATGTGGAGGCCGAGCCCCGTCCACCCCTCCACCCACCTCCACCCACCTCCACCCACCTCCAGGGTCCCTGCCTGAGGAGCTGCAGCTCCAGGAGGGTCAACGACACGGAGACATCCAGAAACTAGAGACACAAACAACTACACACCTGACTAACACAACACACACAGGTGTCGCTGTGAACAGGAAGTGGACCGTCGACTCTGGTCGGCTGCTGAGAACATGGCTAACAGCTGATTTCAGCTCTGAGGTCAACGTCTGTTGTTTAGAGAACATCTCAGCAGGACTACTTGTAATCGAGTACTTTTACAGCGCAGTAACTTGTACCTGCCGGCTGGTGTTACTCTGCTGAGAGGAACAGAGTTCAGACGGAGGCAGCAGAGAGGTGGAGGTGTCAGCTCCACTCTGCTTCCTCTGCCTCATGGTTTCCACATGGAAAGAGGATGCTGTGTGTGTGTGTGTGTGTGTGTGTGTGTGTGTGTGTGTGTGTTGTTTTCAGGATGATATTGTCATGTTTTCATCTCTCTCCTCGTTCTATATTTGTAAATGTGTCTGAGAACAAACGTGAGCTCAGAGTAATGAAAGACAAACAGCAGCCACCCGACCAAACACCACCCTGCTGCCAGAGCAAACACACACTCATCCTGCCCCCCCCGCTGCACACACACACACACACACACACACACACACAGCACGGCTCAACAACAGGAGGTGTGGGACCCACAGAGGGCCGCAAGACACAGTGTGAAGACTTTCTGTCCAACGAGACAAAAAGCTTTTAACTGGAGTCCATCAATCAATCAATCAATCAATCAACCAATCAGTGAGGCGGAGCTTCCTGCAGCTGTGATGTCACTCAGGTGTAGTTACCTTCCCCTCCGTTCATGCTCTCGGTGCTGGACTGTGACACCACCCTCCGGTGCCTCCTCTGCAGGGAGCGGGTGGTGCTGGGACTTCCTGTGGGGGTGGAGGTGGTCGCTCCGTCCCTCCTGGAGAAGATCCCGCTGAAGAAGCGGACCAGGCGGCGCTCGCTGTGGCGGCCGGCGCCGGCCCTCAGCAGCAGGCCGTCCCGCTGGGCGGCCAGGCGCAGCAGGTCGCTGTTGTCCAGCGTGCGGTTCTTGCTGCCTCGCGCTCGCTCCCAGCGGCTCAGCTCACTCATGGAGTCCGTCTTGTTGAGGACGGCGCCCACCTCCAGCGTGCGGCTCTTCTGCCTGTCGGGGTCGAGGGGGCGTGGCCCCGGGGTCACAGCGGCTGCCTCGCCGTCCTGCTCGCCGCCCTCCTTGTCGGCGTGGCGGCTGATGCAGCCGGAGCTGCTGTGGTGTTTGTCCTTGGAGAGCGCTCGCAGGCGCAGCAGCTCGCCGCCGCTCCAGTGCCTGAAGCTGAAGCTGCGGCGCAGGAGGCCGGGAGGACGCTTCAGAGGAGGCGTCTCCGGGGACGCAGCCTTGGCCGCTCTGCCGTTGCTCTTGGAGTGGGACAGCTTCCCGTCTCCGCTGAGCGGAGGCTCAGGACTCTGCTCCTCCATGCTCCTCGCCTTCAGGAGCCTCTTCTTCTTCTGCAGGTTCTCCACAGCGGCGTCCTCCCTCTGCGTCCTCGCCGCAGCCTCTGTGAGCGGACTCTTCTCCTTGGCCTCCTTCTGCAGGAGCTGCTTCCTGGAGATCTTGAGGCGGCCCAGCTCCAGCTGCCCCGTGCTGAACGTCCTGAAGTTCCTCATGAAGCCGTGAGAGGACGGGAACTCCTCCGACTCGTCCTCCACCTCCTTCAGCTGCTCCAGCAGCCCGCTGCGCTGCACCTCCGCCGAGCCTCGCGCCTTGGGGGAGGCTGAGACGCCGTCCTCGTCCTGCAGACTCTCCTTCTTCACTAAGGTGAGGGAGATCCTGTAGACGGTCTTCCTCTGAGGCGTGCCCCGCTCCATCCTGTCAGAGCAGCTGCTGTCCAGGAGGTACATCCTCCACCTGCTCCTGCTCCTGCAGCCTCAACACCTCCAGCCTGACAGGAGATCACTCAGAAGGTTCAGTCTCTGATCTGACACGGTTCCTCAGACAAACAGCAGAAGAAGAAAGCGCTGGGGGCACGAGGAGGCTGCTCCTTCATCCAGATGTGCAAACAGCGACTCTGACGCAGGAAGTACATTCCGTGTTCATCCCAGCGGATTCAAACTGGCATCCACAGCTTCCTCTCTCCTGAAACTCTTGAGCTGAGCGTCAGCAGCGCCCCGGAGCCTCCATCAGCAGCTCAGCGCCTCCATCAGCAGCTCAGCGCCTCCATCAGCGCCTCCTCAGCAGTGCTCCTCCGCTGCGTCCCGCTCGGTGCCAGCGCGTCCTCTCCCATTGTGTGCGCACATCCCCCGCAGCGCCGCCGCCAGCCGAGCCCGCTCCTCCTCCTCCTCCTCCGGCCTCAGCTCGGATCAGAAGTGGGTCTGTAGCGCGGAGGATCCGGACCGGTTCTGTCCTCCTCTGCTCCGGTTCTCTGAAGCTCCCTGACAGCCGCACGGTGCCGATCCTGCTCCGCTTCACACTGAACACACTCCGCTCCTCCGTCCGCACACACACACTGACACACACACTCTCACACACACACACCGAGCGGCCCAGCAGCGGGGCTGACGGGAAAACACGGAGCGGAGCGGAGCAGGGCCGGACTGGAGCTGGAGTCTACATCCTAGAGATCACAGAGGAGACGCTCCTCACATGTGCAGAACTTGCCTTAGAAACATCACGTTTTAAGTTTCCTTCAGTCTCACAGTGATCCAGTGACAGCTGTCTGTACGTCCATGAGCTCACTGCTAACAGGAAGTGCTAACAGCTAATTCGGCAGAGTTTGAATAGAGATTTCTTGCTGAAATTTTTTGCAAGCTAGCAGCTAGCAAGTGGTAACCGCATGAACAGTAGGACTGCAACTAATGATCATTTTCACGATTACTTGATTAATCTATAAAATGTCTAAAACATGATGAAAATATTTGTCAATACATTCCAGAATCAATTCAGAAAAACGACGCTCCTCACATGTGCAGAACTTGCCTTAGAAACATCACGTTTTAAGTTTCCTTCAGTCTCACAGTGATCCAGTGACAGCTGTCTGTACGTCCATGAGCTCACTGCTAACAGGAAGTGCTAACAGATCATTCGGCAAAGATTATTAGTCGTAGATTTTGTCCAAACAAATGTCATAACTGGCAAATCCTCATATTAAAGAATCTGGAACCAGACGGTGTTTGATGCTTCTGCTTGAAAAACAACTTCTTGGTTTCATGCCCTAAACAGCCGTTGCTGGCTGCATGTGGAGGCTGTCTACCTGTCCACTCTGCAGCTCTTACATACATGTGATGTCTGACAGGTGAGTCCTCATGACCTCACTCTGGAGATGAGCTCTCAGGTCCTTCAGAGCAGAAACCTGTCCACCCAGCTGTGCGTCTGCACACACACTGCCTTGTTCCAGGCAGCAAACAGTCTGAGCATTGTTTCTGTCGCACACTTATAAATGATTGAAGCCTGTAAACAGGCGGAAAGGAAACCAGCCAGAGCTGCGACTCACAGCCGTCGTCATTATGAGTTAACCTGCCTTCTTTTATCAGCACATTCACTTTACTCACACATGACACTGTCAAACATCCAGGAACATGAAGCTGGAAGCGACAAACACAACACAACACCACTCCACGCTGGTGTCCTGGTGATATCTGGGTCAGCAGGACAGCAGCAGGTCTGACTCCGGCCCGGGTCCGACTCCGGCCCGGGTCTGACTCCGGCCCGGGTCTTCCAGCCTGCAGCGTCTCTACAAACAGGGTGGAGTCTCATCCTCCTCCTCTCTGTCTGTCAAGCTCTTTAAAGCCTCCCCTGGCACACACACACACACACACACACACTCACACACACACACACACACACACACACACACACACACACACACACACACACACACACACACACACAGTGATATGATCAGATCTGAGCAGAGACAGAAACATTAGTCCTGAGCAGGTGAGGCTCCTGTTGGAACCAAAGTTCTTCTCAGGTGTTTAACTCACAATCCTCCAGCTGAGTCTTCTTACTCAGGTTCACTTTCAGCTCTGATCAACTCTCCGTCAGTTTTTAGTCCTTTTTAATTTGAATCTTTTGCTTTTTAATCTGTCATGGCTGCAGCTCTGGAACATTAAAGGTGTGAGCGCTCCTCCTGTTGCTGCTGAGATCTTTGATCATCTTCTACATTAAACTCCAGAGTGGAAACTCCTCTTCTCAGCACTTCTCTCCTTTTCCTTTCATCCTCTGAAGCGTCTCCCTCCATCTCAGGAGGAGGAGGAGGAGGAGGTGGAGGAGGTGGAGGAGGGGAGATTAACTCCACCTCCACCCCACCAAAACCGAGGCCTTCTGGATTATTACTGGGATTAATCAAGATTAGAGCAGCAGCCGCCGTCGGCTACTTTCTCCTTTCACCTCCACACACTGTTTTGGGTGTAGCACACACATGTCGACACACACACCTCTACACCCACCTCCCCCATCACCTCCCCCATCACCTCCCCCACCCTCCTGCCTGTCGCCTCTGAGCGCGCGACAGCCAACTTCAAACGCACCTTCAAAAGGCCTCCACCTGACGGCTGCATCGGAGGCACATGAAAGCAGGCGGTGTGTGTGACGCTGCCACATGTGTGTGTTAGTGAACACACAGCTGGACGGACAGACAGACAGACAGACAGACAGACAGACAGACAGACAGACAGACAGGCAGGCAGACAGTGTAAGTGTGAGGTAAAGAGAAAACAAAGCCCGTCTCTGTTTTCACCATCACTCGGTGGAGGCTGAACTACGTGACATCAAACGCTCCTCCGTCAGCCGGACAGCAGCTTCACTCTCGCTGCGACGATGAGTTTGATTCTGAAGCTTCTGAAGAGGAACACCGTGTCGCGTGGTGAGAACACATCGGAGCACCGACTGTTTTCAGGCTAACAAGACCAGAATTTCATTTTCAGTGTTCACAAGGCCAAAAACCTGCATCGACAGAACCACCTGACTAATCTGATTTAAAAAAACCTAAAAAGTTCAGTCACTTTGCCCAAAAATACAATTAATAAAAAACAGACGCTCCTCACATGTGCAGAACTTGCCTTAGAAACATCACGTTTTTAAGTTTCCTTCAGTCTCACAGTGATCCAGTGACAGCTGTCTGTACGTCCATGAGCTCACTGCTAACAGGAAGTGCTAACAGCTAATTCGGCAGACTTTGAATAGAGATTTCTTGCTGAAATTTTTTGCAAGCTAGCAGCTAGCAAGTGGTAACCGCATGAACAGTAGGACTGCAACTAATGATCATTTTCATGATTACTTGATTAATCTATAAAATGTCTAAAACATGATGAAAAATATTTGTCAAGACATTCCAGAATCAATTCAGAAAGAAAGTCTCTCCTCACATGTGCAGAACTTGCCTTAGAAACATCACGTTTTAAGGTTTCTTCAGTCTCACAGTGATGCAGTGATCAGTTGTCTGTACATCCATGAGCTCACTGCTAACAGGAAGTGCTAACAGCTAATTCGGCAACGCTTAATGAAGAAAATTTTTAGCCAGTTAGCAGCTAGCATAGCGTAAACAATAGGGCTGCAACTACCTTATTGTTTTAATCTATTAAATGTGTAAACCATGAAACATTCTCATCAACACGTCCAAGAATCCTCTCAGTAATCATGAGACAGACGCTCCTTACATGAGCAGAACGTTTTAAGTCTTCTTCAGAGGCATTAAGAAGGCGTCTGGCTAACACATCGTGGCATCACTAAAACATTTTGAATTATTTACACAGATGTGTTGTCAGTGTTTCTGTGTGATGGGAGGATTCACAACATTCAGGTCCTGAAGTTCTCTGAGGATGAATAATGAAACAAAGACTCTGCTCCTCCTCATTTAAAGCCTGCGAACACACAGACTCCTCCTTCATAATTGCAGCACAGACCATGAAATCTGCTTCAATTAGCCCAGTTTGAAGTGAGCTGGAGGGGGGTGGAGAGGGGACCACCACCTGTCCTCCACCACAACACCACACGCTCACAGATCCATGCTAATGAAGGCAGTGTTGGGCCGTTCTGCTGGATGCAGAGGTGGTGAAATCATGCCGGTTGGGACTCTGAGCAGGTGGAAACGCTCGGAGGAAACGAGGGTTTGATGGGAGGTGGAGCTGCGTGATCTACACGTCCTCCACACAATGAAACACAAGCCGGCCCGACGTATCATTTAGTGGTGGAGGAAGAATCTCTGCAGCGCAAAATCTGACAGCTGAGACGCTTAAACGTCAACTGAGTGAAGCCGTTTTCTCCATCAGGCTGTAATTGTGGTGAAGCAGAATCAAAATGTTTCCTTCCTGACGTCCTCTTTCTCTCCTTACGCCTCTGCTTTTATTCTCTCTGCTTCGGTCACAGCAAAGCTCAGCTGCCCAGGAGGAGGTGCAAAGTTTGAATCAGAGGTCTGCAGGCGTTAATGTGTCCGCCGCTCTCTGGAGACGCTGACGCTCTTATCAGGACCTGCAGCTACACAACCTCCATCAGCTCCATCAGCTCCTGTTTACAGGAGAGGACGGAGAGCAGCTGGGAGCACAGAGGGGTTAACTAACCAGGGTCACCTCCAGCAGGGGAAAACCAGGAGGAGGCCGAGCCATGAATGAGACCAGAAGATTTCCAATTTGAACCTGGCAGATCAGAGGGAGGGAGGGAGGGAGGGAGGGAGCGCTGCTGGACCGCTAGCTTAGATTAGCATGTTTACACACTGTGAACATTTACTTCTGTGCACAAGAACTGAATGTTTGGAGAAAATCCAGTCGACCAGATACGAAAAATGACTCCTTACATGTGCAGAACTTGCCTTAGAAACATCACGTTTTAAGTTTTCTTCAGTCTCACAGTAGTTCAGTGATCTAGTGATTTATTTGTGTTGAAATGTGTGAAGGAGGCACGTTGAAGCTAACACAGGTGTGTGGTCTTCAACGTAAACCGTCTGAAAGCAGCTCTGTCTTCTTCTACATGTCTGCACTCTGCCTCCATCACATGAAATATGTATGTATACGTCCAGCAGCTCTGCAGACAGCACTGAAGCATGGCTGCTATTGCATGACTGCGAGGGCTGTTATCGTTCTGATTCACTGATCAGCAGAAAAGGCAGTTAATCAAACTCTACCCGAGCAGGGACTTTCATCACTGGGACAGACAGACACCATGTTTTTACACAAGGAAACAAGTTCACGTAGAACATTTGCTGAATTTACAAGAAGGCAAACAGCGTTTCACAAAGTTTATAAAGTTCAACAACTCGTTAAATTAGGCAAATTTAAAGGGGCTTGGTGATATTGTGGTTACTGTTTCACTTCATGCATTGCATTTAATGCTGAATTTACAAGAAAGCACCAATGATTGAGACTTTCTCATCAATAACACTTCACAACATTTATGAAGTTTCTCTGAACTCAACAACTCACAAAATTGAGCGATTTCTAAGGGGAGTCTGGTGACTTTCTCCACGGGGACAAAAGAGAAGCCAGTATGGAGAAATGTGACATGTTTAGATCAATAACATGTTTCTTCTTTCATAAATGGAGTGTAAATGGTGACATCAGTGTAAACAGTGTGTTCAAACAGCTGATCAGTGTTGGCAGGTGAGACTTTAGCACTTTAGACACAGAAGCAGACAGGCTGGTACAGACATGCTGCCACAAACTGACACTTTGTACAAGGAGACAAACAACTTCAGCTTCTGATTTAATGCTGAATTTACAACAAGGACACAACCAGTCAGAATCTGTAGTCGATAGTGATTCTGATGTTTATGAAGCGTCTCCTCACTCAACAAGGCTTTAAATCAGACGATTCATGAAGGGAGTCTGGTGACACACTGACTGCACAACAGGTTAAACAGAAACAAGATGCCACTGTGATAGTCGTGTTTAACAAACACCTAGCGGGGAGTGCTCTAATCAAACATGACACACACACACACACACACACACACGCACACACACACACACACACACACTCCACCTCATCCTCCTCCTGCAGGAGTTCAGCTTTTTTTTTCTGCATCAAAGAGCGAAGAAGCGGCGGGAGGCGCGGCTCCCACCCCTCCACCTCCACCTCCCACCTCCCCCCACGCACTGCCTCACCCCCTGGAGACGGGGAAAATGGGTCAGTTAGCAGAGGGAGGATGGGGTGAGGAGGGGGTGAGGAGGGGAGCGGGGGGAGGCCCCCTGCTGGCAGGAGGAGGCACGTCCACACACACACACACACACCAAAGACATGCCAAAACACACCAGAGAGACGCAGAGCTCATACAAATTCAGTCAGAGCTGAGAATTCTGGGAATATTTGAATACACACACACACACACACACACACACACACACACACACACACACACACACAGGTCTCCATGTACAAAGAGTCAAGACGTGCGGAGAATCCAAAACATGTACTGCAGAACTGCTCACTTTCCTTCAGGCGAACAGGCTAATGCTAAGCTAACATGCCCGAATGTGTCAAAAACATCATGGCTGAGCAGCAGCGCAGAGGTCAAAGGTCAAAGCAACACATAATCCCAATCAGACAGACGAGAAGTAAAATCAGCCAAAAGCACCATCAGATCGCTGGTTAAATTACATCTCAATGCACCAGACTCCAGTCAATATTTCCATGTTTTTACAGCGCAGTGACATCTGAGCAGTGCAGGTAAGAGAGGAGAATCAAAGGAGTGTTTTTCTTACCTGTGATGAGTGTCGGCCGACAGGTGAGCAGCAGCAGGACATGAGGAGAGAAGAAGAGAGAGAGGAGCCAATCAGAACACAAATCGATCAATCATCAATGATCAGCTCGCACTGATCCTTTTATATCAGGTTCAACAGAGTCAGAATGTTTCTGTTGGAGCTACGGCAACACAGCAGGGCCAAACTCTCATCACACGCCGGCAGCAGACGGGCGACCTTGAATTGTTTTATGCAAAGTAGCTGCTGCAGGTGTTGTTTTGTGTGTGTGTGTGTGTGTGTGTGTGTGTGTGTGTGTGGACAGAGTGAGCGAGGAGGCGAGGACACAAGGAAAGGAGACGAGAGGAGAGAAACCTGCCCCGCCCCAGCCCGACTTCCAGACGCCGGTCTGTTGCCATGGTGACCGGCTGCGGGGCTCTCACGGCTGGCTTGGCACTTGATGGATCCGTGTGTGTGTGTGTGTGTGTGTGTGTGTGTGTGTGTGTGTGTGTGTGTAAAGGTAATTCCCATTACGTGTTAGCATTGAGCTAACGCACTAAGTGCTAGTTACATGAAACTGGTGCTCAAAAAAATCGCATATAATGTCCAAGTTTATGTCTTTATAACAAATTGAACACAGATTTCAAACCTCATTGGCCACAAGACCCATCAGTTATCTGGAGGCTGGCCTGTGATTGGCTCAGGAGAAAGAGGAGGGAACAAGGAGTGACTGCTGGCTGTTTCAGGCCACAGGACGGGCATAGAGTCGATCTCAGGTGACTCTGTACTGCAGTTTCCTGACATTTTGCTTTTAACGGTGGAGTGTTTGATGGATAAAAGCATGAAAAGGTGTGTGTGACTGCAGTCTGTCTCTGTGGATGCATGGGATACTGTGTTCTGGACCGAAAAGAAACGGATCTACTGATTATCTCCTCCTCCACGTCTATAAGAAGTCCATCTGGAGCCACACGATTGGCTGATATCGCCTCTGATGAGAATAAAGGACACAATCTGCAAACATCCTGCTGATTCTTCTTCTTCTTCTTCCTCTTAGAAACAGTCTCTGCTGCGGCACAGATGGAGGTCACCTCATTATGGATTCATGAATTTATGACAACAACACACACACACACACACACACACACCTCGAAGTGTGGAAGAAGGAGGGTGAAGAGACAGCTGATGTCCGAAATCCCCCGAGAGGCCAGACTGAACACAAGCTAACACACATTATATGCAAAACTGAGGCGCACACACACACACACACACACACACACACACACACACACACACACACACACACACACACACACTGCTGCTGTATTTTAATCCCTGGCTACAATAGGAACCAGATGCTCGGCTGCAGACGGAGCTGAGAAAAGAACAAGAAGCCGATTGGTCCGGAGCCAGGAAGTGTCGAGCGGGAGGAGGCTCCAGGAAACGACCGTATAAGGAAGGCGGAGGAGGAGGGACAGCTGGGGACGGGCTGATAACAGCACCGAGACAGAACCGGCCCGTTCAGCCCAGAGCAGGTGAGGAGCACACACACATATCTGTGCTCAGTATAGATTATAATATGTTTTATAGACAGCTGGATGTGATCTGGTCCACAAAACCAAACAGAAGAACCAGGTGTGTGTTTGTACAGGTAACACTGTCACCAGACTCCATTCACAAATCACCTCATTTAAGGAGAAGCTTTGTAAACACTGTGGAACACGATCTATGATCTGTGTCTTATTGTACATAGTTATAACATTTTATTTTATTGTCACTGTAGTTGATTTTACTTGATTTCATGTTTCATTTGATTTATTTTAATATAATTTTAGGTCTTTTATTTTGCCTTTTGATTTACCTTTCACTTTTTATGATTCTTCTGTAATTAGTTGAAGTTATCATGTTCTAATTTTAGCTGATTGATTTGTTTTTACTACAATTTGTATTTATTTTAATTTAAATGTAATATTTTAAATCAGCTTGTACATTAGATTTGACTTTCTTCTTGTCTCTTGTGGTGTTTTTATGTTATTCTTCCACAGCTCCATACAGTCTCCAATCAGACTCACTGTGAGCTTTGATTATTGATCCCAGCTGATCGACGAGCTGCTGCTGCTGCTGCCGTCGCTTCACTTATTAAATGTTTCTGTTCGCCCTGCGAGTGGTGGGAACCAATTAGCTGCCTCTGATCCCCGTGACACACACACACACACACACACACACACACACACACACACACACACACACACACACACACACACACACACACACACACACACACACACACACACACTCGGGACTCCTCACAGGCTCTGAATAATTAATGCCTCCCCTCTCTGCTCTCTAATGATGTCTCCAGGGCATCAGTGTGTGTGTGTGTGTGTGTATACATAGGTGTGTGTAATGTATGTGTGTGTACATGTGTTGTCATGATCCCCCCCCACACACACTAACACACACACACTTCCTGTGTGACATTTAAATTCATCCTCTCCGATGTTGTTCTTCAAACAGTCACCATGTCAGAAAGAAACACCTTCATCTCAGATTTGTTTTTAATTTACCGTGTGTGTGTGTGTGTGTGTGTGTGTGTGTGTGTGTGTGTGTGTGTGTGTGTTTAAAGAAGACAACATGCTGATTGTTGTTGATTTTCGGGGTAAACTTCAGGACAGGCTGATTAAATTTTAAACATCATCATCACTAATACTCATTAATTATTGATTGATAAACGCAGGCGAGCGTTTATCGTCAGTATTGATGAATTATTGATCACAAGGCGACGTCTCTAAATGTCTTGTTTTATCCGTCCAAGTGTCAAAGACCACAGACAGTCAGTTTACACTCAGAGACAACCAGGAGAAGCAGAAAATCATCACACTTCTGTCATTTTATCTGAAAAATGACTTTAAATCGTCATTTAAAATAACCACAGATCAATAAATGACCTCATCACTGCAGCTTTAACGTTATCAGCTAAACATGATCCTCTCGTCTATAAAAACAGAAGGATCTCATCCATCTCGGTCGAACCTGTCGCTGCCTGTCTGCTGACAGATGTGAAGCTGCTGAACACATCTGGATGTGGACGAGCAGCAGCAGCTGTATTCTGCCCGGAGACGCTCCGCCAGGTGTCTCCGGGCAGAGAACCAATCAGAACAGACCTCAAAACAGGCGTGGGACGTGCATTTAATCAGATTATTCAATTCAAAATAAAAAAGATCATCATTTTATATGATTCTGCCACATTATAACTCAGAAAGCCCTGAAATATACGGCTCATGATACTTTAAACATGTCAAACTAACACAAAGAAATACAAATGTAAAGTCTTCCAGGATAAAATACTGGAGCTGTGAGAGTTCTTCTTCTGTCAGGATCAAACCAGCGACACAATACACACTCTGTGGCCGCACAACCACCCACACACACGCTGAAAATTCCCAGCATTCCTCCCATACCGACCTCACCACAGCTCACTGCTGCCCCCTGCTGCTGGACAGAGTCATCGTCTGCTGACTGTCACTGAGGAAGGTGGTGTTTTCAACTGTCGCCGGGACAAAACCAGACATTCAGAGACGCCACAGGGGCTCAGACCTTCATCAAGACTCAACATAGAGTAGTACATAATGACACGAGGTGATTGTGTTGCTGAACATCTCATCATCTGGTGTGTACGCTGGAGTTCACCCAGAGAATCAGAAATAATCAACGTGTTGCTGCACCATCACCAGACTCCATTCACAAATCACCTAATTTTAAGCGTTGTTGAGTGAGGAGAGACTTAATAAACGTAAAACAAAGAAACTGACAGATTCTAACTCAGTGGAGCCTTGTTGTGAATTCAGCATTAAATGTGATACATGAAACCAAATATTAACCACAGCAGCACCAGACTCCCTTCACAAATCACCTAATTTTAAGTCTTGTCCAGTGAGGAGAGACTTAATAAACGCTGGAAACTGTGTCTCTGACAGATTCTAACTCATTGGAGCCTTGTTGTAAATTCAGCATTAAATGTGATACATGAAGCCAACTATTAACCACAACAGCACCAGACTCCCTTAACAAATGTGTCAGTTTAGTGAGTTGTTGAGTTGGAGACACTTTATAAACTCTGTGAAACTCTGTCTCTGACTCATTCTGCATTATTTGGACCTTCTTGTAAATTCAGCAGCTGTTCTACATGAACTTCTTTCTGTGTTGGTGTTGGGAACATCTTTGTTCAGGTGTCAGAGCTGCGGTGAGAAGCTGAAGTCCTCTCAGAGTCTGACAGAGCTGCTGGCAGACAGAGAGTTAATGAGACAAAGAGGCTCCTGGTCTCACGCTGCAGCTCTGCCCTCCACTCGCCTCCACACAACAAAAGCTGCGAGCGAGCGGGACGAAGATCGAAGCTGACGGCCGTGACCCAAAAACAGGGCGAGCATTGAGCGGTGAGGACAGAGCCTGAAATGTGTTGTGAGAGGAGGAGAGGCCGGACCAGCAGGGGGCGCTGCAGGCCGGAGGGTTTGACTCTGGGTAGTTATCTCTGTTTACTGCTCACTGACACCTTCTTATCTCATCTCTCACTGCTGGATCCGTCCTGGCAACACCAGAGACGCTGCAGAGTTTACTGATCCTCAGAGAGAGAGAGACTACAGTGGAATCAGTACATAAAGGAAGTAAAACTCAAATAATCATAATATGAAAATATCACAATTCAACATAAAACAAATTGAAGCACACATAATTAAATTCTCTTTTGTCAAGAGCGCTGAATTATAAAATCTATCATTCCATGAAATCAGTGCCTTTTGTGTCCCCAAGAAATTATCAGTCATAAAATTACAGTAACAACAAACAAAGATGTAATTTGAAAATATAACATTACCATGTCTTCTCTCCTCAATAAAACATCAAATTAAAATCAATTAAATATTATTTTAAATAATAAAAATGATTGTTAAGCTGATGAGGGTGAGGTTTTTGGCCTGTCCCTCACTGCTGTTGTTGTTGTACGTCAGCAGGACTTTTAATTTGTAAAATGTTGGCAAAATGTTAAAATGTTCACATTTACATATTGTTTTAAGTATGATCTTATTGTGAAACAGTGTTTTTGGTAAAAATATATATTAATTGTAATAAATATTTACCAATTTATCGGTGTCCCCTAATTTGATGTCAACCCTGTTACCCTAACCAAAAAACCCTATCAAAATAACGGTACATTCTAGATTTGACATGATTTACAGGAGGTTGCATCATCTCTGAACCAGGATGCTAACAGCTCAGTGACAAGTAAGTTTTGCTCATCTCTGATGTGCTATTTTTGATGTTTTTCAAGGTTGAACCAGGGGGACAAGCATACAATGTCAACCCTGTTACCATTTTTTAACATATAAATCCAAACAATTATTTATTTCTCATAATATAATCAATATGTACATGTAATTTCCTTTCAAAGTACATAGCATGTGCTTTAGCTAACATTTGTTTTAGCTAGCAATGGGCAAATTAGCTTGAAATGGTCAACCCTGTTACTGTCAACCCTGTTACCTTTCCAGTAACAGGACTTGACTAAAACAGTTATAAAATATGAAATTCCATAGCTGAGATGGCACAATATAATTTCTTGTCATTTTAAACTGTCTTTAATTCCTGGCTACTGAAAAAATAGCAATTAAATATAATTTAAATTTTAACTTTTCAAAGTTGAAAAGGCACCGATTTCATGGAATGACCCTAATGTGTCATATATGGCGTCTGAAAATGAATCTGAGCTGCATAAAACCACAAAGAATATCAGAGAGACGGATCCACAACACCAGATCTACTTCAGCAGTAGAGTTTATTAGTCTTCCAGGGCTGAAAGGTGTAAATATAAGCTGTCTTTATCGCTCTGTGAGGACACAACCAGCTGAACCTCCTGTCTGTACCCACCAGGTTTAAGGTAGAATAAGACTAGAATATAGAATAAAAACTTTTAGAAGCTCCATCAGAACACCTGAACTGGATCCTCAGCTGGTTTTGATGCTCTGCTGTGGCCTGCAGATGGCGCCGTGCTCCTACAGTAACCCTCCTCTGTGATTTACTGGGTCAGATTCCACCAGGCTGGTTAATGTTTAACAACGGGCCTGGACTACAGTGTGTGCTGGTGGGCGGGAGCGTTCTCAGATGATATCAAAAGGTCACAGGTTCAAAACTCCTACGTGTCTCCTACAACTCCCAGAACCCCTTTCAAAGAGCCAAAGAAGAGAAGTGGATGAGGTTTTCTATCCATGTGTTAAATTGGCAGTTTTCCAAATGAGGTTTTGAATTGATTCTGCCTGATGGAAGGAAAAAAGCTTTTGTGCAACCCCACTGGGGGAATTTTTTCCAAGTTCTGTTCAACAGGATGATCAATCCTCCCGTGACAACTGTTGTTGTGACTGTTCGGGTGATTTAAGGTGGAATTCTTCTGTAAAGAGGAGCTTAAAATCTCAGCGTTCAACATGGAGAACAGCTGTAACGAGAGGCAGGACGAGGCTTGTTCTGCAGCCGCTGAATCATATGTGACTGAGAGCAGATCATCTAAATATACAACACACACACACACACACACACACACACACACACACACACACACACACACACACACACACACACACAATGAAGAGCCCACTGGAATAAATGCAAATTCAGGGAGACAGATCGAGAATCACAACAACAGCCGAGAGCCAAACACACACGTTTACAACGATTTCAAGCTCTGACACACACACACACACACACACACACACACACACACACACACACACACACACACACACACACACACACAGTACACTCACATGCTGCATCACACACAGACAGAAGCAGAGAAGACTCCCTGCTTCACCTGCTGATTGATTGATGCTCTGATCGATGGAGAACATGACGCTGCGTTCACTTCGTACAGATGAACAGCAGAGGACAGAGCCGTCTGTCAGGACAAAGTTAGTGTCCTTGTTTGAAGGAGAGCCTGGGACCGATTGATGAGTGATTGATGAGCTCTCTGAGAGATGATGTAGAAGGTTTAATGATCATGTACAGTCTCTAATGTGGCCCGTGGTCCAGCAGAGGACTCACAGACAGACGTATCTTCAGCTTCTCTACTGTCGATGGAAACAATGAATGAAGGATCGTTTTGTTCATGAAGATGTTCAGTTTACAACCACCAGCTGAGAGGACTGGACTGTTTCTGACTGAAGCACTTCATCTGTTATTAAAACAGTTGATGAGCTGAAGGACGGAGACGAGGCCGTCAGCAGGTCGTCTCTGCGAGCGTGGTGCAGGATCTGCTGGGCCTGAAGCCAGACCGGAGTCTAACTCATCTCTGGGAGGAGTGTGTGTGCTTCATCTCCCTCTCAAGGTCACACACACTCAGTCATAACTCTGCCTGTGTGTGAGCAGCTGGTCTCTGTCATCAATAAGGAGGACAGCTCTGCAGCAGACTGGTCTCAGTGCTGAACACCAACACCTCCATCACATCCACGTCACATCGTATTGATCACAACCAGCAGGCCTCACTGCTCCACAGAGCCGACCACCTTCTGTGTGGAGACACACTTCTGCTCTGGATTCTTCCTCCATGTTATGAAAGAGAGGAGAGGACAGTGGGACATGTCTCCTCCACAGCTCCGCCTCCTCAAATAGCTCCAGTGTAATTCAGAGAAGAACGGAGGGTCTGTGCGGCGCCGTCTTCAGAGCTCTAATTCAATTGGCCGATGTGTGGTGAGATCAGAGGTCACTCTGTGCTCACTGGACGGGCGCTGCTCAACGGTTTCTCAAAATCAAAACACATTTCTGACATTATTTATGATCTGAACTATCATATGTGCAGTGGTTTTCACTGGTGGTGGCGGGGTCCGCCGTTTCCATGCTGACACTGACATGAAATTATCCAGCGTGTAATCCAGTTTGTAATCCTCTCTGCGTTAATGCTAACACAACATTCCCTCCTGCTGCTGCTTCTCCTGGCTTTTATTGTGAAACAGTCACAGGAAGCAGAGAAAAGTGTGACTTTAAAGGTGCAGTATGTAAAGATTTTAGTACAAAACGTTCAAAAGTTAAACTACAATGACCAATAGAGTGTGAAGAAACAACAGCTCTGATGTGAAGAGCTAACCTTTGAATGAAGCATGCTAACCAGCTAGCCACAGGCTATTAAACCTCTTTGTCTAAGCAGTCTGAGGCTAACAGCTCCTTTAACCTGAAGCTAACGGCTCCTTTAACCTGAAGCTAACAGCTTTAACCTGAAGCTAACGGCTCCTTTAACCTGAAGCTAACAGCTCCTTTAACCTGAAGCTAACGGCTCCTTTAACCTGAAGCTAACGGCTCCTTTAACCTGAAGCTAACGGCTCCTTTAACCTGAAGCTAACAGCTCCTTTAACCTGAAGCTAACAGCTCCTTTAACCTGAAGCTAACAGCTCCTTTAACCTGAAGCTAACAGCTCCTTTAACCTGAAGCTAACAGCTTTAACCTGAAGCTAACAGCTTTAACCTGAAGCTAACAGCTCCTTTAACCTGAAGCTAACAGCTCCTTTAACCTGAAGCTAACAGCTTTAACCTGAAGCTAACAGCTCCTTTAACCTGAAGCTAACAGCTTTAACCTGAAGCTAACAGCTCCTTTAACAGCACACTGCGTGTCACTTCCTGTCGGACACTTTATGAAGCATGTCTGTGTAACAGGGACGAGCACACCTTCCATAGCAGCAGAAATAGCAGGCTGGCCTATATTCTCACTTGCAGTGCAGATTGTGTTGAGTGAAGCTAGCCTGTTAGCCCGCGGCTAGCAGCTCCCTGAGCCTGGGGCGAGGAAGGCTTCACAGTGAATAGTGCTGTTATACTGAGTCTCTACAGACCAACATGCACAGAGCTCGTTGTGTCCCTCTTGTCTTCAGAGGAATTTGGGGCTTCCCACACAAGTCTTACTTTCTCCCAGAATGCTTTGTTGTTGGAGGCGTGGCTCCAGGGATCAGCTTTCCTCCTCCTTATTTCCTCTCCTCTCTCTTCCTTCCTTCCTCTTCTTCTGTCCTTGTCCCTAATTCACTTCTAATCCTTCTCCTCCTCTTCCTCCTCCATCATCCTCATTTCACTTCCTCCAGCACAACACAGCAGCTCAGACAAAACCCCCGAGGACACAGAGGAACTGTCACCTACCGGCCACCAGACTCCATTTACATTTCTCTACATTTTAGACAAGAACACTGTCCATCACACCGTCACACAGATGGATGTTTCTGTGCTTTTAAACTTTCAATCTTTCTAAAATCTGCAAACAGAACCACCCAAAACATCAGATAGTACAGTTACAGTGAGGATCAGTGTGGATACTGTGAGAGACAACTGAACAACTGGACGTCTATAAAACACTGAACAACAGACCGAGTTCTGCTTTAAGGGTGAGTCACTGAGGAGTGGGAGGAGAGGAGAGGAGACAAGGAGAGGAGAGGAGGAGAGGAGACAAGGAGAGGAGAGGAGAGGAGGAGAGGAGAGGAGAGGAGACAAGGAGAGGTGAGGAGGAGAGGAGACAAGGAGAGGAGAGGAGAGGAGGAGAGGAGACAAGGAGAGGAGTGGAGAGGAGGAGAGGAGAGGAGAGGAGACAAGGAGAAGTGAGGAGGAGAGGAGAAAGGAGAGGAGAGGAGAGGAGACAGGAGAGGAGAGGAGGAGAGAGGAGAGGAGAGGAGAGGAGAGGAGGAGAGGAGAGGAGAGGAGACAAGGAGAGGAGAGGAGAGGAGACAAGGAGAGGAGAGGAGAGGAGACAAGGAGAGGAGAGGAGGAGAGGAGACAAGGAGAGGAGAGGAGAGGAGGAGAGAGAGAGGAGACAAGGAGAGAGAGAGGAGAGAAGAGGAGAGGAGAGGAGAGAGAGAGGAGAGGAGAGGAGAGGAGAGGAGAGGAGAGGAGGAGAGGAGAGGAGGAGAGGAGAAGGAGAGGAGAGGAGAGGAGAGG
>CM077807.1:17607722-17692722 GCA_039737535.1 Lagodon rhomboides | reverse complement strand
GAGCATTAGCCGAGCGGCTCCGGTGCCAGGGGCCCGGCCCGGCTGCCAGACAGAGCGGCCCTCAGCTCCTCTGCAGCTCCAGCGGAGGCAGATTAATAATCCGTTACTTAAAATGAAGAGATTTGTGTGTTGGCCCGGTGACACGCTGTCCCCGAGTGTGATACGCTACACACCGGAGAGGGCTTTAAACCGCTGCTGCCGGGCCCAAGAGCACCGAGGCAGCCGCTCTCTGATGAAGCAACACAATCAGTGTTGTGCACAGAGGAGGAGGAGGGGCGGAGCTTACTGATGGTGGAAGCATCAGAGCGTGTTCATGCTGCAACTGCAGAGGATCAACTGTGATAAACTCTAACTGCTCGACTCTTCAGTCACACTGTCCACACTAACTGATCACCTGAACAGCTGACTGACAGGTAAAGGTTCATCGCTGCAGCTCTGCTTCGCTGACTGATCTCCACACAGGAACACTCACAGTGTCCTGATGTGATTGTTATTGATCCCTGCTGACACATTAGCTTGTAGCTCGTCCTCTAACACGGAGAGGTCAGAGGTCAGAGGTCAGAGGCAGAACATCTTCAGCAGGTTGAGTCTTTGTGTTCCTTTAAGAATCAGAACTGGACTCTGGAGCTTCTTCTGCTGCCGCTGTATTAAAATAAAGAGGGATCAGGGTGGTGTCATGTCAGAGGAGGAGGTGTCGCTGACACACAAAAACAAAAGGAGGACGAGGATCCTCCTGCCAGATGGTGACCCAACACAAAGAGTCTGAGAGGAGGATTGATCCTGTATGAAGGACAGATGGGCAGAGTGTCGCCTGCTGACCCTGTAAAGTCACTTTGTGCAGGAGCTTTATGGCCCTCTGAGGCCACCGTGGCTGCTGAAGGACTCCCACCGTCTGACCCTCTCACACTGGAGCAGGTTAGTGTGTTAAGACTGTAAAAGGAAGAGGAGCCTGTAACCAGGTCCTGTAACCAGGTCTGTTTCCAACACGTCTCAGAGTATGATCCGATATTGGTGTCAGAACTCCACCAGAATCCTGTCCTGGTTCCTGAGGACATGGAGCTGTTGTAATGAGGCGAGCTGGTGGTGGTGCTGGTGGTGCTGGAGTCAGATTAATTAGGCACTGAATGATTTATCGGCGAGCGAGGCGAGGCCTTCAGGGGCTGCCGAGCATCTGCTGCACGCCTCCAACATGCAGGACGAGCCGAGCACAGAGGAACCAAAGGATCGGGACGACGCTCGGCGGTCAGGTCCGCCCGAGACCTCCGTCCAGCACCACGCCTTACAGGACGGATCGATGGAGCTGGAGCAGGAAGTGACATCACCCACCCCTGGGAGACTCTTCCTCCTCCACTCCCGTCCTCGGTAACACGATCTCCCCACGTCTAATGAGCGCTGCTGAGGTTTGTGTCCTCTCCCTCCATCCTGTGGCCTCCGTCAGTGCTTCATGCTGCAGCCCCACTCCGCTGCGTTAACTGGGAGAGCATTGTTACGGAGCGGGCAGGAAGCCAGACGCCTATTTTTACCCGAGCTGAGAGGTGCGTCGGCTCTATTGTCTCGGTGGGGTCGGTGTCTGCAGCTTCCCTTCATGTTCAGGCCGGGGACAAGGGAAGAGGCCGGCTGCAGCTGGACGCCACAGCTGCACGGACGCCGACACGTCCAGGCCTCCGCTTCCTGATGGACGACGTATAGACCACTGAATCATCGTCACGTTAAAGCCATTCAACAGGGCCAGGCCCGCCTCTCAGGTCTCTGATCAGCTTGGAATACAGATGTTTTCTCATTCAGGACGACCAGGGTGATGTGAAATTACAGAAGGATTTTATTTCCTCCAAACGAAACTAAATCTGTCTGAATTTACTTGCAGACACAGAAGATCTGTGTGTAACTGGAGTTCAGGACAGTGAACCTGAGGTCTATCAGCTTGATATACAGTGAGGACGCTGCAGCTTTCACTCATCTGTTGATCACTTGTGCCACAAAAAGGCCTGAAAATCATTTCATCTGATGCATCTGAAACCTAAAAATGCTGCTCCAAGAGCTTTTACACAAAATAAAGACAGGTGAAACACAAACACAGAGATGAAACTAACCTCAGTACTCAAATACTGAGACATACAAGAGCCAAATCAAATGAAAGAATAAAATCTCTTCCAAACTCAGATCTCATTTACAGGAACACAGAAACACATGATCAGTACAAAGGTCAGAGATACGTCTCCATGTCCACACGCTCTCTGTCACATCTGCAGCAGAAGGACGAACAGTGAACCAGCCTGTGGCTGAGATGTTCGTCTGTCGGGAACAGAGAACACAGCTCACCTGAAACACAAGTGAACCAGACGGTAAAACACCATCAGTACACCTGTTCATCAATCACTCATCAGGGGAACGTCTGGTGTGTTTGTCTCATATATGGATTTATAGATGGACTGATTCTGACAGTCACTCTCAGGTGATGATCTGATCACCAGACTGTGTCCATGAATCAGTAATCTGTTCATTACTGTTGGAAATGTCATGATTCAGACAGTTTCATCCACACAGGTGAGTTCAGCTCTTCTGAATCAGGAGGAACGGATCAACGAGACCTCCCAGAACCTGTTCACTGGTTTCACAGCGTCTGTTTCAGCCAACGTCACAGAAAATACACCACATGTTGAACTACACAGCAAGCTCATCGTACTGAGAACAGGTCTGGTCTCATGTCTCGTCACGTCTTATTGTGAATCTAAAACACCTTGTGTTCATCCTCTCGGCCTCGTGCTGAAGCGGCGCTGTGTTTCCAGGGTGCAGGTCGTGTTTAACGAGGTCGTCTGCTGCTGGTCTGCTGGGTGGAAGCAGACTTATCTTATGTACACATGCTGACGTGATGCCAGAGGAACTCAGCCACAGTTACAAGACCTCTCTGGTTGTTCTGCTTCGTCACATCTGATCATTTCCTCTGTACATTTTTACTATCCATTTCCCTTTCCCAGTTTCAGAACTCACCGTGTTGCTGTGTTGTAATTAAAATGGTGATCACAGGGTCCAGCAGGTGAGCAGCTCCTGGGACGGTTGTGGATGTGGGCGTTGTGATCTTTCACTTCCCTCACACAGCCAGCCTCCGTCTGACAGGAAACATTTCATCTGCAGGCCTGTCAGAGGGTCGTCTGATGGCTCCTCATGAGTCTGTAAAGTGATTAGATTCATTTGGAGGCAGAAACGTCTCGGTGAGTCAGCCTGAGTTTCCTACGTGGACACAATGAGGAAGCTGCAGTGCAGTAAATGGTCGCGGCGGCTGTGTGGTTGGAGAACTGAACAGTTCCTCTGTGAGATAAACAGCTCCGTGACAACAACACCAGTCCTGCACTTCAACAGGGCCACTGTGAAGTTCTGACTCGGTTCTGAAGCTTCCTCTCTGCTGAGTCACACCAACAGATTCCTGTTGACGCTCTGAGAAGCTTCCAGGCTTCACCTCCACCTTCATTCACGGTGTCGTCTTTCTCTGCAGTCAGCTGTCCGACAAACCGCCCGGCTCTGCCCGTCACAAACCGGACCGACGGGTGGAACCTCTGTGGACGGGCCGAGGAGTCGGCTTTCTGTCAGGTCAGCAGGACAGGTGTGACACCTCAGCAGCCTCAGAGCAGGTGACAGGTGACAGTCAGCCAATCACAGGCTGTTTCCTGCAGAGTACACACTGTGATCAGTGTGTTCGTGTACGGTACAGTAGTGTGTGTGTTGTTGAGCTGTCAGGATCACAACACTGATGTCGTGTTAGAAACAAACGTGGGAGCTGATTCAGTCTGAAGGTTTACAGACCGTCTCCTCGTACACGGAGGGTGAAGGAAGAGACAACACAGTGATCATGACCGTGTCGTTCTGGTCAGCTTGTGGTTATGGAGCGTGCTCAGACCGGCTGCAGCTCTGGTTCAGTGACGGAGGCTGATTCAGAGCTACAACAGTCTCTTAATGATGTCGTTAGACGGCGTGTCATCAGCAGAGACATGTGGGTCTGTGTTGGACCGCCGTCCTCATGCAGGACGGACTGACTCCGTCCTGACTCACTGCGACCTGCGACCTCGAGCTGTGATGCACAGGAAGTGGAAACGCTCGAGGTCACGAGCGACCACAAAGATAACGGCGGGGGGCGACGACAGAGAGAGAGAGAGAGAGAGAGAGGGGGATGATGGGAGAAAAACGACAGGCAGCGAGAGAGACGGATCGGCCAATCAGCAGCGAGATGCCAAAACCAAATTTAGCAGCAAAGCCTGGAGCTCTGCATTATTCAGACACAATGACCCATTAAAGAGGTTCTGAGATGAAGACGAGGAGGAGGAGGAGGAGGAGGAGGAGGAGGAGGAGGAGGAGGAGGAGGAGGAGGAGGAGGAGGAGGAGGAGGAGGAGGAGGAGGGATCAGTACCATCATGTGTATGTTGGTGGTACACAGATATCCTTATCATTATCTTACTCAGCTCAAAAGGAGGCAGACGTCACAGTCAAACTCATGAACTGGTCCTGGACTGTGGATCAACCCGGTGTGGACACCAGGGGGGATGCTGGGAGTGTGTTGGTGTGTGTGCTGCACACAGAGGGATTAAGAGACAAACATGGCCGCCTCAGCAGGGCGCCTGGCCCGACACAGATTAGACAGATTAGACATCAGCTGAAGACCACCGCCCGAATATCTGCTGCTGGAAAAACAACCCGCTTCTTCTCTTCCGTCGGTGTTTCGGAGGCGACGTGGAGCGAAGAGCGAACTGGACTAATGTCAGAGACGTTAAGATCTCACGCTGCGCGGAAACAAACGGTGCAACGAATGTGTCAGTGAACGCAGCGCAGACAGGAAGTTACTGTGCATCTGTCTGCTCCGCCAGCTGTGATCCTAGCCTAGCCTAGCCTAGCCTAGCCTAGCCTAGCCTAGCATAAAGACTGGGAGCAGGGGGAAGCAGCTAGCTACAGCCCACTACTGAACATTTCCCTGTGTGTGTGTTTCACCTCCCACAGATCATTCAGCTGCAGAACACATCAGATAATGTCGTTGTTTTCAAGAAACATATTGAAAATCTCAATTTTATCTCCTTTATGTTCCTCGTGGCATCAAACATGTTACTGAATATTGCTATTTTTCAAGGTATTGTATCGTAGTTTCAGTATCGTGACAACGCGACTTTACCCACCAAGAGTCTCGTGTTTGTACGTCACTCACCCTAAACTCAAACGATGACAGACAGGCCGATCGTCCCTGAACTGTCATCAATACAGAAGGTATGTGTTCAGAGGAACCACGGTATCTGATGTCCCGACCTCGGAGCACGACCACAACAACATCCATGAAACACAACATTGTTACGTGTTGTATAAGACGAGGCCTCGGAGCCCTGAGGAGCCCTGAGCTGTGATTGGTGCTCAGCTCGCCGGGCGTCTGTTGCATCACCGCCTTTCCTTCATTCACAAAGAAGAAACACTTTTCCTCCGACGGCCACTGAAGCAGAGCGGAGAGCCTCACACACACACACACACACACACACACACACACACGGATGGCTGATAACTCTATTTCCCTAATGGCAGCCTGGAGGTAGACAGCAGCAGGAGGTTTTTACCCAGAGATCCCTGCTTCATCTGCAGGCTCACAGGTATTTTTAGCTCCGTCGCTCACAGGTGACCCTTCATCAGCTGAGCCCAATTACAACCAGAGACCAGAGACGCTCGCCACCATGTTTAAAGATGTTTCACACCGTGTGTTTGTGTGACTGATTCACTGAAAACACTGAACGTCTCCTCAGGTGTCGTCGTGTTGATCTGATCTTCATTCAGACCATCAGAGGAGTTTTCTTCCCACTGGAGCTGCAGCATCAGTCCATCGATCGATTCTGTCAACTCTTAAATTAACCCCCCAGTATTTTGACAATCGATGGATCGTTTTAAAGTCAAACAGTTCGTAGACGTCATCTTGTTCATGAACATCTTACAGACCAAACAACGAATCAACACTTTAATCAACCATGAAAATGATCCTGACTTCCTACATTTGCTGATATTATGAAAGTACCAAACTACTGACGCTTTAACAACTCATCAACACTCAACTATCTTACAGACGGGACCTTTTCAATCTGGATCTAATCATTGGAAACGCAGCCTGTACGATGAGGAGCAGCACGTCCATGTGGAGAGCATCAAAACTCTGAATCTGTCCACAGGTTCAGTCCGTTACCGTCCAAGACGATGTGAAACTGCGTTTTTTTAATGCAAAGAGACCAAATCCGTATCTCCCACACACCTCTGGAGGAAAGTGATGTGTGCTGGTAGAAACCATGACTCCACAGTTTCTCCAGTGTCAGACGACCTGCAGAAGCTGCTGAGTCAGACTCTGGCAGGTCGCTGCTGCACTTTCAGATTAAAACACCACTCCAGAGTCTGGTCGATGCTGCCAGAGAGTTTCACACATGAATCAGTAAAGTTCAGGCCTGACGCTGGCAGTCTGGGGACTCTGTGTCCATCTCTGTCCATTACACATGAACATGTGGACACATCTGTCTGGACGGGGACTGAAACATTCAGAAATGAAGGTGTGAAACAGGAGCATGTTGTCTATCTCTCTCTCAGGGTGGGTGACCCAGCAGCGGGTGGAGGGTGGAGGTCGCTCTCTGGCTGACATGAAACCCACCAGTGAGACGAGGTTAACTGGGATCTCTGGGATTAGTTGCAGATCACAACTCTTCCTGCTGCCTTTAATCTGCCTCCGGTGGGCTTTATGGCTGTGTGAGGGCAGATCCACTCAGACCTGCAGCCGGCTGAAGCTCTGCTGCTCCGTCAGGGGGAACGTTCTGGGATATGTGGAGCACATGGCCGAGAGCGAGGCGTCCTGCTCTCAGGAGAAGATCTGCAGCAAACAGTTTACATTTCCTTTTCCTACATCAGCTCTCTGTGAAAGGTGCAGTTTCTGGATGGAAACATAATCGGTGGCCTGTGAAATAATAGTTTTTCTCCTGAAAACGCAGCCGAAGCTGAGTCAGATCTGTGGCCTGGTGCTAAAAGCAGCAGCTCATGGTGGACATGAGACTGTTTGACCTGCACTTCCTGTGTGGCAGCGTCACATCAGGTCCTCGTGCACGAGCTGCATTAGTCCACACAACCAGATTAACGAGGTAACCAGAGTCCCTGAGCGAGCGGCTGCTGATGGTCATTAAACCCGGAAGATGCGGTCGGCTCGACGAGCTCATCGATCGGTCTGAGGAGGAGGAGGAGGAGGAGGAGGAGGAGGAGGAGGAGGAGGAGGAGGAGGAGGAGGAGGAGGAAGCAGCCGGGGGAATACTGATGCTGGACAAATGTCAGAGATGTTCTGAGGGTTTCTCCTCATCACCAGCTCAGGTGAGCTGCTCCATCACCTGCTGACTGCAGGACTCAGCCAGCGTCTCCTCCTGATCTCAGATGGTTCAGTGCGTCACAGATCAAAGTTAAACACTGATTTGAGAGAGACAGAAATATGTGCTGTGCTGTCCGCCTCCGCGTCCTCCAGCCTGATGACTCACGCTTCACCTCGTACATTAGGCCTGATGAAAGCAGCCTGCTCAGCTCCAGCTCTCTGCAGAGACAGAGAGGGTGGTGTGGTCAGCAGGGACGGGCCGAGGTGGAGGACAAAAGGTGCAGCGACCTCAGCGTAATTTCTCAAGACAGAGCGGCGTGCTGGCAGCGCTGCAGCGCCTCTTACGTAACGTACGTATAAACCCTGGTTAAAAGCATCCCTGACTCCTTATTACTGCTCTCACTGTTATTATGGGCTGTCAATCAGCCGCAGCGTTACATCATCGCTGCCTGCCTCCGGCTTCAGCCTGCCACAGTAACACTGCTGGGATGTGGGCGGGGCGTTCAGGGACACAGCCAGTGGACGCTGATGCTTCTGATGCTGATGGACTCAGGTCTCACCTCCGAGCCCTCGGTCCAGAACACACAGCTCCACTCAGGAACCAGCAGTTCATTCAATTGTACATAAATATTTGATTTATTGTCATTAGGCTGACGTTACTTATGTTATGATATGTGACGGAGGAACTTCTCAGAACCAGTAACTACAGTGTAAAGCAGCAGAACATGGGTCCAGATGCCTCCCAGCTGTAGCAGCTCCCTCCCTCCACCTGTGCTGGTTCATACCTGTGCTGCCACACAGATTCAGGTTAAATAAAGGTGCATTCAAACAGCATGTGACCGGCTCAAGGTGAGACAGGTTTGCTTTGGCCAGAGGAGACAGAAACAGAGCCGACTACAGTGGATGTAAACAGGCTCCACGCTGCCATCGATTGATCCGACAGAGACTAATCCTGCAGTTAAACCCTGGTTGGAGATCAGTCCTTCTCTCTACAGGTGGTCTCCCTGAACAACACAGGAAACCTGAGAACGAGCGGCATTGTGGGCCGTGCTGACAAATGAGAGAGGATACACAGAGCCTGCAGGGCGAGCAAACACAGCGCCGAGGAGAAGTAGGTCAGGCGGTGCGTTCAGGGCCCGCGGGCTGGAGCGCCGACAGGACGAGACAAAAGAGACGTGGTGGAGTTACAGCAGAGCGCTCTGATCAACAGCCCGGAGATTAGAGAGGAGCTGCACCCGACTCCACCTGCTCCACCTGATCCACACCACAGCACCAACACATCCTGCAGGTACCGCTCGTCTGGACCGGGTCACACCACTCAACCCAAAGATTCAACTGTTCAGCTAACTGGGCAACATGCAGAGATACAACATGGAAGAACTGGACCTGTTGAATGATCCTGAATGTTTCCAACAATGTTTCCTCCAGGTAACGGTGCCTTCACCTGGTCCAGGAGAGAGTCAGGAGGCTGAACGTGACCTGAGTCATCAGCTCACAGGTGAACGTTTCCAACCTGAGTCACATCAGACAGATCTGCATCAGCAGTGCTGATGGTGAACATCTGGGAGTTTCTGTCCATGAAGACAAAACTTCAGGGTATTTTCCATCAGAGCAACAACAGCAGACGTGTTTAATGAGCCGTCAGGACGTCTCCTGCCAGGTATGTACAGCTGAAACCTCATCTTCTCCTCAGCATCAGCACGTTCTGGCTCTGTCAGACAGATTCACCTGACAGACAGCAGAGAGGTGAGCAGCGTCACCACACAAACATCCACTACAGCTTCCTGTGGACACAAACAGACGGTGTCATTGTGCCTTCTGATTCATGCCATGTGTGTGTGTGTGTGTGTGTGTGTGTGTGTGTGTGTGTGTGTGTGTGACTTCCTTTCAGTCCAGTGTGAGTGAGTAAAACCTGTTTGTCTTAAACGACTCTGTGAATCAAAATCTGAGCTCCTGCTGTGAGAGAATGAAAGTGTGTGCTGTTAACGCGGCCACGGAAACTGGGTCAGTGTCACCTGGCTGGGAGAACATCCATCCTCCCTCACACACACCTCACACACACCTCACACACATCGCACACACCTCGCACACACCTCGCACACACCGCACACGCCTCACATGCAACGCCACCACGCCGCCGCCGCAGCAGAACATGTGGCGAGAAGTAGGCCGAGTCTCACCTGCTCCACGAGAGCCAGAACCGGGCCGATGAGACGACAGGAGGGATGGACGGCTGCCTTACATAACAACAACACACACACACACACACACACACACACACACACACACAGGGAGGACGGCAGCCGCTCCAGCTGACAGCTTGCATAACACGCCACGGATCTGAGCGAGGCGAGGCGTCCAGATGTGCGCTGAGGGGCAAAGACAGAGGACGACAGCACGCCGCTGCTGCTGCTGCTGCTGTTTTGGGTTATTTCCAGCCTGACAGCAGCCTGAATGAGTCACTGAGCGCCACTGAATTCAGGGAAAATGGAAATGAGCTCAAGTAGCAGCGAGTCACTGCTCTCGCTATTGTGCTGTGGAGCTCAGCGAGCGCCGTCACACCTCGACTGGTCCCAATGTACACTGTGATTCAATCTGGATCGGCCCTTTGTGCCCCCATCCATTATTATTCCTCCAAACGCCCCCACACCAAACCCCATTCACTTTAGTCCACATTTAAAGACGGCGTGTAACATTTTCAGGGTGAAACCGCTGGATTTCTTTTTAAAACAGCCGAAGACTTCAACATTTATCATTGTGAGACATCTGGACAATTTCTGACCGTTTGTCGCAACAAAACCAGAAATTTCTTCAGAGACTTGGGGACATTTTCCAGCCGTGTTAGTAGCATCTAAACCGGACGGTTCTGAGGCTAAACCTAACCAGAGCATGAGCACAAGCTGAGAACTGAACCTACAAGAACATGAGGAAATGTGAATAGTTTGAGCTCATCTGTGGTTTGGAGACACGTACGCTGTGAACATGTATTCAGGAGGAAGCAGAACTGCAGGAGTTTTCTTTTTACGGAGGGAAATCCTGCTCTAACTCAGTGAAAGTCTATTTTTAGCAGCACCGCTTGACATTTTGTGGAAGGTGAGGTCAGAAGTCCTGTCAGAAAAAGCTCCGACGTCGACCTTTACAGCCGCGTCCTGACAGAATGGAGCTCTGCAGAGCTCAACATGTCACCTGTGCAGCGTACAGATGTTTCCACAGACAGTCAGCTGAAACAGAACCAGGTATGACACAACCAGACCTCACAGGATCTTTCTTCATCATCCTCCTCCTCCTCCTCATCATCATGTGACCCACAGCGACGGGCAGAAATTAAACTCATCCCTGCACGACTCTAATTCTCAGATAATCAAATAGAAGAGCCGGTTTCAGCCTCTGGAGGCTAACAACAGCCGTGTGACATGTTCTCTGTAACACCAGGGTCCCTTTACATTTCCACCGTTTTTACCAGAGCACAGGTGAGGCTGTTTGAACACGACATGAGAATAAAAAGGCTTTTATGGGAATTTCTCGAGGACAAAACTGTAAGGATGATCTCAAAGCGTCACTATTAATATCTCTGCCAGCAGACACCGGCTTCTTCCCACCCGCTCCGCTCGATAAATCCATACTGAGTGCTGGATTGTTTTACACATCGTCGTACCAGCGCAGGCTCTCGTGTCCGCTCAGTACATCTGTGTTAGGATCACTGCGCTCACACTGAAACACGATCGGACCAGCAGAACACAGCTGATGTCTCCCAGCGGACAGAATGTAAAATCATGTGCAATAAACAGAGAAATCTCACCGAGAGCGACTCAAAATTCAACGAATACAAAGTGCAGTCCCAGTTCATTCAGGGATCAGACTCCACATGTCACTCTGAGCCTTTAACACACATCTGTCACACAACAACAGACTGCTACCTGTACAACACCACAGCTAACCTCATCACTGTGGCAGAAAGCCTTTAGAGCCCGGCACATATACTGAATTTGACACATTTTCCAGCCGTGTTTGCAGCAGAAGAACCAGGTATTTAAAGACAAAACCTGTGGTTTTTTGTGCAGGTTTTGTGCTAACATGTGTAACTTTGTCTTCTATCTTGGGAGACTTTACAGCCACTATATTCTCAATGAGAGCTTCTGTTTCAGTGACGTCATTTGAAACAAAGATTGCTGAGCTGTAAAATGTTCTGCCTTCACTACAAAGTGTTTCCACACAAGCGCCATAAAGCGAGTAACGGTCAGGCTCCAGAACAGCTCACACACTTCTGACGAGACTTCTGGATATTTTCCAGATGTGATGCTAACCAAGATGTTTTAGTGCCAAGTAATAAATCGAGTAATGGCTGATAACCCTTCAGATTCATGCAGCTATCAGTGGCACCAACTGAACAATAATGAACCCAGATATCTCTGCTGCTATCGGACCAGATCCACAATATGTTCCAACATGTGTGCAGACCTGCTGCCAGCTCACAGCTGATCTGATCAGTCTGATCAGCTCCTCAGCATTGATCTCACACTGATTTCTCTCAGTGAAAGTCTCCCAGCACATGCACCAGCCTGGATGTGTGTTTGCACAGCAGGAGCACCAGCAGCATCCTCCTCCTGTCCTACCTTCAATGGCGATGACATGCTCCCGGATCTGGTTCTGCAGCAGCGGCTCCTCCACCCGCTCCAGCAGCTCGTAGATGGAGTAGATGTTGGGGTGGACGGACTCGAACCTCTGGATCTCGGAGCGGATGGCGGCCGAGTTGGCCAGGTGCTGCTGGTAGTTCATGGCTGCGGCTCCAGCCGACAGGACGCGTGGAGCGGAGCGGAGCGGCTGATGGGGAGGAAGGTGAACGATGTGACCTCCAGGAAGCTCAGAGAAGCGTCAAAACACGCTCTTCTGCTCCGGATCTCATCCACTAACACATCAGCCACGCATTCACTGTTTATCACTGAGTCTGCGCGGGTTAAAAACGCTGGTTTCCTCTTCTACATCCCCGGGAACCCGAGCGATAATAACCCAGCGCTGTGGTTTTGGCGGAGGCGGCCAGGCTGCTGCTACTGGCCGGTGAAGGCAGCTGTTTCCCGGGGCGTCCCGGTTCCCGATCCCGGTGCGCTGACAGATGTGCGGCAGGCTGAGCAACGCTTCCCCATATCCTTCCGACCCGGGTGAGATCAGAACCGCGCTCCCTCGAGTCCAGCCGGGTCCAAAACAGCGCTCAGAGTCATAGCTGACCGGACGAGAAGGGTAAAAAACGGCCTTGTTGCTAGCTGGCTAGGCTAGCCGGCTAAAGCTAACTAGCTGTAGCTTCCAAGCCGGGGAAAAGGGAAAACTCGCCGCTTTCCAGCCGCTAAAGTCGGCTTCTCACAGCGCCCGGGCGGGAGGTTAGCGGGCAGGAGAGCCGCCGGGAGCAGCCATTTTTACCGATATAACGCGAGGCGGCGGCTGGTGACAGGGAGGCAGCCTGGTAAACAGTTCGAGGATCGTGGTGGGGAGTTAGGATGTTCCCGTCCGTCCCTCCGTCCGTTGTTTTGTCTCCAGTCCGGGACCAGCGGCAGCACAGCGCCGTCCACAGTCAGAGCCGGGCGGCGGCAGTCCAGCGGAGCTCCCCCCGGTGCTTCACCGACACGCTTTCACAGCTGAGACCCGCACACGGCGCACAAACACTCAGCCGTTCCCCCTTCCAGAGCCGTGAGGTCCATCCCGTGCAGAGCGGAGCCACAGTATCCAGCCGGGACGTCACTCCCCGTCAGTGAGTGTCCTCCCGCGGGCCAGCGCACGCGCACAACGCGACCGGTTCCGGTGCGGTGTTTCACAATAAGACTCCTGTTTTTCTTTTTCTTCTTGCCTACATAAGCTGATGTTTAATATATATTTTGAAAGATTAAAAAAAAAGATCTAAACAAAAAAAAAGAAAGAAAGAAAATATGAATATATAAAACTTTAAAACAACTCTAATCCCACAAATGTAGCTTACATGTGCAGGGAAATGTATTATATTGTCTTCACCTCATTGAAAACATCTGTAAATGTAAGTTTTCCACTTCAACATAACAAATTTGAAATAGGAATGTAGTTATATTATGATATTCACAGGGTGGGTATTTTCAAAATAAAACTTGTATGTTTCAGGGGGGCTCCACAGACTGATGTGTATTTTTTCAAGGCTGATGCTGATAATTATTAACTGAGCCTGATCAGTCTGGGCACACAGCTGGACAGAGCAGAAAATAACATATACATAATCTAACTAAGATGTAACTAAGTACATTTACTTCAGTACAATTTTGAGGTATTTGTACTTTACTCAATTCCAATTTTGTACCACTTTGATTATCTACAGTATTGAATTGTACCATATTAGTGATTTCAAGTTTATATCAAGTTTCATGTCTGGTAGAACATTTATTGTGAAAAGAACTTCTGTTTTCATCCTTTAAAGGGTCAGAGTAACTGACAATAATGATAATTATGTTATACATTAATATGTTTGAAAACACACAGGATTAACATTCTGGAAGAGGAAGTGATAAAATAATATTTTTCATGAATTTTTAAACCTGAAATTTAAATAAAATGGGAACAGAAATCTAGAAAACCTGTAAAATACAAATCTCGTTTTTTACCTTGTCTTGTTTGATTTCTTTGCATTACACCAATTTCAATATATTATTATTTAATATATACATGCATACTTATTGTATCGACTAGTGTTCTATTCATATTTATTGTGCGTGTTTTGATTTCATACGACTCTTTCTAAACTCTTTAAATCGCGACATATTTTATGCTTTTATTCTGAACATCAATCTTTTCTTGTTCCGGTCCTTCTCGCGCAAACCGTCGCGTGCTTGACGCAGCAGCATTCAAGAAGGTACTCATTGCGTGGACGGTGCGCAAAATTATTTTTCTTTTAAATCAGCTGATTTCTCTGATTTCTGCCTTTGAATTCATGATTTTGACAGCGGAAGTGAATTAATTAAGGGCCCCTTCAAATTAAAGTTGCAAAATGGACATCTTGCAAAAAGTAAATCACCCTGTGGAGCATAAAGAGAGTCGAAGCTTTACATTTCTGTGTTTATTTCATATTTCTACACAACTGTCTGAATTTGAAACAAAAACCGACGAATCCTTCAAAATAAAGCTCCTCCCGCAGATGTAAACAGGCCCTCGGAGGGTCTCTGGCAGCTCGGCTCGGCTCTGCGGCGGCACTATTGTGTGGAAGCTGGTATTTGTTCTCCGTCCAGCAGTAAATAGTGCACAATGCCGCTCTTCTTCCTCCCACTGCTGGTCGCCTTGATGCAGCACTCGTGTTCCCCGACCGTGAAGTTTGTCTCCGTGCCGTCGTCCACAAACTCTCCCTGCAGACAGAAGACACGCGGAAACAGACCTTTAGATCCCATCCGGTCACTTATGAGGAACATATTAATGTTGATGAACATTTTGATTCAACAGCTGAGCTTCACTGTCAACTCAGATTTGACTTGTCTCCTTTGAAATCTTATTTTGAAAAGACTCCTCAGAGGATAGAAACACCTGTCTTCATGGAGGATGAGATTTTATTGTGAAAATTATGTAACTCAGCCCACATACAGCTAAATTACAGAGCTGGTGGTCAGAACACGGCCACCTGTTGTTGGAGCCAGATCTGCTGTGTTACATAAGTTTCACAATAAAATCTCATCCTCCATGAAGACAGGTGTTTCTGTCCTTTTCAAAATAAGATAACACTGGATCACTGTGAGACTGAAGAAAACTTAAAAACATGATGTTTCTAAGGCAAGTTCTGCACATGTGAGCAGCGTCTGTTTTTAATGGTTTTCATTCCCTTCTGTCCGCACATAATATATTATATTCATGGTGACTTACACTTTCCAAGAATACACAGTATTTCATTCTGATATCTGTCAGGAATACTAGTTCATACATCTGCTTAGAAATCCTCAAAGATAGACGCTCCTCACATGTGCAGAACTTGCCTTAGAAACATCACGTTTTTAAGTTTCCTTCAGTCTCACAGTGATCCAGTGACAGTTGTCTGTACGTCCATGAGCTCACTGCTAACAGGAAGTGCTAACAGCTAATTCTGCAAAGTTTAAATGGCATTTGGAGTATTTTTTTCATTATTTAGTTCCAGTTTTGTGGACTATGAAACTTGAAGATGAGATAATGACTGAGTTTTATGAGTAAACTACATCATGTCGGAGCTCAGAGTCGAGCGGTTCTCACCATCGTGTCCATCTTCTGCCCGTTGCACCAAACGTCCATCGTGTCCTTCTCTGTCAGAACAAAGGAAGCAGAGTGTTGATTCTCATGAACTGAGCCTGTTTCTACTGATGTAGAGCATCCGCTCAGGTTTGGTGTCTGTTATCCAACCAGGTTGACACTGCGAGTCACGCTTCCTAAAATAACCGGCTGACCTCAACCTGAGCAGATTAAGCTTCTGTGTTTTAAGTGTTCACCGACCGCCGTTACACAACCACACACTGGTGGAGCAGCCGTGACTCACCGAGGACGACTCTGTAGTCCTGCCCGTCCACTTTGAGCAGCCACGTTTTGGTGGTCTGCGCCCGGTTGTCGATGAACTTCTGCAGGCTCTTCCCGGCGATCTGCAGCGTGTACTCGTAGGCGAAGCCGCTGATGGCATCGATGGCTATGGTGGCTTTGGTGTCGGAGCTTCCCACGGTGAAGGTTTCCTTCCCGACCAGCTTGAACATCCAGTCCTTTCTGACGACTTCCTGTTGAGGAAACAACACCTGCTGCTGGATCATTCATCGATCAACTGAAGCAAAGACCTCCAATCAGCACAGAGCTCATTTCTCAACACGTGTTGTCTGCGGTGGTTAATCCAGAGGAGTAAAACCACACTTGGATGATCAGCTGGAGCTGTAATTAGATCGGACTCCAGGAAGTTGCTGCTCACACAAACCACCAGGGTCTACTGAGCTGTTCAGCCTCTTTTAGCTCCCAGTTTTGGTTACCTGTCTGCATCAGGACCTGGTCACCAGCTAACAACAGACTCGACAGAAGCAAGCAAAGCAAAGGGAGCGAACAAAGTGAGTAAGTAGGCTACGTATGTGATCACAGTTGGGTGAAGTCCTCCGGCTCTGAGCTCGTCCTCTGACAGCAGAAACACAAACCTTCTGTCCTCACCTCACAGCTGTGAACCTCTGATCTGGACTCTCACCTGTCCGTTTACGTAGACGACCCGTTTCCCGGTGGTGGTGCCGTGAGCGAACTCGATCCTGTACACGCCGTCGCTCAGCGCCACCTCCCACACCGCCACCAGATCTCCGCTCAGCATCTCTGGGAGTCACAGAACCATGTTCTCAGAGCGACATGTGGGCCGGAGAGCTGCGTGCGGGAGCTGCAGCGGGTCTGAGAGAGCGGGTCGGCGCCCCGCGGGGCAGCTCTGGTGTCGGCTCAGCAGCAGGTGTATTACTGTAAGAGGCTTACAGACCTGAGCTCACTCTATACTGACACGGGTAATTAGGACGAGCTCGGGTTTGGTGGACACAGCAGGAACATCTCTGCACCTCCGCTGGACCGCAAGAACAGAGGGGTGATGATCGGGCCTGACCTCTGACCTCTGACCTCCACATGGACCAGCTGACAGAGAGGGTTTAATACTCAAAGCAAAGTGAGTCAGGGAGCAGGTGAGTAAAGTTAGAAGGTGAACGTGTGGAGTAAGTCAGTGAGTGAGATCAGTACACGAGTGAGTAAAGTGTGTCACTGAAAGTCAGAGTGCTCACAGCTGAGTATAATGACCGAGTGTTGTCACTGATGATGCAGCTGCTGGGGGCGGAGCCTCTGAATGTAGAGGGTGAAGCTGTGAAACACATGAAGTGATGTAAACAGAACAACCTGCTCTGAAGTATCTGCGAGTACAAATACTCAGGTGAAGTATAAGTATGTGTGAGCAGCGTCTCTGCAGCGTGCATCATTGTTGCATGGATTGTTTATATATTACATTTTTATTTTAAATGTATTTTATTAATATTCACTGTTTGTTCTACTGTATTTAAATGTGGTGAATTATTTTAAATTCTCATTTTATTGAACTTTTATAAATGTTTCAAATTTGTATTCTTTTATTTATGTTTCATTTTTAAACTTTATTTTTTAAATATTTTTTTATTTACCTTTTTTTTGATTTAACTTTGCTGTCTCCTTTTTAAAATTCATTATCATTATAATTATTGTTGTTTTGTTGTGTTTTTGTTTTGTTTTAAAGTCATTGATGTTGACATAAATCTGTTTGTTCCACTTTGTTAAGTGTCCTTGGGTTCCCTAAAAGACGCTATATAAATTAAATGTATTATTATTATTATTATTATCATAAATAAACAAAGTTAGTAACAGAGAAGCAGTCAGCAGTTAGCCACAACAGCAGTTAGCAGTTAGCACCAGCAGTTAGCAGTTAGCACCAGCAGTTAGCAGTTAGCAGCAGCAGTTAGCAGTTAGCAGCAGCAGCCATGGTGTCATGATGATGATAATAAAGTTTATTGGACCTGTTTATGATCTGCTGTACGTGATGTGTCTGTGAGGCTCGGTGGATCAAACGTCTGCTGCAGGAAACGACCAGAAACAAAACATCTGGAGCAAAGTTCAGAGGAAGGAGGAGGAGGAGGAGGAGGAGGAGGAGGAGGAGGAGGAGGAGGTGCTGGTCAGACGAGTTCGTCCTGAATCAGATGAACTATCTAAACACCGTCAGACGGTGATCAGACACTCACACTGCACCATGTCCTCTGGACCACACGACTCATCTGACCCAACAGAACCTTTATGTTCACGTCAGTCCGCCTCCAGAAGCAGCTGCAGCTGAACGAGCCTTCTTCTCTACAGGTGGACAGGTGACAAGGTTCACCAGGTGAAGGTCTGAACACAAACACAGGAAGTAAAGTCTCAACACTTCATCAGACATGAGGAGAAGAGTTTATAATCCGTCTCCACCTTCACGTCTCTTTCATGACTTTAATCTAAACTTATAAAGAGTCAATCAGCAGGTTTAACGAGCAGCACACCTCAGCTTTGTCATTAGATCTATAAATATGATATTTTATCATAAATCTGCAGATCAACAAGCGTCAGACTGAAAAAAGTGACAACAAATGTTGCTTTTCTGTCAAATTCAAATTGAATCACTTTCTGCTGAACTCACGTGACCTCGTTCAAAGTTAACCCGAGGCGCCACCTAGTGTCTGACTGTGAGCTCTGACACACTCTGACTGTCTGCTCATTGTTCTCACTCTGTTCAGATAAAGTTTATTTAGCACGAGGCTCCTTTGAATCAATATCTTTATTATTAATTATAGGTATAATCCAGCTGACCCTTACAGTCACACAGGTCAGCTGATATTCTTAACAACTGATCTCATGACTTTGTTTAATTAATGTCTGAACTGTAAGAAGTTTATTTGATTTAAAAACAGATCCCTAAATATTAATAACTCTGTGATATCACTTATTATTCTCTGTTCTCAGACAGAATCGTGGCGTTTGTTACACTTCCTGTGGAAGAAGTGGATTTCTTTGAAAGCAAAGTGAATATTCATGAACTTATTTTCAGAAACGTGAATCCTGTAGGTGAATTTCATCATTTTGCATGTAGTTAATAAAAAACACACTAAATCAACCTGAACATTGTCTATATTTTTCATCATTAGTGCAAAACTACATGTCTTCAAATAAACTTCCCAGTTCAGTCTGACACAAACAACAGACGACACGTGATCAGTGATCAGTCTGACTTTTATTATCAAATGGATGTGAGCTGGTCTGAGAGGACAGAGCTGATTCAAAGAGGCTGAGATTATAAATTATACGTGTTCGTCAGGGGAGTGAGGAGTGAAGGCGTCGTACAAAAGGAGTGTGTGGAAGTGTGATGTCAGGAATGTGAGTCGACACAACGAGGAGAAACATTTTACACTTTCTGCTATTTTTAGGTCACAAACGCGTTTTCTCGAGGAAACGACGCTTTAAGGCACAAAAATCCTCCCTGGAGCTCCTGAACGGGACGTCGGGTCGAGCGTCCGGTTCACACGCAAGAGTCGAGATTGTCGAAACATTCACAACAACGAAAAGACACAAAAACATGTGGAGTGTGTGGCCAAAAGTATGTGGACGCCCGGTCCACCATGATGTCGAGGCTGTGAGACAGGAGATGCTTGAAAATGACCAAATACACTCCCCCCTTTTTACCTAAATGATCATCACAAGTCACAGCTCGAGCAGGTTTTGCTAGTTAGCATTCTCAGATTAGTTAACGAATGTGATACAGAGAAAAGCTAGCTGTTTAGCTAACACTGGTAGCATGCTAGCTGTGTTGAGTTCACGTTTTTTACAAAATGCCTCCGGATACGCAGCGTCCTCATGCGTCCCACGTCCTGTTTTTGTCTCAATAAAGCTTCATGCACATATAAAAACAGAGAGAATTAGCTTCTCCGTTAGCATCTACCGCCCATAAACAAATGCATTTCCTTGTGTCGCCGCTTTAAGCTAGCTAGAGTCTATGAACAAATTCAGCTCCATAGAGGAAAAGGCGTGTGGAGGAACCTGAACAGACCTGATCTCCAGCATCCCTGTTGGACCTGGAAGATGCTCTGGTGTCTACGTGCTCGAGCTGAATACAGGCGAGGCGACCACACACTTTTGGCCACACAGAGCATTTGGACTCCACACAGTCTGTACATAAAGAGGAAGCAGAACCAGGACAGAACCGAGGTCACCAGACAAACGACAACAACAATAATGGAAGTGAGACTTTCTGGTAGATTCGACCTCGACCTCAAATACACTTTTATACATTTGGAGGAAAAAAAAAACACATTTTCAGGATTAACGATAACTGTTTAACGATAAATGCCCAAATAAATGTGCAGGTGAGGAAAGAGTACGAGCTCCTCATCTGATGAAGTGTTTGTAGCGCAGCTGTGCAGTCGTCAGGCAGCGTTCTGGTCTGAAGCGCCGCCCGTGTCCGTCAGTCCGTCCGACCGCCGTTTGGTTTTGGCACGTTGTCACGTCGACCGTGACGGCGAGGTTAAAGTATGCAGCAGCGCTTTTTCTTCTTCTTGCCGCTGGGCCCGTTTCTGCCTATGCTCTCGGCCATCTTCTTCTTGCGGACCTCCCGCATGAGGTCGAAGAACACCTGAGGGACGGAGCACAGGTGGAGAACGTTCAGCTCCAGTAAAGGAAAAACTCATATGAGAAGAAAATGTGGAACATTTCAATCATCTGGATCCATCGGATGAAATCTGAAATACATCTTTTAAAAGTCACATGAAAGTGAATGATGACTGGATGAGACTCTGCAGGGAGGATGTGGAGAACATGATGTTCTCTCAGTTCCTCTGGTTAGAACCCGGACGTTCTCCTGCTGAGCGCTGTGCCGTCTCTGTCTTCCTACCTTGTCCACGTTGGCCCGGGTCTTGGCCGACGTCTCCACGTACTGGACGCCCCACTCTCCGGCCTTGGCCGTGGCGTCGTCGGCAGAGACCTGCCGCCGCTCCTCCAGGTCGGACTTGTTGCCCACCAGCAGCAGCGGGATGGCCTCCTCCTCCTTCACCCTCAGGATCTGCTCCCTGACACACACACACACAACAGTTAACAGTCAGAACCGACTGATCCGATCTCACGGGTCTCACCTCCGCTCAACCACCGACCAACCTGAACTCGGACGTGGCGGTGAAGGACTCGTGCTCCGTGATGGAGAAGACCAGCAGGAAGCCCTCGCCGCTGCGGAAGTAGTTGTCCCTGATGGCGGCGTAGTCCTCCTGGCCCGCCGTGTCCAGGATGTCGATCTGCACGTCCTCGCCGTCCAGCACCACCTTCTTCCTGTAGCTGTCCGCCTTGGTGGGCTCGTAGTCCTCCACGAACTGGGTGCAGAGAAACCACCATGTGACTGGGAACAGACGCAGCGGAGGATCATGGGAAATGTAGTGCTGAAGGTCTTACCTCGTCGTACATGAACTGGAGGGTGAGGGCGGACTTCCCCACGCCGCCGCTGCCCACCATGATCACCTTGTGCAGGACCAGGGACGTCTGGTTCTTGTTCTTACCGGAGGCCATGACTCTGGCCTGCAGGGACCAGAGGAGACCAGAAGAGACCAGCAGGGACCAGAGGAGACCAGCAGAGACCAGCAGGGACCAGAGGAGACCAGCAGGGACCAGAGGAGACCAGCAGGGACCAGCAGGGACCAGAGGAGACCAGCAGGGACCAGAGGAGACCAGCAGGGACCAGCAGGAGACCAGAGGAGACCAGCAGGGACCAGCAGGGACCAGAGGAGACCAGCAGGGACCAGAGGAGACCAGCAGGGACCAGCAGGAGACCAGCAGGGACCAGCAGGGACCAGCAGGGACCAGCAGGGACCGGGACAGGATGAAACACAAACAATCAGAGCCAGACTCCTGATGAACATCTCCCACAGACTAACGAGCTCTATAATAAACATTCTTGTGATTTTCTTGTAAACGTTCCAGAAGAATAAAGTCCTGAACCCGTACAGTCGAGTCCAAACGTCTGGGAGCTCAGACGTCCTGAGCGGGTCCAGGTTCTGGGGACAGTATCAGAAGTTAAACCTGGTCTCAGTCTGCTCGTCACTGAGACTTTAAGTGAAACTCCTCCTGCCGGTGAAGACAGTGGTCTCCTGTCCCTCCTGCTCTCTGCAGCTCTGCAGCTCAGCTCAGCTGTGCTAACGTCACGTATGAATGTGGTGGCTCAGACTTACAGTAAACACTGGGATTTACTGAACAGGATCTGTGACAGTTTCTGTTTCACATCCCTGCAGACGGGCTGCTGGGGGGTTTTGGCTGCAGACGTCACTCTGCTGCCTTGTTACTGACGATGTGATTCACACACATAATTCACCTTCTGCAACATTATACAGATCATTAATCTGCTCTGACACTTTTATGTCTCTTTACTTTTCTCAGAACTAAACTTCATGTCATCAGGTCCTCAGGTTTTGTCACAAATTCTGCTTTCAATCTTCTGAGAAGCACCAAACTCAGGCCTCTGAATGTGGAACAGGAGCCGACGCTCGGTTCAAACATCGGATTCACAGCCGAGTGTTGACGGGACGAGAAGGAGAGGAACGATGGCACCAATCAGAGTCTGTTCACGGTTTCCTGCCAGGCTTTGTGCTGGTTTTATTAACTTTTACACATTTATAGATGCTGAGGTTTATGAGGTGAGACAAATCATCCTCTGACAGTAAACTGAACACCTCCGGGACAAAACAAGACGTCTTCACCTTTACTGAGCCAAACATTAACCTGCTAACGGAGGAAACAGGGAGAACAGTCTTTGTTACTGGTGCTCTCACCTGAACAAAGGTGAGTAAAGTCTGACTGAGGGTGTTTACATGTTTATTTGAATATGTGTCTGTTAAATTAATTTGCAGCTATTCTGATGACTGATTACTGGATTTAAGTCCTTTTAAAAGTAAAAATACATCATAATTCTCTGCTGTCAGTTTGTTAAATGTGAATATTTTCTGGTTTCTTTCCGTCTCTGTGACAGTAAAGTGAAGATCTTTGTGTCAGACACACAGATGGACCCACAGTGTTGTGTTGGTGTTGTGTTGTGTTTGTGTTGTCTGACTGTTAACACCCTCTGAATGTAACGTTTGTATTCTCCAGGATAAGAAGCTTTATCTGGCTCCAGCCATCAGATCTGAGTGTTTCAGCTGAGGTTCAGACTGTGAAACGATCTTAAAGTCAGAGTGTGTCAACAGCTTCAGTCTCAGATAAGCAGCCGGGCTGTTTTTAAAGATAAGCAGGTGTTTGTCTTCCAGTAGAGTGATAGTCCCTGAGCTGAGGCCCGGCCCAGCCCGGCCCGGTGAGTGTTCTGTAGGGGGGTCAGATGATAAGAGGCTGTGGAGTCAGTGCAGGGAGGAGGAGGAGGAGGAGGAGGAGGAGGTGACCTTACAGCCTGCAGGGACACCAGCTCCAACATGCGGGCTGAGCAGCAGCAACATGTCGGCTGCGGGGCCTGAGTAATGGAGGCTGTGGAGCCGGACAGAACCAGAGACAGAACCAGAGGCAGAACCAGAGGCAGAACCAGAGGCAGAACCAGAGGCAGAGCGCGCTGCGGAGCTGAAAGAGGAACTGTCCGAGCTGCTGTCAACACGCAGCTTCCTCTCTGTGAGCCAGCTGACAGCTTTAAACTCCGAGCAGACGCTACACAGACTCTCTTCCTTGTTCCCGCCTCCAGGCCCACAGCCGCCTCTCATTGGCTCACAGCTCTCCTGCGGCTCTTCCTATTGGCCGCTGGGAGCGTCCGTCAGCGCGCTCTGATGGCAGCAGATAGCGTCCCTCGGGGGGGATTCAGTGAAAACAACGTGAAAACGCGTCACAGCGCAGCGCGGACAGCACCAAGCTAGCTAAAACATGTCGGGCTACTCACCTGCTAACGTGTTTCACCGCCGCTCGCGCCACAATCCGCCGCTCAGCGACACACACCGACACACACTCAACTTCTCCAAGTTGACCAGGACACTCTGCCCCACCTTGTACCCGGACTCGGCCGCAGCTCGTCTCCGTGCGGGGAGAGGGCTCACTCCGGAGCGGGGCGGCGGCGGGCGGCACCGGGCTGCCGTAGCCGTTACCAAGGCGACGGATTCAGCGGAAGCCTGAAATGTCGCGAAAAGCTCAGACTGAAGGACGATGTGATGCAGACGGAAACTGAGATCAGGTGTGTGGTGAAATCACACGACGGTCACGCGGACATATCTGCTGTAAAACGCCCCTTCTTGTTTGTTTGGTGGAGCTCGCGGGCTGACGACACCGGAAACAAGCGCGGAGTGAGACGTCTCACCCTCCGCCTCCTCTCAGGACGAGGCACGTACCACTAACAGGATGTGACGTCACGGAATTCCTTCTGTTCCCCGTTGAAAAAAAACAAAACATTCCACCAATAAAACATGATCGAAAATAAATAAATATGGTACTTTATTTAAATGTCAACTGTGTCACAACTGTTTCAAAAGTCTATTTATTTATTTATTTATTTATTAGTCCAAACATTTCACCGATCGAAGAAGAAATGATTAAAAATAAATACGTACTTTATTTTAATGTCAACCGTGTCAAAACTGTAAGTGTTCATTTATGTCTGTATTTATTTATTTATTGATCCAAACATCCCACAGATTGAAGAAACATTATTGAAAATAAATCAATAAATAGCATTGCTACTTTATTTTAGTGTCAAAACGGTTAAAAATGTAAATGTATTTATTGATTGAATAAATATATTAAAATAACAAATAAATAAATAAATAAATAAATAACAGTTCTTTATTTGAATGAAAATCATGTCAAAACTGTTTCAAAAGTCATATTTATTTATTTATTTATTTATTTATTCATTCATTGATCCAGCAATTCAAAACAATATTATTAAAAATAGAATAAAAAATATTTCACTTTGTGTTTTCTCCGTGTTTATACAGTATGTGTGGAAAATAAAGAAGTACAAAGCAAAGTCCATCTGCTCATTGAGAGCTTAGATTTGAAATGAAGCCACTTTATAGAGATAGATAGATAGATAGATAGATAGATAGATAGATAGATAGATAGATAGATAGATAGATAGATAGATAGATAGATAGATAGATAGATAGATAGATAATAAAATGCTTAAGCAGTTACAAAATAAGATCAAATACTGAGGTAAATCAAATAAAATGCTGAGCTAAGTGGAACTTAAGGTGCAGGAGAAATACAGTGCAGTTTTATTTACAGAGGTAATAATTTCAAGCGTAATAAATGATGTGTGTGTTTTGAGTGAGTGTTGAAAAGTCAAATTCTCTCCAAATGTTCCTTTTTGCTTCAGTAGGTGAAACGTTGAAACATCCCACAGGGTTGTGTCAGTAACTCCTGTGAAGTGAAAGCAGGGAAACACAAAGATTTACAGCAGCTTCTACTTCCTCCACAGTTTCTCCTGCTGCGACGGCTCCTCACTGGTTTTCCAGCGCTGGCTTTGGAAAGAAATCTGTCATGTTTACTTTCAAGGCAAATTCTCTGAAACAGGAGATTTATTCTTCTGAGAACGTCCTCCATCTGCTTCTTGTGTTCCCACATTTCTCCCTTTTTGCTTCAATGGTTCCAACTTTGAACTTTAGGTATTTAAATTATGTCAGTAGAGTGAGCTTTTCAGGTGACTCCTTCATGTAGTTCCAACACTTGGAGCCAAGATGGCGCCACCTCATCACGTTCTCCTCTGACCGGTCTCAGCCTGCCGCTTCGCCTCAGACCCAGACATGTACTGAAGGGGAACCAGCTCCACTTTGAACGACCTCTCAGCCCAGTCACAGTTTAGAAAACATGTTTTGTCCCCTCGTCTCATTTTCCACATTCCCTCCAAATCAGAGCTGACACATTTAGTGTCTTTGGAAACTTTAATAATTCAAATTCAGTGGATTCGGTCAAAACAACATGTGTTATGAATCTGCACGATGAGAATCAGAAGCATGTGATTTCATTAGAAACAGGTTTGTACGAGGGCGTAAACAGAGCCGGCCCGGTGCTGGTCCTGGTGTTGTTCTGCTCCGTGATCATCAGCAGCTGAGAGGTCAAAGGTCACCTCGCTGTGGCTGCTGCTGGATGTCTGGGTCGTGTTGTGACGAGCTGATTTGGTTTTGGTTTTTACTAACAAATGTTGTTGTCCGGACGTCCTCCATGTCGACTCTGACAGGACACACGCTGACGAGGCCGAGCTGCTGCAGGTCGGGTTCCTTCTGAGTAGAAAGACTCTCATCGGTACGTTTGGATGTTTCTAACATGTCATGTCTCTGTATCATTCAGCTGGTTCCCTCACTGGAATCAGACAACACAACCTCTCAGAAGTCCCTTAAAAATGAAGAGTTGTGTCAGTCAGTCAGTCAGTAATAGTGAAGGGAAGAAAGGTAGATCACAGTCAGTGATGGAGGCTGGATGTGATGGAGGCTGGATGTGATGGAGGCCGGATGTGATGGAGGCCGGATGTGATGGAGGCTGGATGGGATGGAGGCCGGATGTGATGGAGGCTGGATGTGATCGATGGATGTGATGGAGGCCGGATGTGATGGAGGCTGGATGTGATGGAGGCTGGATGTGATCGAGTGGATGTGATCGAGGCTGGATGGGATGGAGGCCGGATGTGATGGAGGCCGGATGTGATGGAGGCTGGATGGGATGGAGGCTGGATGTGATGGAGGCCGGATGGGATGGAGGCCGGATGTGATGGAGGCTAGATGTGATGGAGGCTGGATGTGATGGAGGCCGGATGTGATGGAGGCCGGATGGGATGGAGGCTGGATGTGATGGAGGCCAGATGTGATGGAGGCCGGATGTGATGGAGGCCGGATGGGATGGAGGCTGGATGGGATGGAGGCCGGATGTGATGGAGGCTGGATGTGATGGAGGCTGGATGTGATGGAGGCTGGATGTGATCGATGGATGTGATCGAGGGTTCGTGTCATAAAGATTCTGATGTACATTGAATTGAAGTAAGTATATTGTTATGTTAAGTTGTACCATGTTATATTATTGTGTAATGTTCTATTGTTAAGTTGTTACATTGTAATGTTACTGTATGCCATGTTATATTTGTTTTGTTGTTATGGTAGGTTATGTTGTGATATATTGTTATGTTACATTATATTGTTATGTTATATTATATTGTTATGTTATGCTATATTGTTATGTTATATTATATTATAATGTTATGTTATATTGGTATGTTATATTATATTATAATGTTATGTTATATTGGTATGTTATTGAAATATTGTTATGTTATGTTATATTATATTGTTATGTTATATTGTTATGTTATGTTATGTTATGTTGTTATGTTATATTGTTATGTTATGTTATATTGTTATGTTATGTTATATTGTTATGTTATTGAAATATTGTTATGTTATGTTATATTGTTATGTTATGTTATGTTATGTTGTTATGTTAGGTTATGTTATATTATATTGTTATGTTATATTGGTATGTTATTGAAATATTGTTATGTTATTGAAATGTTGTTATGTTATGTTTTGTTATATTATATTGTTATGTTATGTTATATTGTTATGTTATTGAAATATTGTTATGTTATGTTATGTTGTTATGTTATATTGTTATGTTATGTTATATTATATTGTTATGTTATGTTATGTTATATTGTTATGTTATTTAAATATAGTTATGTTATGTTGTTATGTTGTTTGAAGTCCTGTTTTATTTATATGTTATGTCGTGTTGTGTATTGTGTTGTGCCATGCTGAGTGTCTGCAGTGTTTGATGGTGCTCACAGTTGGACATAAGAACATCTCTGTTTTTACACCAGACGTCTCCAGTGTTTGTTCTGACTGTCAGTTTCATATCCACACAATGATTTCATAACCGAGCAGCAGTGCACTCAGTACTCTAACTCAAGTACTTTACCTGATTACTACCATTACTTCATACTTTTTACTCAACATGGATCTTACTATCACAGCTAATTAGCATATTAATAGTTTCCACATGTGAACACAGATTAAACCAAAACATTTCAGCTGAGCAGCTTCACACATAAAACACACTCTCACTCATCTACAATAATAATCCAGCAGATTTTAGTTACAGTTACATTTCCCTCATCCTTTCTGTTGATATTTACTTGCAGTACTTTAACACTGTTGTACTTTAAGATGTCAGATTTGTATTTACATTTGTCTGTTGTTCTTATTCTTATGTTATATTTAATAAACTTCTCAAACCAGATTTTACCTGCAATATTTGTGTTGCTTGATTTGATCTTTTATGATGTAAACGTGTCACCTCCCTGCAGCTGTTAGCCTCTGAGCCTTGTGTCAGACCGGGTGTTCCTGCAGGCTAAAGTTTGACTCACTGCGTTAAAGGATCTGAAGACTGCTTAAATCTGTAAAAAAGCAAAGGGACTTTTGAATGCACTGTGTCCAGCTCTCTGTCTGCAGTAGAGCTCTGATAAAGTGCAGTTCGGGGGTAAACAGTGCGCGCAGTGTGAGACAGAAGCACTTATCAGTCCTCTGATCTCCGGTCACTCGGGGAGTATAATGTGCTGCAATATGAATCCCTGTAGGAATAATTCAGTGATTTCTCCTCAGAGGATTATTAACACCGCCCCCCTCCCTCCCTCTCTGTCCTCATTGGCTCCGCCCTCCTCATGTTGACCCCCCTGTATATAAAAAGTTTTCGGTGTGTGGCGGCTCCTGAGTCTCACACGCCAGAATGGAAACGCTCCTCGGTGCGCTCACTGGCACACCTCCCTCTCCTCCTCCTCAGCTTCCTCTTCTTCTCGATTGCGCATCAGCACTCCGGCAGCAGCACACCGGGAGGAGAAAACAGTGAGGATGGTGATGAGCTCTCTGGATTGAAGTTTGAAGATGTTGAAGCTGGGTTTGGATTCTGCTCTTGTCGCTGTGTGGAGTATGTCAGAGGGAGATCTCCAGCTGGGCTGATGCTGATTAATGAAGCCATGACGCGCTCTCTGTTTCTGATGCTTTCTGCGTGAAGCTGCCCCAGAGACCCTCCTGAAGCTGGAATAAAGAGGACTTGTGACCAAAGACATCCATGTAACGATGTAAGAGAAGAGTTCCTGCGCACACATCTTCAGTGATTGGGAGTAAACTGCACCAGTGCGTCAGAGCTGCGGCCGTTACGCATGGAGACGGCTCGGCTCTGAGCGGATTCTTTATCTTCTTCTTCTTTCTTTTTATGATTTGAATTCTGACAAAGCGGGGGAAAAGTTATCCGACTCCTCCTCGAACAGAAAATGAGTAGCTGTCTTCTCCGACTAGCACTCTTCGTGGCTTGCGTCCTCTCCATCCGCTGCACCGCTGCGCCCGGCACCGAGGCGGAGGCGCACACGGCGTCCCGGGATACCTGCGCGTCCTGCGGCGTCGCCCAGCCGGAGGACCCCGAGTCGGGCCGGCTGAACGTGGACTTCCTGGAGGCGGTGAAGAGGCACATCCTGAGCAGGCTGCAGATGCGGGAGAGGCCCAACATCACGCACCCGGTGTCGAAGGCGGCCATGGTGACGGCGCTGCGGAAGCTCCACGCCGGGAAGCTGCGGGAGGACGGCAGGGTGGAGATCCCCAACCTGGACGGACACCCGATGAGCAACGACGTGCTGGAGGAGAGCTCCGAGATCATCAGCTTTGCGGAGAAAGGTGACGCACGACGAGAATGTTCAGTTCAGTTTGAGGTTTTTGACACATTTTCTTAAAACGAGCCACAAAAAGCGAGAGCGACCTCTTTAGTTCCACCAGACTGACAGCTGAGTAACGTAGAGTTCTGCTGCTGGCTCGGTTGAAGGTGGATCACAGGTGCTGCCTTCAGCCCAAAACACCTCGTGTGACCCTAAAAAATAAAACCAGCCTCTTCTTATCTGCTGGTTCCACACCCGGGCTGGAGAACAGATTATTTATGAATGAAAAACTCACATTCAACATGAATCTGCATGAAATTCAGTCTGTGGAAAGATATTTGATGCATGATGGACCGGACACACACCGAACACCAGCCAGCCCTGCTCTCACTGTGTGTGTGTGTGTGTGTGTGTGTGTCTTCATACACTGGCTGAATGAGAAACAACCCAGGGAACATGCTGATGTTGAACAGATGTTGACACAGGGGCCTGAAAACCCGCCAAAATAAAAGCAGGGAGCTGCTGCTACCTGATGTTTCGTCAGACTCGCAGAAATCTCGTCTCCAAAGCAGTTTTCACACTGCAGCAGATGTTTTCTAATGAATTCATCCTGCTCTGTCACCACATGTTGGCTTCTCGGTGTTTAACGTCTCTGTTAGCTGCAGTCAGCAGAACCTCTCCAGGAGTCTGTCTGATTTAACATCTTGAGAGATGTGAAGTTCTCATGTCGGTCATCAAACCTGGAAAGAGGACGTTCTCCTCTCGAAAAACATTAAATGCTAAAATTTTGAATGTAGTTTGGTGGAAGGAGAGCTGAAGCAGGAGTTGAGGAGATGGTGATGGTTGTTTCAGAGTACATGAGTCCGTTTGCTCCATAAATCCAGGTGAAGTTCTCCAGGAGACGGTGCTGATTCAGTCTAATTTAACATCTTAAGACATTTGACATTCTCAGGGTGAAATGTTTTCCTGTCATTTCATATGTGTGTCAGCAAACCAGGAGAGAGGAAGTTATCGTCTTGACAAACAGATAAAATTGCTAAAACTTTGACTGTAGTTTGGTGGGAGGAGAGTTTCTTTCATTAAAACTGGGATGCTTGAGGTTTAGTTTGACGGACTTTAGCTCCCTAAAGTCAGGAGAATCTCTTCAGTCTCATTTAACGTCTGGTGAAGTTGGGGACGATGGGGACTCAGGACGCAGGTGAAACGCTTGAGATTTCGCAGGTCGCATTTCATTCCACAGACTTGGATGTTGTCGTCTAGACAACGTGTACAAATTTGCACACATTTTGAATGTGGCTTGGTGGGTGGAGAGCTGAGGAATGAGCTGATGATAGTTTTGAGGTTTCTTTTATTAAAATTTGGACATTTTGACATTTGTCCGTCAGTTGTTGATGGTGTAAATGCGTCAGTCGGGTGAAACTCTCCATTAAAAACCTCTGATTTAGTTAAATTTAACATGTTGAGAGATTTGAAATTCTTGATTTTTTGCTTCAGGAGTCAATTCAATTCAATTTAATTTTATAACTCTGTCAAAAACAACTTTCGTCTTGAAAAACATGGAAAATTGCTAAGATTTTGAATGTAGTTTGGTGGACGGAGAGCAGAACTGTGAGCTGATGAGATTCTGGGGTTTCTTTCAGTACAGAAAAATACTTTGCGCATCTATTTCATAAGACAGGTGCGTAGGAGAGTAAAACAGAGTTTACTGCATTGTGTTCACGCTCCTAAAAGAACCCAGCACACACAAACATAAACTCAATCTAGAGGAATTTTAAGATTTTCGCTCCTCTTTGCAGCTGTAAAGAAAATACGATGCAGGACTGAGTTCGAGGGGAAGTTTGTCTTCTGCAACGAGCTGAATGCTTCGACTGCTCTCCGTACACCAAACTACATTCAAAATGTGTGCAGTTTTGTTGACATGACAAATAAAAAAATATTCACTTGTCATCGAGGAAAAAATTGTTAAAATTGCTAAATATTTGAATGTAGTTTGGTGGGTGGAGAGTGGAAGCGTGAGATGTGGGACTTTCGGCTTCTCCCCGGTGCTGCGTTCACTTTCCTAGAAAACTCCACCACACATCAGCATTTAGCCCCCTGAGGTCAGGTGAACCTCTCCAGTTAACACCTTGAGAAATCTGAAAAAGCAGCTTCAGCTCCCCACCCACCAAACTACATTCAGAATTTTAGTGATTTTTGTTTAGTTTTTTTTCTAGGCGGTAAAATCCACGTTCGTTGACGGACGTAACAAATAAATAGTTACATGCAATTGGTGTTGTGTTGAAAAGTATGTAAAATTGCAGACATTTTTAATGAAGTTTGGTGGATGTAGAGCTGATGTGTTAGCTTTTTTCTGACTGGATTAAAATTTGGATTTTAATATCTGCAATAATGTGCTCAAGAGAAAGTTGGGAGAAATGTGGGACTGCTGGCGTCGACCCCAGTGTTGTGTTCACCTTCCTAGAAAAAACCTAAATCTAGCAGCTTCAACCCGTCCACCAAACTACATTAGAAATTTAAGCATTTTTTGTTTTTCTAGACGATAACCTCCGAATGTACTGACAGACTTGACAAATTAAAGGCTACATGCAAGCTACATCACTTGTTAGTGTCAGGAAAAACAGATAAAATAGCAAAAGATTTGCATGAAGTTTGGTGGATGTGGTTTGGTGAGATTTTCGAGGGGATTTTTGAGGCTGCGTTCATGTGCTCGAGAGAAAGTTTGGGCCTTCTGGCGTCCACCCCAGTGTTGTGTTCACTTTCCTAGAAAACACACACAAACATAAACTTGGGCAGCTCTGCTCGGTGTCGGCGGAGGTTCGCTCCCCACTGAGAGCCTTTTAGTTTCAGATGTTTCTCTCTGTGGCCGCTGTGTTGCAGACCTTCCACCTCGCCGCTGTGCGCCTGCCAGTTGGCTGCGTTCGCGGCACTGAGCGGCTGTCAGCGGGGAGATGGCACGGCGACAAGGCCCGGAGGAACAATCCGCTGAAAGGAGCGGGGCTGAGAATGAGCAGCGGCACCACCTGCTTCGCCCACGTGTGTCTCGGTGGAAACATCTGCTTTCCACGTCGACAAATCGCCGCTGCACGTCGACACTCAGAGCTGCTGTCGTGACGTCCCAGTGTCATTTATCCTGTTTGTGTCGAGCCTTTGTGCCTCTGTCGTGTCTTTATGTGCAGCTTTGTGTGTGTGTTATTGATGCTTTCTTAACTGTGTGTCTGCGTCGGCGTATACATGCATCTACATCCAGTGTGTGTGTGTGTGTGTGTGTGTGTGTGTGTGTGACATGGCAGGGTGGTGTTGAATCAGTCCCCTCAGTATAAGGTCAGAGCTTTTGTGTCGGCCGTCGTGCAGCCTGAATGCAGATTGACGGGCTGAACCCTGCAGCCCGGCTCCACATTAGAATTCAGTGTGTGTGTGTGTGTGTGTGTGTGTGTGTGTGTGTGTGTGTGTGTGACTGCAGCCTCTATATGAACAAACAGTGGGACTGGAGTGCACGGTGCTGGTTTGGTGCATCACAGTGATGCTTTTCATGAATGAAACTTCTGTCAAATGTCCCGTTTCTCGTCTGTTTTGGGCTCAAAAGTTTGGGATCGAGTTTAGACAGACTCCATCAGAAGAAGAAGCTCATTTGATCGGCTCAAAAGCTCCACAGCAGCTGTTAAGTGGATCTTTGTGAGCAGCTGTCAGTGCTGTCAAAAGTACCCCAATCTGCAATGTAACTAGTAACTGAAGTTAACTGTAGTAGAGAGGAAGTCTGAAATAGCAGAGAGTAGAAACATTCAAGTGAAGTACAAATATTTCTTGGAGTTCACTTCCCCCATGATGTGTCAAAACATCATTTATTGAGAAACTGCGTTGTGGCAAGACCGGCATCAAAAACCAGACGACAGTCAGCGTTTTAGTCGTCGCTGGTTTCCAGTGAAGATTCATGCTGGTTGCGAGGCTTCTTCTAGACTAAATTTAGATTTTACTACTATATAAGAGTCAGTTTTGGGAAGCCATGGGTGAAGTAACTTGCATGTTACACAATCACCTCTTGGCTGCAACACAGCGGTTTATTCGTCACTAAACATTTGTCACCACAAAGAAATCAAAACCTAAATATTTGCTTGTTGTAACTCCATCCAGTCAGCACAGCTGCTGTCTTATTTCTCAATGCACCACGATCACTGAAAAGGAGATGCAGCACTCGGTACAAGGTGAAATGTGATCGTCTGGAAAAACAGATTTTAAAAAATGCTAAAAATTTGAATGAAGTTTGGTGGGTGGAGAGCTGAAAACCTAAATTCAAGAAACATGATTGTGATTTTCTAGAACAACGGATGAAATTGCATAAATTTTGAATGTAGTTTGGTGGAAAGATTTGTGTCATCAACAAGCCAATTTACAGAGAAGAAGTTTGTTGAAAACCCCCAAATGTTAATTGCAGCGTCTGCTCTCCATCCACCAAACCACATTCAAAATATTTGCATTTTTTCTACATGCTCATCGAGACGATAACATCCGAGTTTGTTCACAGACATAAAAAAATTAGAAGCTACATGAAGAGCTGCATTAACTTGCTGTCATCTAAAAAAATAAATTAAAAAATGCCAAAATGTTGAATGTAGTTTGGTGGGTGGAGGTGGAGATGATCAGCTGACTGGTCTCTGGGGATTTCTTCTGGATTTTCACGGTTGTATTCATGTGCTCAAAAGAAAGTTGGATGCGTGGGACTTCTGGCATCTTCCCATGTTGTGTTCATTGTCCTAGCAAATCCTAAATTTAGCAGCTTCAGCCCGTCCACCAAACTACATTCAAAATTTTAGCAATTTTTGTGTTACTGTTATTCTAGACATCCACGTTTGTTGACAGACGTATCACATTAAAAGCTACATGCAGAGATGTGAACAGTCAGCACAGCTTTGCTTCATATTGATTCTGGCTGCGTTGATAACAGAAAATTGTCCTTCGTCATCCGTCTCCTCCTCGTCTTGGAAGAGTCCAGCGTCTCCTCATTAGCCATCGCAGACAAAGCAGCTGCTCGTCTGTGACGAATGAATTCCCTCTCAAAAAACAATTAACCATCCTCCTCGAGCTCATTGTGAAGCGACCACTCCCGTCCACCAGCAGCCTCCACCTGTTAACCCTAACCCTAACCCTAACCCCACCCTAACCCCGATTCCCACAGTTTAGTCGAGGTCCGAAAGAGATGAGCCGCTGAACGTTGTCGTTGTTGATTTATATCTCGGCCTCTTATCTGTGGCAGTGTGTGATCTAACATCCGAGCTGCTGACTCAGAGATTACCTCGTCTCGTGATGGATGAGGTGATGCATGTGGAGGCTCGCTTTTATAACAGTCTGTGATATTTTTCTGCATTTCTGTTTCCTGGTGAAACCTGCAGCCAGTTCAGGACGAGCTGAAGTTCATCCTCTGGACTCTGTGTCCTCTTACGCTCTGATCTCCCACAAAATGTCAGTCTCAATCTCTCTGGGTCGGCTTCTCTCAGAGTTCAGGAGGTTCACACCTGATGAATGGCTCTAATCATCCTCACCTGACAGCTGTCAGTCATCTTCTCTGTGTGTTCGCCTTGTGACAGAACTGCTTCATGCAGAAGGTGATGTTCAGAAAGCATCTCAAGATAAGAACCAGTAGATTAAGGAGGCTGTTGTCAATTATCCAGGAGTGTTCTCAAGTTATTTACATGTCTCTGCTCAGGATCAAAACTCTGTACTTCCTTAAAGGTAGGGACTCTTTGAGTCTCATTCCCAGGTCGTCAAATACAAACACTCTGGGTCGGTATTCGGCCCAAATTTCTGACCTAAATCATTTGATGCCCAGAGAATGGTACTCAACAAAGACTTCTCTCCAGAATCACCTTCCCTTCTGTTCCCCAATAAAGGAAGAGATGAACTGCAAATACATTCAAACTCTTCTTACTTTGTTGTGGGAAAGTTTCAAGGAGAAATCTGTCTAAACTCAGGGTATGAATCCCTCAGTCGCCCTCCTTCCAAACCTTGTAATTGTCCCACAAATGAGCTCAAAGCCTCTGACCATTTGCAGTCTGCTGTCGGCTTCTGAGAACCAGCTAATGTCATGTAAATGTTTCTTTCCTGCGTCTTCATTCTTCCAGTTTGTTGCTGCATCTCTCGGCCCGGCGACAAGCTCTCAGGCCTCATTGTGAGGACAGTTAGGCTCCATAAGATCTCATTTTCAGGCAGCATTCAACGCGAAGCCTTTGAACCTTTGTGTGCCGCTCTCTTAAGCCCCCCACCCGCCCTCCTCCGTCTCATATTTGGGCTGATTCGGAGGCCAAGTGGCCCAGCGCCCAACGCCTTCCTGTCACAGTCCGCAGGGCCTGAGCTGCCACCCTGAACTGAGCAGAGGCCTGTTGTCTTACTTTAAGCTGTTCCCAAGTTCACCACCAGTGCACAGTCCCTCTGCAGCCTCCGGCGTAACTGCACCTGATTTAAATGTTAAGATCTTCAGTGTCTGATGGTTGTTTACAGGGAAAAGAATTGCGCATTTTGAGATTGCAAGTTTCTACATTTAGGAAAAGAAATAAGGATACAGAGGTCACAAATGTGACTAAAGTCTTCCAAAATGCCGTGTTCTCATGAGTCAGTTAAGAAATATAAAGCACAGATGACTTTGTTTTGCAAGTTTTTGTTGTGTTACTCGAATAATAATCAAATTCTCTGATGTGTTCTTTCTCCTCAGATGACATGGTGACGTCCAAGTCCAGCCTCTTCTTCCTGATCTCCAACGAGGGGAACCAGAACCTGTACGTGACCCAGGCCACCCTCTGGCTCTACTTCAAGGTGCTGCCGTCCCCTCTGGAGGTGCGTCCAAGGCGGAAGGTGACGGTGAAGGTGTACTACCAGGAGCCCGGCCTCGGCAGCAAGTGGAACCTGGTGGAGAAGCGGGTGGAGCTGAAGCGCAGCGGCTGGCACACCTTCATGCTCACAGACGCCGTCCGTTTGGTGTTCGAGAAGGGTGACCGGCGCCAAAACCTGGACGTACGCTGCGAGGGCTGCGACACTGAGGGCGTCACGCCCATCCTGCTGAGCCAGAATGACGAGTCCCACCGGCCCTTCCTGGTGGTGCAGGCGCGGCAGGCTGACAACAAGCACCGCATCCGTAAGAGGGGGCTGGAGTGTGACGGCAGCAGCAGCCTGTGCTGCCGCCAGCAGTTCTACATAGACTTCCGGCTGATCGGCTGGAACGACTGGATCATCGCACCGTCGGGCTACTTTGGGAACTACTGCGAGGGGAACTGTCCGGCCTACATGGCGGGCGTCCCTGGGTCGGCCTCGTCCTTCCACACGGCGGTGGTGAACCAGTACCGCATGCGGGGGATGAGCCCAGGCTCCATGAACTCCTGCTGCATCCCCACCAAGCTCAGCACCATGTCCATGCTCTACTTTGACGACGAGTACAACATCGTGAAGCGGGACGTTCCCAACATGATCGTGGACGAGTGCGGCTGCGCTTGAGTTTGTTTTGTTCTTGTTTATTTAAGGTGGAACTGAAGAACTTAACTGTAAACACAATATTACAACAAAAAAAAAAATGAATATAGAAACAGAATATTTATGGACGACGGAGAAAACATGCGCACACACAACCTCATCCACACATATCTACACACCCTCATGTATGCCTGCACAAAAACTTGTATATATATTTATGTTTGTTGATATATTTCGTTATATTCTCTGGTGGACGACTGTTTCAGTCTCCTCCAAAGGGACGTGAAGAGTTCTCTTCCAAATCTTTAAATATCCACAATCAGTCTCTGAAGTTCTTCATTAAATATCTCTAAGATAGATCTGGTTTGAGACTTATGTAACCTACTAGCCTTTACACAGCAGTCAGTCACGTTGTTAGAGCAGCTTGTTTAGACGTTTTGGAATTAAACTCTTCATGTGTAGAACCCGACCTTGAACATAACGTCTCCAGAGGAGGTGTAGGGAGCCTTACATGAGTCACCACCAAGGTTGGGGTGATTCAACTTTGCCTCTTTCAAGAGCAGTGTGTGCAAACACGAGGGACGAGCACTGAAAATGTCAAACTTCACCAACGTACAGCACTTCTGGCCATTTACACGACTTTGTTCCACAATAAAAAAATCTTCAAGGACACATTCTAGTAATGGATGGAAACAGGAAAACATCATCTGTAGAGACTTTTCAACGACCTCCAAGCAGACAGCTAAAAGGTCGACTTGCTGATGTGAGTCGTGGCACCTGGAATCCCCAAAAACTTCCAAGTACTGATTCTTCTCTCTCCATCATCTTCATTGTTGAGGAGGCACTGCAACCTGTTTCTGAAAGTCTGCTATTATCAAACGTGGGTAAAGGTTTCCCAAAACTTCTCATGGGATTTCCAAAGAGCCTTTGGGAAGGAGTGCATGTTTAGATTCAAATTTACTAAATTGTTCAGTATTGTCATTTCTTTGCCTAAATTTAGGAATGTGGGACCTCAGATTAGTTGATTCTCCTTTCCTTGAAACAATGTCTCCCCTAAAATTACAAAATCATGCCCCAAATTAGTAAGTTCCTGTTTAAATTCAAGGAACAGTCCTCCTCTCCTCCTCCATGATGATATAAAGTCAGGTGAAGTGTCGTAGTCCACAGAATAGTTCTGGAGCTTCACAGTAAAACAGAGTTGCAGCATTCTGCTAAACAACTGAAGCAGCTGGAGACTTGATTTAAAACAGAGAAACAACCAAAAGGTGGGTGGAGAAGGCCAAATGTCTCCACCCAACAATCACAAACAATGTCCAGCTCCTCTCCGTCCAGTTAATGTACAATCTAAAAAGGTCTACAAGACCCGACAAACCTTCCCAAGTCTAAAACGTTATTACGTACGACCTGTTCCAGAGGTTTTCCTTTAGTTCTCTAAGAACTTCGTCATTTTCCACTCGTGGTTTGAGTTAGTAAAACAAAGATGACATTGCAAGTAAAACATTCCAGTTGTTCAAATATAAAAAATATTTAACTAATTTCAGTCAGTGAAAGTGAAAAGTTGCCATATTGCTCGGATCAGCGATGGAGCAGCTTCACTCCCCAACGCACACTTCGATAGCACTTGCAGATTGAAATGCCTTTAACGAGCCCTATGTGGCGCACCATTGCCCACAGTCCTTCGAAAAGAAATAAGTGCCGCATGAGCTATGCAATGTATAGTATTTACCCATACACCAGACAAGCTGAACTTAAGCTCTTCTGACAAACTATCACCAATACTTGAAATGTTAAGAGTGGCGAGCAGAGGGAGGTCGGGCCTCGGCGAGGAGGCAGGAGGAGTCCAACAGAATTGGGAAATGTTTGGCGATACCCAGCTCCGTCTTTTAACAGAGCAGCATCTCACGAATCTGGCTGGAAATCGACTTTATCGTGCAGGGAAAACATTTTTTGGACCAACTTGAAATAGAATTCCAGTATTTTTAAAGCTCGGCCCGATGCAGTATGTACATGTTTTGGTGTGTAATGATTCATTCTCACCAACAGTTTTGTAATCCGTCCCGTAGATCTCTCAACATGGCTGCAGTGTAAGCCTTTGGGGCAACTGCGACCATCAAAGTTACGTCCACTGAAAGTGTTTTTTTGTCTCTGACAGCCTGAAGCTGTCTGACAACACAACAGAGACCTTGTAGTGAAATAATAAGATCCTTTTTGTTTCTCATCGCCTAAAAATACTGGAATTCCCCTTCAGTTGAGTTTTTAAAGGTGTAGTGTTGAGAATCAAAAGAAAACTCAAAGGCATCTTCTTTTTTCGTCGCGGCATGGTCACGTTAGATAAATAAAACAGAACGTGATGAACATTTTACTTGTTTTAAACGAGAGTGCCTCGGGGTTTTCTTGTGATTTTTATGTCTACCCAAAAAACATCTCTGACAAACTCACATTTGTCTGATTCAGTCGCTGTTCTTTAATAATCTGTTGGGGTTTTTTGTAGAGATAAGTTTACTTCCTTTATGAACTCATTGACTGAAACCTGTGATATATAAAAAGAGGCTAACTGGGGCTAACGTTGACCCAAATGTAATGCATGTAGAGTGATTTTGGTGTCTAAATGAATGTGTCCCAGCGGAGTTCCCATCATGGCACCGAAACACACTTTGAGACACAGTTTCAGTCACTTTGACATCACTTTGATATTTCCAGGTTTCAGCGACCTGTTATTTCACTGGTGCTGCTCTCATTTCCAGGCGTCACCACCACCAGGTACACATTTAAAGACAAACACCTGCTTATTACGTTCCCGCCTCCTGTCCGACGCTCGACCTCCACCTCCGCCCGCCGCTGTAATCCTTCGCTTGTTCTTCAAAGCGAGTGGTTGTTAGAATATTTGCACTGAGGAGCTGTGTGACTAGTCATAAGGAAAAAAAATGAAATAAATAGAAACTGCCATTGAAAAAAAAAAAAGTTATTTTTATAGAAGCAAAATTGAGCTCTGTTCAAATGTATTATACCTAATCATGGAACCAAAGAGGCCAAGAGGTTGAGCTGTTGAGAGATGGCAACGCCGTCATGTTGTTCTGTTGTTGTAAATGACTTTGTGACAGTTAAAAGAGGCCTAAACACTGTATCAGGGTATAATATCAGTCCATAATCAGCTTAATCTCTTTTCTATTTTGTACCTAGACATGGAATATTTCATATTTTTTCATCAAAATTACTTAAATATTCCTAGTTTTCTTTTCTTCTTTTTGTTAGCTCTCGTTACAGATTCATTTAGAGTGAAGCACACGCCATCTGATCCCTGTACAGTCGATGTAACATATGAATATGCTTTTGAAATATTTTGTTCTTTGTAATTGTTGAAAAATAAATTTCTTATTACCAATTGTATGGACGTGTTGTTGTGTCGTCGTGAGCGCAGACGTCAGCTCGAGGTCTTTTTAGCGTTCGCTATCGACGTCCATGTGACGTCCTGGCGGGACGGTGAGGTCCAGTTCAGGCGTATGAAAGTAGGAATATAGAATGTAGATTGTAATATTTAAGTTTTCTGGAGTTGAAGCTCTAATCCAGACGCAGGAACGTTATCTGCCTGTATTGTTTGGATCAACAGTAACAGAAAGAGTAAAGCCGTCTGAGGGTGTAACTGCAGACATGGCGACCACAAAGACAGCTGTTGTTGACCCTTCTCATCACCAGGTGTTTACCGTTCAGCTGACGTGACGTCTTCTCGCCTCTCGTGGCTGAAACTGTTGGGTTTTCTGGCCACATGTGTCGACACCTCTCAACATCTCATCACACCCAGTCCACAAATATCTCCTGCTGGTGAGCACAGAGGCTGATGTAAGAGGGTTGCTCCAGCTTGTTGTGGCGTCAACGACGAGACTTTGTTTTTATTTTTATCGACATGCCTCAATTGTAAGATGACGTGAATTTAAAGGAATATTTCTGATTGTACAGGAGGTGCTCACAGTTTAGTTGTTAAAGTTTAAAGTTTTAATAACTGGATAATTAATCTACAAATGAGGACGATCGTGTGACATGTGAGCCGGTGAGAATGTTTCAGAGATCATTTACCATCTTTATCTTTCAACACATTGTAATTCTGAGATGCCAAGTTTTTTTAGCATATATACATAAATAAAAGATAGTTTTTAATATAAATATATTTACACATATTATATAAATATATGAAAGTGTGATATATACAACATTTTAATACATTTGAAGTCATATGTTTTACATTCATACAATATATATCAGTGTCTCTCAACAATATACATTTATCATATTTTGCAATATATTCTTGAAAACACTGGAATGTGTTGCCAAATATATGCGGATGGTATTTTAGTATTATGTACAATACATGTTTCAGTATACGTCAATACATGTTATTAGATTTTTTGGAGCTTCACTTTGTTATTTGCTCAATAAGACGTCGGTGTACAGAGACGTTTCCTCGGGGCTGGGAGGGAGAACAGGCCGATGTGGAGCTCTATATGCCCATTCAGACACACAAAGGCTCTTAGCAGGCCTAATTATACCTAAGTAAATCTCAGCAGGACTTCAGGGGTCAAGTGTTTGACCTGTGGGGTCACACCCTTCATGATTAGGAGGAGATCGAGCACAACCGGTGCAGCTTTAGGGAACAGCATTTAAGGAAACTCAGCACTGTGAGCTGACTCTGTTTCTGCCTGAACCTGTGAAGATGTTCGTGTGCAGGACGACAGAAAGGTACGGAGGAATCTGAAGCACTCGCAGGTACACGACATCGCCACGCAGACGTCCATCAAAAGCATAATTGCGCCTAAAAATAATCCGTTAAGTGTCGGCTGAAGTCATGATAAATGTGGTTAAGTGGTGTGAAATGATACGTTTTAGAGAGAAAACAGTCGCCCCTTAATCTGACAGGTGATGAGCGGAGGAGTCGACTCTGACATCGTCTGCTCAGGAGACCAAACCAGAGACAGAGGACGGAGACAGACAACAGGCTGTTTTCACTGACACGTCTTCTGTTGTCAACCATTGCTTTGACATTTTGTGCTCGTGGTCCCCAGAGGATGAGCCGGCACGACCTCGCTGATCCTCTGAGTCTGGGTATTCTTAAGAGGACGACGTAACATTTTCCAGCCGGGTTTAAAGCAACAAAACCAAAACATTTGTTTTTCTTGCCCTAACTGATTGTTTTTTGTGCCTAAACCTCCCAGACGATGAGCACAAATGTGTCACAACACAGAACTGGAAACAGAACCTGAAGAAACAAAAAGTTGTGACATAAAGAAATGTAAAGTTTGACCAGGACGGGCCTCACCTGGTTCACGGTTAGCTAAACTAACAAGCTAACAGCAGCTACAGTTAGCAACAGTTAGTGGTTATGCTAGCAATATGCCGACCGCTCTATGCTGACAGGTAGCTAATGTTTACATATTGAAGAAAATGGCCATTAGACTCATTTTAGCTTTTAGCATTTAGCTTGAAGCAAAGAACAGACACAGACTTAAAGGTGCAATATGTAAGAAGTGGTTAGTTGTTGAATGCTTATCCGAGGAGTAATCGCTAACTGCTGCCAAGTGCAGCTGCCGTTAGCTTGTTAGTTTAGCTAGCGGTCCGGACATGGAGCTCAGAGCACTGGGGAAGTGTTGGTGTTCATACTGCTAGCACAGGTTAGCATGCTAAACATGCTTCCCGACATAATATGCAGATGTCATAATGTTAAAACTGTTATTCTTGGACGTTTTGACTGTTTTCAACCAAATTAATGTAACATTTTACATTACAGTTTCCTGGAGGCATCATCTAGTGGCCGCGAGAGGAACTGCAGCTCCTCGTTCAGCAGTTGATGGTCGCTTTTATATAAAATCTGATCTCCAGCTCCTCAAAACTAAAAGCAGCACATTCTTAAGATCCCAAATCCAAATGAGGATGAGTGGGTCTCGTCGGGGGAATTAACTGAGGAGTTAGTCAATTATGGAGCGGACTTTGTGGCGATGTCAGGTGACACACGAGAGCCGTTTCATCATGTTGCTCGCTGTTAGCAGGTCCACCACAAAACACAGGAATGTTAATGAACAGATCTCGGGGCCGTGCTGCTGACACACACTCACTGCGAGCGAACATGCTGTCGAGGAGTCTGAGGGGCTAAAACAGTTACGTGTTATGACAGCGTGGTGAGCTCTGACAGACAGGAGCAGGACTCGGTGTGCTTTCTCTGCTGATTTACGGCGAATGAGAAGCAGATCTAATTTGTTTCAGCGCTGGGAGAAGTTATGCATCATCAATCATACATGTACAGTTTGTGACAGAGTACCTGTCGCCTGGAGGGAGGGTGTGCAAACCGCAGAGAAACAGGAGCTCTCGTCTCACCAGGCGGTAAATCCACTCTTCAAATCAGATCTTGATTGGATGACGTCTGCAGACTTTAGGCTTCAACACTTCAGGCTTTAAAATCAAAAACACATAAGAAATAATTATCCTGCTGCACACTGATGAACAGCAGGTGAGCTGTCAGGAATTACGATGCACAAATTCAAGATCAAGATAGCTTTAACCGTCACGATGCAACACAAGAAGAGCGAATCATGGTGGAGTTTGGAAGGTGAGTTAAGGCGTCTCAGTCTGAGGAGTGAAGCTGCTGTCGTCTGGTGGTGTTACGGCTGCTCGAACATTTAGAACAGAACATTTTGCAGCACTGCATATGTTTTTATTACTATTAATGTTTTGAAATCCTGCTTCAAGCCCGTCAATTCACAACTGACGGACCTCACTTCACCGCTCTGTATCTTTTCAACACAAAGAAAGAAATATATTCATGAATAACATCTGCCGAATGTACTAGTAGGTCCGAATAGTTATGAGCGTGTTGAAGACAACGAAGTTTATACAAGTCACAAACGAACAAAAGTTCCCAAATTGAGCATTTTTTTAAGGGAGTCTGGTGACTTTCTCCACTTTCTTGTGTCTCCAAAGAAGTAGCCTATATTAGTTACTTTTTATTGGATTTGCAAAATCTTTAACGTACGTAGGTACGTTGGTGTCACGTACGTAACGTAAATGACATGTTTTCATAAACCTAACCAAACACACGAGCGTACAAAGAAGGTCCAGCACGTCTGTCAGCCGCAATCTATCTGTTAATTCAACTTTATCTACTCGGTTTGGTGCAGATCTCTTAAAGACATCCTTCAGTTGAAGTCGAGGCCTCTGAATACTGGAAACACTGACGGTGTTTCACATGTGAGGGAAACTGACGCGCTCTCAGAGGAAACTGGAAGCTGAAGGCCGAGCGTGCATAGACGATATCAAAAATTCATAGTAGAATTCAAGATGTGGAAAAAATCTGACGCTCCACAACTTTTCATACCCCGTCGGAAAACAAAAAGGTCTTCCTTCATGATTCTCATCCATGAAAGGTGTTTTCAGTTTGTGTTTGAAGTCACTTATAATCCCTCATCGAGCTCCATCAGGTCAGCGCAGGTGTTGAGAAATGTCTTGTGTTTGGAAGGAATTCATCTCTGGTGTGTTTCTGGGACAAAGTGTTTACACTGGAGGTGGAATGAGCCGCAGGCCACCAGAGATAATGGAGATAACACATCACATCGTACAGTGTTTAACAAGGACCGCGGGCCTGTTGAACAGCACTCTCATCAGTCCGATCGCTGTTAACTTCCCTTCAGTGGTGTCACCTCACGGATCATAAATACCTGGTGACACTGGAGTATGTAGAAGGTGTCCGACCTTTGACCTTTCCCTGCTGGTGGTTGAGCTGCAGGTCCAAATCATGTTCTGCCTCTCTGGTCAAATATTGTTTGTTTGAAGCCGACGGAAAGTCGAACATTTCAAACAGAACTCTGGTTTTCATAAACACGGGGTCTGTTTGGTTCGTGTTTGACTGCTCGTGGATTCAGGTTTCCTCCTCTCTGTCTTTAGAAAACATTTTAATTAGTTAATTTTCCCACGGGTCTGTTCTGATCCTGGACGGGGACGTAAATATTTACACTCACTTAAACACTGTACCCATGTTTGTTTTTGAAGTCGTGGTATTCACATCATAAGGTCGGTCCATATTCATCTAGAGTTCGGTTCTCCACTTAAAGGTTTGAAGACGATCAGATACCTTCTGAGCTCCGACCACAAACGACCCAGCTGCGTTAACCCGATTAACCCGATGATGCACCATCAGTGAAACCAAAGTCTTTGGTGTCTTTTGTTTCAAAGCTTAAACTTAAAGGAGCACGACCAGGAAACACTGAACTTTGCTCCAGTAATTCATGAAACCTTGTGATTTTCCACCATGAGGTCAGAATCTTTCGGCTTACAGACATATTAGATGGACTGTGATGAAACGTGGTTCAGACATTCGTGTTTCATCTGGCGCCATCATCAGGTCAACGTTTGAACGTCTCCAGGACTTTGGTTTATGACCAAACGCTTAAATGACCCTAAAGCTGGGAAAGATTGTTTTAAAGACTCAAAAATCAACGTTTCTTACAAATAGCACCTTTAAGTCCTCACTGAATTAACTCCACGATCAGATACCGTCGTAGCTCCGACCGTAAACGATGCCAACTAGCAATCTGGCATCAGCGTCGAGGAAACCAAAGAGGAGTACTGACGTACAACCACGAAACATTCAACCGATCATCATGAAGTTCTGCACAGTAACTGTAACTGATAACTAACACAACAAAACACCCGCTGTCGTGTCAAACCATCGTGTGAGGTAGCTAACAGCTCGCTAGCTAACATTTCAAGCTAAGGCGATGGTGGAAAGGCTGGTTAACGTTATCCCTGCTTAATATCAGCACGTCTTGCAGCTGACGTGAGATGAAGTTTTATTTCCCCTCGTCCTCCTTCGTGTCTCACTTCCATCCTTCCCTCCTGTCCGATCTGAACAGGCTGCAGAGAAAACAAGTTGTTTAGGATATCGCTGCAGGAGTGCGGCCTGTCGTGTTTCCACTGCGGTGAGGCTGAATTGACTCAAGTATCTGGGTGTTTTCCCGGCCGGCTGCCTGTAATGTGGGCGATCAGCATGTTTCTGTGCCTGAGCTCTGTGAAAAACAGCCACTGCAACATAAACACATCCAAGTGGCCTTTCAGCGTCTCACACAAGTGGAAACTTTCTCAAACGAGGCTCATTATGTGGAGCTGGAGGTCCAGACGTGACAGGCTGCAGAGGAGAAGAAGAAGGATCTCGCCGCGAGGGGCGTCGCCGCTCGTTCTCCTGTATTTATGCCGGAGAATGACTGGAATGTTCCACTGCACTTATCAAAATATGCACGTTACATCTCCAGGTTTTTCTTTCACCCGAGGCCTCCGCTGCCTCGTCCTCGCCTTATCAGCCCGCTGTGGTTTCTGGACACGCTGTGAAACTGAAGTGAAGGTTGGAGCTGACACGCTCAGCAGCTCGCCTCGCACACGGCTTATCTGATCCACAGCTCGACCCAGAAACATCTCAGCTCTGCTCGACACTGTTTTCACAGTGACTGTAGGTGAACCGATGACTTCAGGGCGAGATGCTCCGGGTCAGAACCAACCGGCAGATCAGTGAGTGATGAGGAAAATAAGAAGAATTTAAATCATCTGGACCACCGAGGACCGTCTCTGCCAGGAACAACCAGAAATATAAAATAAAGATCGAAAATAAATGATCTCAGAGAAACAACATTAAACTTTAAATAACATGAGTTTTAATTTAATATCTCCTATTACGTTATTTTATTATTATTATATTTTGACTTCACATCATTTTAAATAAGTATGTTCATCGTAACAATTATGGATCATTTCTGATTAATATCTCATAATAGAAATAAAGTTTTTTCAGTTATTAACATTTGAGAAAAGTATCAAAACATGATTTTAACTTATTGTCACATAATTCTTTAAGGCTTAATTACGTCGCAGTAAATCAGAGTTTCTAATTAATATTCTAGATAAAATGTTTTTTTTAGAGATAATTACAACAATAACAATGACATAAACAGAACATGATGTCATTATCAACCATAAAACCAACCAATCAAAAATACTAAACAAAAAGCAAAAAACATAAATAAAAACATCAAATTGGAGCAAAATAAAGAAATAAAATAAAAACTAAATTAAAACTAAATGTTGTAACTCATATAAAAGCTTTCTGGCTGATCTGAGCCTCTGCAGAAACTGTATGAAGCAAGAAACACTTTATTTATTACACATATTTCATTCTCATGCGAGCGGAAAGAAAAAAACACAAACAGCTGAAACCGTCGAGTGCGATGGAAAAACCGGACCGCAGCGGAACACATCGGGTCGTATCTGCAGAACGCTTTCAGTTTGTCTTTTAATGAATGTTCATGTCAGGGAGCGTCTGAAACGTTTCAGCCGGCTCATAAAAAACAAAATATAGCCGTCATAAAACATAAAAGAACGTGAAGTAAACATGTTGGAGAGAACGTGACAGAAAGTGTCTGGAGTTTGGTGCCACGCCTGCTCCGATCGCTCTCTTATCATCCGGGTCCTGCTGGAGCTCACGGGACACGATGAGGATCCTTGTGAAGGGCTCAGGTGTTCATCAGACTCTGAGGACGACTGGCTTCCCTCCAGCGGCGGCGGCGGCGGCGGTTGGATCAGACTCTGTCTTGTGGCTTGTTGTTGTTCAGAAGCCTCCTGACTCACACTTCAGGCATCTGTCTTCTCCCACAGCGTCTCAGGTCTTCACCGCCCCGAAACACTTGCGGACACGAGGAGTGTGATACTTGAGGTCGCGGCGCGCGGCGGTGAGTCACAGTCTGAACGTCTGAAAATAGCAGAATAAGCCTCCGAACCACAACAACAACCCCTCCCTGATTAGTCTGCAGCACGTGGGACGCCTCCGATGAGTAAACACGTCTGACACCGAGGTTTTAAAGGTGCTACTCTGCAGAAATGCTCCATCTGTTTCCCCGGAGAGTGTTCGATTCTTTCATATCAAAGATCACCGTCCGGTCTGCAAGTTGTGATGTTCAGGTTTTTACTTCTTGGGAACACACACACTTTGGAGGAGGAGGTCTGAATAAACCACCTGCGCAGCCTTCCTGTAAAACATTCAGATCAGTTTGTGATCTCGGGGCTTCTGGAGACTAACTTTTAAATATGCATGTGCAGAACTTGCCTTAGAAACATCATGTTTTTAAGTTTCCTTCAGTCTCACAGTGATCCAGTGACAGCTGTCTGTACGTCCATGAGCTCACTGCTAACAGGAAGTGCTAACAGCTAATTCTGCAAAGTTTTTATGGAGTTTTCTGTTTTTCCCGGAAATATTTATATTTTTTGGGTGAACTGTTCCTTTAAATCATCGTTTTATCCTTTATATGTCTAAAGAATACATCATTTTTGAGAGAACTTGGAGTTGATTCTTTATCCGTCTGTTAAAACAGCCTCGTATCATCAGGTGAACCACAGGGAGGCAAACTGGGCCCCAACCCTCCGGAGGTCCCTCGTTGATCAGCTGATCAAGTTTCCATTGAGGAGAAATTGAGCGACGCGGTTCCTTTCAGGATCGTAAACCTGCCGCTCGGCGGTGATGTAACTCATCTTGTACTTTATTTTTGGGGGGAGCTGACGGGGAATGTGGCACATTGTGCTCCCTAAACGCTCCAGATGGTTGTTTAAGCCGGAGCTGCTGCTGGATCACTGCGTCCAACTGACCCACACGGTGCGCCGCCGCCACCGCCGCCGCTGACGAGCGTCCTCGGGTCATCAATATTCATGAGCAAGGAGAAGAAGAAGAATTCGGCCGGGCCTCATTAGAATATTCATAGCGCCGAGGGTTCATGAGAATGACGTGCCGGCCTGATGACTATTCATGAGCCGGCTCTAATCTAATGGCTGAGGAGGAACGCTGCCCCCTCCGATGATCAGCACCTCCAATAATGAGAGCCTCATTCATACGTGTACAGTGAGCAAGCTGCCATTTTTGTTGCCTGATTAAGCCTGATGCTTATCCCTGTTTCTAGGTCAGGGAGAGGCATACCAAAAGCATTAGAGCATCAAGAATCGGGCTGATGACTTGGTTAAGGAAACACACCGTGCGCCGGGACGCCGGCTGACCCTGACCGCCGACTTTGACGACGACCTCCTGTAAACAAGCGTGGAGGGTTTTACTCTCCGAATCACCAAACTGCAGCTTCTGTTTGTCTCTTTCACGTCATTTTCATTGTTGCACCGAGTGCCCGAGAAAAAGTAGGACAGAGCAGGTTGCAAAAAGCACAATGGGGGACAGTTTGCTTTTCTTGGTAACTCCCAATTAGGCATTGTTCTCACTCCAAATGTTTCTGTTGAATAATTGACAGTAATTTAAAGGAAGAAGCACATCCATTATCTAAATCAGGCCACGTGTCTCTCCAGGCTCACATCAGTGTTATTTAAGAGCTCTCTCTCTTTACGACGTCCCCGCGGAGAATCCACCGCGTGCCCTTGGAAGACGTTTCTGTTTTTTCTTTTTTCTGTGTCCAGGCAGGTTGGGTCTTGTTTCCAGGCTGAATAAAGGGTTAAAGCTTCCTGATTTACTTTCCCTCCTCCTGCTGCTGCTCTCTAAGGGTGCTGGGTCCCTGTGCTGCAGCTCAGCCTCTCTAGGGCACATACTTGTGGGGCACATATATTCTCTCTCATTAGTTCTGCAGATTTGGGGCCCTCAGGGTACTCCTGTGCACATGTGTTGGGAGTGTGGTTCCCACTGTGCTCTGCAGCTCTGATTGAGTCTCTGATTGCCTTGACATTAAGGGGGCTGCAATTCTTGTGTCATGCCCGGCCTGATGAATTGGCGGAGCAGGAAGGGGAGGTGGGGGTCGCTGCACACTGAGCTGTTGTTGTGGCCTGAGGTTGGCGGCTCGCGGGCCGCCGCCGCCGCCCGGGACTCCAGGACTGAAGGAATCTGGCTGCAGCACCTGATGGCTGAAGGGCTCCTGATCAGTGTTCATCAGCTCTGAAGAGGCGGACACGGAACATGTGAGCTCCGGATCCATTGATTACCAAGTCTGATGAATCTGTTCAACACTCTCTTAAAGGAACAGTTCACCCAGACATTTAAATTCAGCCATGAAGTTCTGTCGTCTTGATTTAAAATGGAAAAAGCAACAGAGAGTAAAACATTTCCAGTGGTTTCACGCTAAGAAATGGTGCAACACAGTGAGCCAATCAAACATATCCAGTGGTTTCATGCTTATAGATTTATAAAATGCAGTGGTCCTCATTAAAGAATATCCAGTGGTTTCACACTTTCAAATGCTGACATGCGCTGGCTCATCGTTATAAACATCCAGTGGTTTCATGCCCACCAGTGTTATAATGCAGCGGTCGTCCTTTAAAGAATATCCAGTGGTTTCATGCTAACATATGTTTGAAGACAGTGGTCCCTTGTTATAAACATCCAGTGGTTTCATGCTGACAAATGCAGTGATCCGATTAAAAATATCCAATGGTTTCATGCTTGCAGATTTATAAAATGCAGTAAGGCAGTGGTCCTCATTAAAGAATATCAAATGCTGACATGCGCTGGCTCATCGTTATAAACATCCAGTGGTTTCATGCCTACGAATGTTATAATGCAGCGGTCCTCCTTTAAAGAATATCCAGTGGTTTCATGCTAACAAACAGTGCAACGCAGTGAGCCGATCTAAAACATCCAGTGGCTTCAGGCTGACAAACGTTGAAATGCAGCGGGCCCTCGCTTGAATATATTCAGTGGTTTCATTCTAACATATGTTTGAGCACAGTGGTCCCTCGTTATAAATATCCAGTGGTTTCATGCTTGCAGATTTATAAAATGCAGTGGGTCCTCATTAAAAACTATCCAGTGAGTTCCAGTTTGTAAATATTTAAAGGCAGTGGTTCCGTGTTAAGAGAACAGCCAGTGGTTTCATGCTCACCAGTGTTGAAACTAAGTGGTTCCTCATTTTTTTTCATGCAAACAAACGTTGAAATGCAGTGGGCCCTTGTTAAAAACATCCAGTGGTTTCATGCTTGCAGATTTATAAAATGCAGTGGTCCTCATTAAAAACTATCCATGTTCTTTCCGTGTCAAGAGACCAGCCAGTGGTTTCATGCTCACCAGTGTTGAAACCAAGTGGTTCCTCACAACTATCCAGCAGGTTAATGCTTGTGAATTGTGAAATGCAGTGATCGATCAGACACATCCAGTGGTTCCACGCTAATGTTGAAACGCAGTGGTGTCTCGTTAAAGCTAACCAGTGGCTTCACGCTTCACCGTGACAAACTTTTTGTGTGTTTTTGTGTGGACGAGGAAACTTGGCCTGCCTCTCAGTCTGCAGGGTTCAGAGGAGATAATGACTGAGTCCTACTTTGTTTTGGGTGAACTGCTCCTTTAACCCTCTGAACCAGTTTCAGACGAGTCTTTGTTGGTTCTTGTGTTAATAAAACAGCCACAGAGCTGCCATCAGCAGGACTACACACATGTACAGTAGCTTATCTTAAATATTTCATACGCAGCTTGAAGCAGACCTGCTCCCAGATAGCTTCATGCATGTGAACCCAGCCGGAGCAGCGAGCAGCCGGCTGCCCTCTGAACATCACCACTCTTGTGATTCCTGGAAAAACAACCGTGCTCATAAATCTTTCAGCTGCTGTTCTTACAGTGCGGCGCTGGGAGGCGAGCCGCCCAGCACGTAATCTCCTGAGTGTGTGGTTATAAGGACAATAATTCAACACCAAATCCACCTTAAGAAGATAATGGCATTTTGTACCTCTGCACAAATTCTTCTAAGCCTCTTAATTACGTGAGTTGTTCAGTCTTTTGGCGAGCGCCTTCTTAGCTGATGAAGTCACTCATACCAGGAGATTAGCCGACCGGGAGGCCTCGGCCTCAGACGGAGCGGGCGGCCCGCTGCTGACCCGTGATGTGATGGAGGTGAGGCGGCTCAGACGCCCTCGCTCCACATCCAGTCAGCCAGGGTGTTGTTTAAAGGAAGAGAAGCCCGGTCCAAACCCGGTCCAAACCCGGTCCAAACCCGGTCCAAACCCGGTCCAAACCCAGTCCAAACCAGGTCCAAACCAGGTCCAAACCCAGTCCAAACCAGGTCCAAACCTGGTCCAAACCCAGTCCAAACCCAGCCCAAACCCAGTCCAAACCAGGTCCAAACCCAGTCCAAACCCGGTCCAAACCTGGTCCAAACCCGGTCCAAACCCGGTCCAAACCCGGTCCAAACCCAGTCCAAACCCAGTCCAAACCAGGTCCAAACCCAGTCCAAACGCAGCCCAAACCCAGCCCAAACCTGGTCCAAACCCGGTCCAAACCCGGTCCAAACCCAGTCCAAACCCAGTCCAAACCCAGTCCAAACCCAGTCCAAACCCGAGTCCAAACCCGGTCCAAACCCAGTCCAAACCTGGTCCAAACCCGGTCAACGTCTAAACCAGGTCCAAACCCAGTCCAAACCCGGTCCAAACCCAGTCCAAACCCGATCCAAACCCAGTCCAAACCCAGTCCAAACCCGGTCCAAACCCAGTCCAAGCCCAGTCCAAACCTGGTCCAAACCCGGTCTAAACCCGGTCCAAACCCGGTCTAAACCCGGTCCAAACCTGGTCCAAACCCGGCGTCAGACAGAACACAAGCTGCTGCTCTCAGTGTTAATGAGTTCATCGTGCATGAAACAGCAGTCTGACAGCTCGACTGACGGAGGACTGACGAAGGACTGACGGGTCGACTGACGGAGAAGTGACAGAGGACTGACAGCACGACCGACGGAGGACTGACGGAGGACTGACGGAGGACTGACGGAGGACTGACGGAGGACTGACAGGTCAACTGACGGAGGACTTACGGAGGACTGACAAAGGACTGACGAAGGACTGACAGGTCGACTGACGGAGGACTTATGGAGGACTAACAGAGCGACTGATGGAGGACTGACAGAGGACTGATGGAGGACTGACAGGTCGACTGACAGAGGACTGATGGAGGACTGACAGAGGACTGACAGGTCGGACTGACAGAGGACTGATGGAGGACTGACGGAGGACTGACAGAGGACTGACGGAGGACTGACAGAGGACTGACGGAGGACTGACAGAGGACTGACGGAGGACTGACAGAGTCGACTGACGGAGGACTGATGGAGGACTGACGGAGGACTGACGGAGGACTGACAGGTCGACTGATGGAGGACTGACGGAGGACTGACAGGTCGACTGACGGAGGACTGAGAGGTCGACTGACGGAGGACTGACGGAGGACTGACAGGTCGACTGACGGAGGACTGACGGAGGACTGACGGAGGGTTCGACTGATGGGTCGACTGACGGAGGACTGACGGGTCGACTGATGGAGGACTGATGGAGGACTGACGAAGGACTGACAGAGGACTGACGGAGGACTGACAGAGGACTGATGGAGGACTGACAGAGGACTGACGGAGGACTGACGGGGACTGACGGAGGACTTATGGAGGACTCACAGGTCGACTGATGGAGGACTGAAGGTTCGACTGATGGGTCGACTGACGGAGGACTGATGGAGGACTGACGGAGGACTGACAGGTCGACTGATGGAGGACTGATGGAGGACTGACGGAGGACTGACAGAGGACTGACGGAGGACTGACAGGTCGACTGACGGAGGACTGACGGAGGACTGACGGAGGACTGACAGGTCGACTGATGGAGGACTGATGGAGGACTGACGGAGGACTGACAGGTCGACTGACGGAGGACTGACGGAGGACTGACAGGGTCGACTGACGGAGGACTGACAGGTCGACTGATGGAGGACTGACGGAGGACTGACGGAGGACTGACAGGTCGACTGACGGAGGACTGAGAGGTCGACTGACGGAGGACTGACGGAGGACTGAGAGGTCGACTGACGGAGGACTGACGGAGGACTGATGGTTCGACTGATGGGTCGACTGACGGAGGACTGACGGGTCGACTGATGGAGGACTGATGGAGGACTGACGAAGGACTGACAGAGGACTGACGGAGGACTGACAGAGGACTGATGGAGGACTGACAGAGGACTGACGGAGGACTGACGGAGGACTGACGGAGGACTGACGGAGGACTGACGGAGGACTGACAGGTCGACTGATGGAGGACTGACGGAGGACTGATGGAGGACTGACGGAGGACTGACGGGTCGACTGACGGAGGACTGACGGAGGACTGACGGGTCGACTGACGGAGGACTGACGGAGGACTGACAGGTCGACTGACGGAGGACTGACGGAGGACTGACGGAGGACTGACGGAGGACTGACAGGTCAACTGACGGAGGACTTATGGAGGACTGACAGGTCGACTGACGGAGGACTGACGGAGTCGACTGACGGAGGACTGACAGGGTCGACTGACGGAGGACTGACGGAGTCGACTGACGGAGGACTGACGGAGGACTGACGGAGGACTGACGGGTCCACTTCTGTTGACGGAGTGAAACCGTCTTTTCTGACGAGCTGCTTTCAGAGACGCTTCAGATGAAGACGTGACAGTTTCTCACAGTGAATTATGGACACCAGCCTGGTTTCACTCAATATTCATGACGATGCGTTTCCTCTCGGCGCCTCCGTACAGTGACGGAGCAGAAGCAGCGGCGGGCGCTTCTCCGTCCACGTATTTGCATAACGGGCCGAGCCAACATCCAGTCGACTGATCTAACCTCGGTTGTCTCGGAGCATTTCTGATGACTGACTGACCTGGTAATAGCACGTGCTAACATGTGTGGAGGCAAAGACAGACCACACACACACACACACACACACACACACACACACACACACACACACACACACACACAGTGGCAGCTTCCTCCAGGAGAGATGGCAGCGATTCAAGCAGGCAGCTATTAAAGCAGCTTACTGCTGAATGTGAAGCGCCGCTCAATGAATGACATCACTCGCAGCTTGTGCTCATACAAATCTCGCCCCGGACCCCGAGATCTCATCCGAGGCAAGTTGAACAAATATTGGCAAGGATAGCGCACACACACACACACACACACACACACACACACACACACACACACACACACATGATGGATCAGCCATGTAGCTGCGATCAGCACGCCTCACATAATTTATGCTAATACGTGGCGGCTGTGTGTTTACTTTAACGGCGGCCTGATAAGGATCATGTGGCATGTTTCTGCTCAGCGCCGGGGAACACAATTGGGAGATTTGTTGCGGGGCTCCGGGGCCCCTGACGGCCCCCCGCCGGGCCCGAACACAGCGAGCAGTGTCTCCGCCTCGGGCTCCGTCCATCACGCTCAGGCTGTCCATCAGGGTGGAGGAGAGGAGGACATGAGGACGCTTCATTCATCAACATGAGTCAGCAGAGTGAAGCAGGAGGAACATCTGAGAGACGATCAGGCTTCAGTGACAGCACGGAGCTCACGGTCCGGTTCGGTTCAATACAACCAGAGCGAGAGACGGATCGTGTTCTGGCTGAGAATACCTGGTTCTGCTGCCAGAAATCAGCACGTCTCATCTAAAAGATCACTGCGAGAACACGTCCTGAAGTTTTGTCTCAGAACATCTCGTCAGAAACATCCAGATTTGTAGCTCGAAGTTTTACAGTCTTGTTGTAAAAAATATCTGGTGTTGGCCTGAAAAATGTCCTCAAGTCTCGTCAAAAACATCCAGATCTGCCGCTGCAAACACAGCTGGGAACCGTCCTGACATCTGATCACACGTCCTGAAGCTTTGTGTCACAAATATCTGGAGTTAAGTGTCTCGATGTCTCGTCAACAAACTCCAGATTCGTCACTACGAACACATCTGATCCCAAACGTCTGGTCGTGTCTCCACTCACAGCTGGAAGACGTCCTCACGTCTCGTAAGAAATGTCCAGTTTCTGCTGCCAAACGAAGGCGATGGATGAGGCGACGGCTGCTTCCACCGTGACTGATCACAGGAGTCCAGTCATCTCCATCTTCTTCTGTTATTCCTCCTCGACGGCTTCCTTTCATACCAAACAGACCATAAATATGAGGAAACAGTCACATTTATGTCCGCTAACATAAATACGGCCTTTTAAACACCATGTATGGAAACATCAAGGGGTTTTCTGCAGTTGTTTTTCCAGCGACAAACTCCGGCTGATGTTTCGCAACATGTCGGATGTGTTTCTGGAGACGAGATCAAGTATTTTAACCCAAACCATGATCTTTTCTTAATGTGTCGATGTGTTTCTGACTGAACCGAACCACAACCAGGAGTCCACAGTGCCAACGGGACGAGGCTGCTCCTCATTAAACCTTCTCATCTTCACCACGTGACCACTCACACATGGTTAAATAACTGTGATGGATGAGCCGGCGCTGACTGGCCTTGAGCTGAAACGAGACGCAGACGGTGTTCGACTGTCTGACAGGCTGTTAAATATCATTTTACATGTGAACGATAAACAGCTTTCAGACTCGGCTGCAGTTTGAAACCGAAGCTTTTATTTGTTTCGGCCGTTCAAACATGTTTCTCTTCCTTCCTTTTCTTCTGCAGCACCGACACGAGGCGGCGGGCCCGGAGAGCGCCGGTCCAAACGGCGTGGACGAGACGTGGTGTCGGGGGAATAAATCAGATCAGAGGTGGCGCTCCGCTCCTCCGCAGCCTTCTAATCAGGCCCGAGAGCGAGGACAGGAACCAGCTGCAGCGCTCGTATGAAAGGAGGCGTTTGAGCAGAGACCAGGTGAGACGCCTCGCTGCTGTCTTTGAACTCAACACAGACACAAACGCCTTTTCTTCTCGGCAGCGGCGGCGTTGCCTCCAGATGAGCGAGCCTCCGCTGCTCGGGTCACATGTACGGTAGTTGAGACGTTTCAGGACGCTGGAACGTTCCCATATCTCAGAGTAAGTGGAACAAGATGTCCTCCGGGGTGACGGCCAGTAAACAGGCGGATGGTTTTGGCGGAGGAGGGGCGGGCGGCGAGGGCACGGTGCGAGATTGAGTTGGAAAGGCGAGGGAGAGAATTGGAATGGCAGTGGGCCGGGTTCCTAATGCACACAGCGAAGGCCAAAGTTTAGAGGCGCTCTGTGCCGGGAATACCAAGCGCCTGGCTCCCCGCTCGGCGCACAATGGGCCGGTGGGCGTGCTACAGCAGCTTAATTCTCAAAGAGCCAGAGGCGAGCGCTGCCCGTCTCTTTCAGCGCCGAGCAACAGGCCGAGGTGGCAGCGAGGCACCATGTGAACGTGGCAGAAACTGAGCCGTCAGGAGAGCTGAACCTCCGTCAGCTGGAGGAGGGTCTCCACATCGTCTCCGGGCCCGGCCGGGGTTTACGGAGGGAGGAAGCACCACCAGTCAGCAGCTGAATACAAGAACATGTCCTTTACAGAAAGTCTTTAAAGCAGCTGAGATGTTCTCCTGCTGCTCTGGAAGCAGCACCTCACACATGTTTCTGCACCACCGCCTGATGGGTTCAAAGGGAGAAAGGTGGATAGAAGCAGCAGAGTCAGAGTAAACTCCACCCGACACTGGGTCCTACATTTCCCAGAGTGCCACTGGGTAGCTTCTTCTTCTTCAAATCAATTCAATTCACACGTTCTGATTGTAATACAGGTGTTTCTACTCTCCTCATGATGTCAAACACAAACCTGAAGAGTCCAACGTGTCGTTTTGCAGCCGTCCTTCAGGCAACAACATGTGTTTGTAACTGCTCACAGAAAAGTAATGGTTCTTAAATGGTTCTTCAAAAGGCTCTCTGGTTCTTTAAAGAACCATCACCAACTGAAGAACCTTTTTATATAGGGGATGGTTCTTCACAGACTTTATGTGGTTCTTTAAAGTACTAAAGGTTCTTCATGTTTATTGGAGTTATCTGCTGGCATGTAATAGCATGAAATGAGGGCTGCAACTAACTATTTTCATTAATCGATTCATCTGCAGATTATTTTCTCAATTAAGACCCAGAAATGCAGCAAATTCTTACATTTTACTCTTTTTGCTTAAGTTTTTTTTGCAGTTGTCATGTTTTACACTTTACATGTTTGTCTCTGGCTTGTGGCTTGTTGCTTGTTCTTTCAAGTTTTAATGTTTGGTTATATGAATTTATGTGCACTTGTTCTGGTATCTACAGGTCTTGAAAAGCAAAGTTCTATTTTAAAAGGTATTTTCTTGCTTGCTGTCAACAGTAATGTTAGTTATATAAAGGTTTTTGTGTCTGATTGTGGAGACTGTTTGGACAGTGGATTGTGTTGTTGTGCAGGAGGCTGTTCCGTTTGTGTAGTTTCAAAGGTCTTACAGTCTTTTAACTTGAAACCTGCGATGTCCATGTTCTGCACAGAACGTATAATAATAATGTGTCTTAATATCTGGCAATGAAATAAAAAAGAGTGTCAATACAAACTGGCCAACAACGATGTTATCGTCCTTGTTTTTCAACGTACCCATAATGATTTGATTTAAAATGCTCAAAGAACCATTTATTCTGAAAAACTACTGAAGAACCATTTAAAATAGGTTCTTTACTGAACCAGCTGGGTCCACAAAGAACTTTCTTAAAAATGGTTCCTTAAAGAACCTATTTCTGCTGAAGTTCTTTGAAGCACCATTTATGGTGCCTCAAAGAACCATCAAATGGTTGGGTGGTGTTTTGGGGGTGCCTCAAAGAACCGTTCTGACTGGTTCTTTCAGAAGCACCTCTAAAAGGTTCTTTGAAGAACCATTGGGGGTTCGTTAAAGAACATTGCAGGAATGGTTCCTCAAAGATCCTCTTGTTAATGGTTCTTTGAGGCACCTTTGGGGGTTCTTTAAAGAACCGTTCGCAGGAATGGTCCTTCTCTTGCTAAAAGGTTCTTTGTAGGAACTAAAAATGGTTCTTCTATGGCATCACTCTGAAGAACCATTTTTGGTTCCAGTTAGCACCTTTATTTTTCTGTGTGTATAAAATCCAAAGAGTTTGGTTTGTCTTTAACAGTGTGAAGACACGAGGAGACAGAAGACTCGTGTTAGCTCCAGGACTAACTCCTGACTGTCCGACATGTTATTTACATAGTTTTTAAGCTGAAATCTGAAAACGGTGTTAGCTCAACCACACGTCTAGGATGTGTATAATTTCAGATCAATGTTCAGATTTTGGTTGTCTCTCTACGACACTTCACCTGACTTTCCATCACCAGGAGGAGATGAACTGCTCCTTTAAGCTCCAGGTGGGTTTGAACTTCAGGAACTTCTGATGACGACGAGCTCCACAGAGCGTTTTGTCGCAGACTGTTGGACGTGAATCAAGATGATTCAGGCCTCATATTTTTGCGACACTTTGGTGGCAGTAAGTCTTCACATCTCTACTCGTCAGTCGCCTCGTGTCTCTGTCGGACGTGCGAGACGTGGGCGAGGCGGCGTGCTGCAGGTCGTGCAGGAAGTCTCCGTCCTGACAGCGGCGCTCACGGCGGCTCGGCTCCACGTGTCCCATGATTAATCTGCCGGTCATTAGGCTCCGCGCAGCGCCGCTGAAACCCGATCCCTTTCACTGCTCACTTTTTTTGTTTCTGGGCCCCGGCGCTGAATTAGCAGAGCGAATACATTAGCATACTAAATACCAGCGAGAGGAGCTGGGAGCTGTTCTCAGAGGAGCAGCTTCTTTCTCAGGAAGTCAAGTTTAGCTCTCAAACATGTTGCGAGCGCGAGGTGTCGTCTTCTGCTGACTTTAATGCTTCTGTGACATTGTTAAATGAATGTCTGGTGTGAAAAGGAAGAACTTCATCGCTCAGAAACTTGTTTACGACACAATAAACTCGACTGTGACGACATGGGAAGAAGCTCTTTTTGAATATTTCCATATTCTGATTGCTGACACAAGTTTAGAGCTGCTTTTTCTTTGAATCAAACGTCCGTCTTTGTTCTGAGTTGAGCAGGTCTCTGAAACCAGAGTTTAAAATGCCTGAACCGAGCCGGAGCCGCTCTCAGGCCCGTGCGGATAAAGAAAGTGACGGACAACAATGCAAAATGAAAAAGAGTCCATGATGTGCATGGCGCTGCCGCGGAGCAGGCAGGGGGGTTCATTACCATAACAAGTGCAGCGCAACCAAAAGCCATTTTGCTCCCTTTGTTTCAGCTAAGCAGCTGTCATTTGCAGAACATTATGCATTTTGGATTCTTCTATGCTAATTTTTTGGGGGACAATTTTTCCAACAATAAGCACTCGGGCATCTAACAGAAAGCCTTTCATGGCACAGACCCTGGGGTGCCCCGCGCCGTGCCAACTCAAACAATGGCTTATTGCTCTGAGCAAGCACATCTCAGCCTTCAGTTCCCAACACGCTGCGGGCCGATCCCCCCGAACGCCTCGCACACACGCACCGACCTGCCCATTAATCAAGATATGAATCAATATTGACCGGGACATGCATGGAAATCAATTGTGACACGCTGAGCAGTGCGAGCGTGATGAACTGTACGTATCACAGCTTCAATGAGCTGCATGATGATGGACCGTTCATTTTACACATCTGAGCCTGAGCTCGACCAGAAGTTAGGTTTGTTTACAACTAATTTAAGACTAGAGTGGCTCTCAGTAGAGCGCATACCTCCACCAAGGCTCAGCCATCGCCTTTAATCCAGTCAACCCCAATCCAATATCAAATAAAGCAGTTTTACAACCAACCAACCAATTCTGGCTTTAACCTTTCTGGCTTTAACGATTAAATGTAAAGATCCTCAAAGACACCGACCAGTTGTGGTTAAAATCCTGTTTTCATCGGTGTGTTTGGATGCACACTCTCTTTCAGCCCGCCTTGACCTCCCCTCGGGCGGCGTCCCTACGTGGCGCCCGGTCCTCTCCTCTATTGACGACTGGAAACGTCATTGTGCGAGTGTCAGCGGGAGAAAAGCCCGACTCCTCCAGCACTTTCACCTCTCAAATCTGGGCTGATTGAATGTAATCTCGTTGTTCCCGGTGATAATAATGCCATTGATTTTGCCCTCGGGGGTCAAGCGACGACCTCCAAACCGCCCTCTTTTGTTCCCGCCGTAAGGTTGGAAATCACATTACGAGCTCGGCCTTTAATCTGCGGACTGACGGGATCCTGGAGGTCAGGAGGAGGCGCAGGCAGGATACGAGTTCACTGAGAATCCTTGGGAAGTTTTTTTCTCAGCGGTAACCTGGTTTCTGCCTGCCGATGGTGGTCTATTTTTGGGGGGGAGAAGGGGCCGCTGCTTTATTTTGGATTCCTGGTGGCCCGGCTGCTCAGCCCGAGGTCTCCGATAACCCAATTTGAGTTGACTTTGCCCGTTCAGGGAGAGCCGTGGCCCGGGGCTACGCACTGTTATAATTCAAGTAACACAATGACACACACACATGCACGCACGTATGCACACTTACACACATGATCTGCTAATTCAGTTCATCTTTAAAAGGCTGTGCTGTGAGTACAGGATCGATAGAGGACAGGACCGATTCAAAGACGGAGGTTGAGTTTAACAGTTTCTTTCTGATGACACGAATCGTTTTCTCTCATTAATCTCCATCCTGATGTGGAAGAATAACCAGATAAACCTTAACAAGCTCTTTGTATTTCTACATGAAAACCCCGTCATGTGTTCTTCTTGTAAAACTGAATGTCTTTATTATTACTTCATATTTTATGTTTTCTGGTTTTTCCCTCTGCTGTCGTCACGCTGCTCTGTGGACCAGTTTGACGACAAAGAATCAAGTAACGTAGCGAGGAGTTTTAAAAAGGAATAAACAGGTCGGATAATTCACTCAACTCAGAGAGGAGAGATTTAATCTTCAACAGATCCGTATGAAGCCTGAAATAAGACGCACAAAATGAAACAGAAATGACATCATTTACGTTTTCCGCGCCTCAGAAACTTGAGTTGTTCACTGGAGGAGAACAGCTGATTCTCCTCCATGTTTAAATAAATGCAGAATATGAATGAGTGGAGCGATCAGTGACAGATTCATTCAGGATAATGAGGCATGACTCTGCTGTGAGGTGTGGATCATATCACATGTTTCAGGGTGGGGGTGGGTGGTGGTGGTGGTGGTGGTGGTGGTGGAACAGGGGCTGCTAAGCTCAGGCTTGTCCAAACATCTTGTCCAGCCCTCTTCTGACAGCAGGATTAGAAGCACCTGCCATGGAGACAAAGGCAGGCCTCGAGCCAGATGAATGAAGTGCCTCCACCCCCTCCCGTCCTCCTCGCCGCTACGAGTCCTCCCCAATCCTCGTCTTCTCCACCGAGGGCCTCGGCTCAGGGAAGACGTTACGAGTTAATTCAAGACGCAAGAGAGGAAAGGTCAGAGAGAGAGAGTATATCAGGAGTATATTAAGGAAAACAACTGAAGAAGGAAAACAGGACGTAGGGAAAAATATGAAGGATTAAGATGGAAGAGAGGGGAAAGAAACTAGAAACTTAACTAAGTTGATAAAACTGCTCCCATTGTTGGAGATCAGCTGAAGGGATCATAACTTTTAATGTTTGTTTCTCTCTTGTGAACTATTAAATAACTTTAACTACTTCAGGTCTCCAGAAACGCTTCACTGCATCATCTTCAGCATGTTCATCTCATGTTGAACAGAATAATGAAATATACAACTGAGTAAATCTGTAAAAACAGTCCGTCTTCCCAAACACACGGTCGTACAAGTCGTTCTTGAAGGAGGAAGAAGACAAAAGTCTTATTTTAACTTACATACTGAGCATAATATTAGGTAAAGCTAAGGTTGGTAAGTTGTAGAAATTTTAAAAATACCCTTCTGAAACACACGCTGCCAGACGACACTGACGACTGTGACGTAGCTCTCACTGGGAGATGTGTTAGCGACGCCTCAAAGCTTTTTAGTCTAATAAATACATAAATATACAAGTCTGTTGAGAGGCACAGTCTTAAAAAGCCCCCAAAACAGAACCATCATGAACATAACACAGTCAGAAAAGGCCATCGGACCCGACAGGCTGTGTGCTTTGTGCTAACTGGACTAGCACAAAGCACACAGCACATAACTACTTGATGAAAGCACCTGATAATATCATAATAAACGTAAATAGCATGTTAGTATCGGGACATTTTGGCTGCACTTTCTCGGCCATTCATGCAACTAGCTCGCTAATAAGCTAGCTTGTGGAAGATTCTATAAGATATCTGCTGAAAAAATATTTTCTCCTGGACAGATTTAGCGACTACAGTTTTAATAGCAACTACATCTGCTGCATTTTTTCAAGCTAGTAGCATCACGCTCGGAGCTACTTGTTGTCTACAGATTTATAAAGAAATATCTTTGTACAAACAGCGTCCCTGTTGCTGTTGATGATCCCAGACGTCACCGTGACCATTAATCTGTCCACACTGTGGCTGTGCTCGTCTCTAATAAGCGCTCACACCCGGCGGACCGCCGTGTTTTGTGCCGTGCTAGACGTTAATGTGAACTCCATGAACCACACAGCAGGTTGAATGTCTTGCATGTCCAATAAAAGAGATTTTCATATCATTATGGTAAAGATGCTGAATGATCTGTCAGCGGAGGATAATGTCCTCTGCTCGGGAAGCCCCACGCCTCCCTCAAAGCGGGGTTTGGAGGGTGGAGGGGGTGGAGGGGGTGTTGTTGATGAAGGGGGGATTACAGGGAGGGGGAGCTGTGCAGGGTGACAGCGCCCTCGGGGATCTTTTCTCCTCGGCGCAGCGTGGCGCTTGTCCCCCGCTCTGTCCCCTGATTGAGAGAGCGACCCGGGGGCTGGCAGGCCGGCGGGGCTCGCCACAGGCTCTGGCCATGTCAAGTCAATCTGCATCAGACTCAGCCTCCGAGGAACAGGAAGGAAGCTGGACGGAGGCTGGACGGAGGCCATCAGGTGCAATGTGACATGGATACAAACCATCTGTTTATTTATCTTTCCATGCACTTCTAAACTGAACATGAAGACGCTTTACGGCTGGAAATGTCTTCATTTGACATTCAGATATCTGAGGTTATAGTTCAGACTGTTATCGGTGCATCTGTGACCTCACTCTGCTGATAAAACTACAACCATTCCTACATTCTCTGCAAACCTAAAGGTCAGAAGAGAGGTGAATACTACTGTAACCTGATGAAATATGTTTCTGCTGCAGGAAATCTGAGAACCTGGCCTCCTCTTGTGATGAAGGTCGTTCAGGTTTTATTTTATGGGTGAGAGACATTCCAAAACAACGATCCATCATTTCAGGATGATCTCCGCATGGTACAACTCCAACGGCTGCTCTCCAGGAAGTCTTCCAGGTGTTTTCTGTGTAACATCAGTGTGCGTCATCATCATACTTCTTCTGCTTAATGATCAACGTCAGTGTGACCTGAATGTTTCCAAGGTCTAGAGGGCCCATGTTTCCAATCTCAAGTTTAACATTTAAAGCTTTTTTTCAACAGGCCGTCCTCACCAGAACGAAACAGACCTGAGTTTGTCTTGCAAGCTTGTGAGGCTCCAGAAATGATTTGTGGACTACGAGACTTCACCTGACTTTCATCAACATGTAGGGAGGAGATTAATTAGTTTTAGGGTGAACTGTTCCTTAAGTTATGTAACAAAACCACAATCTTTTCCTGAACCAACCAAACTAAATGCAGTTTATGATGTTAACCACGTGACAATGAAGGTTTAGTGTGATAAAGTTGCAGGTTTGCCTTTATTTGATTTAATAAACCAATGAAAACACAGAGACTCTGCTGGTAGATCCAGCCTTGTCAGCAGCAGGAAGGTTGAGCGTTCAAGGTCACCATTGTTTGTCCTCATAACTCCTTTCAAATTAATCAGATTTCATGCTGTTAAAAATCTCAGTTTGATGGTGATAATCCGGACAGGTCTAAAGAGATAAGAGTCGAGTAGATCGAAGAGATAATTTGCCCAGAATGTCAGCTTAAGCTAAAACAAGATCTCTTCCTCTAAAGGTGCCTGCTGATGGAAGCTGCATGTCGTGCCAGCACTCGTTACAGCATCCCGTCACTCCGGACTCAAACGGTCCCTGCTGGAGGTGGAGGAAGGTCTCCCCTCGGTATCATCCAACTGTCAAACATGAGCGCTCCCCACCGTGATGTATTTGGAACAGTCCTGGGTGGTTCTCCCCCTCCTCCATCCTCCTCCCTGTGCTTTTGCCTTTCTGGTCCAGTTCCCATTTCTAAGCCCTGGGGTGCTGACAGCAGCACACATGATCATTGGGGTTCACATGCGTGTCCGGGCTCCTGTTTCTTTCTGTCTGCAGAGCTGAAGGAGCTTGTAGGTGCTGAGAGGGAGCTGTGGTTTTAGCGTACAGGTGAGCGTCTGTTAAAACAGCGTTTGTTTGAACCCACCTCTGTTGATTCGGTACATGGAGGAGCACAAACACGGATCTGACAGGAGCTTCTTTCATCCTCAGCATGAGGGCTGAGGAGGTTAATCTTTCTCTAAGAGGGTGACGGAGGCAAGAGGTTGTCAAAAAAACTGAGATGAGTATCTGTTTCACTGCTGTTACAGTCAGACTTCATCTAATGAAGAGTGTAATGAGAGTAGCAGTCAGTAGAGAGCGTGAAGGTGCAGGTTTTATCTCTATTTGTTAAATATAGCAGCTGAAAAAACACAACCCTCTATTTAAATAGATCCATTTTTATTTGGATCTGCATGAAGTTTTAGTCACTCATAGATACCAGCCAGCTAAATACAGCTGATTTTGTCTTTCGTCAAGATCCATGCATTATTCATCATAAACGGCCTTCACAAACAAACCAACCAACCAACCATCCAACCAACCAACCAACAAACCAACCAACCAATAAACCAATAAACAAACCAACCATCCAACCAACCAACCAACAAACCAACCAACCAATAAACAAACCAACCAATAAACAAACCAACCAACCAACCAACCAACCAACAAACCAACCAACCAACCAACAAACCAACCAACCAACCAACCAACAAACAAACCAACAAACCCATGAACCAACCAAGAAAATGACAAAGTCATAAAAGGACATGTGTGAAGACATTCTGTCCTTGGCGGAGGAAAGAGGTGATAATAATAACGTTAAAATAAATCTGTATGAATCTGTTAAAGTGATAAAGTTTTGGCAGCCAAGGAAGATTCTGACATTCCCACCACCATTACCTTTTGTCTTCCACTGTTCTGCTCAACTCTGAGTAACATCTTGTACAAACATATGAAAATAAACATTTTTTATATTAACTGTGAAACAAAAAAAGGTGAACAAAAAATGATCTGTTTCTACAGTATTTTACATGATTATCAAGAAAGGGACAGTTAACAATTGAGCAAACCAGATATGAATGAATTCGATATCGACCGGTGCATCGTTATTTCCACTTGATGGAATGGTGCAGCCATAAAAATGGAATTGACCAGTGAGTTAAAAACATGATGAAGAACAGCAGTCAGAGTCTTTACGGGTTCAGGAAGGAGCAGACAAACAGCAGATAACATCACACAGGATTATGTTTAGCTGCACTCTGAGTCGATGTGGTTCAGCGTCTCCAGTCTTTAAAAATTACACTTGTTTTTCATGATTCTCGGCTTACCTGAGGAATACTCCAACATGCTTGGTTAGTTTAACTGTCCTGAAAGCAGAACTCCAGATCTAACAGATCTCTCAGCTCGGCTTGTTTTTCCTCAGATATCATTATACCGGTATGAGCGGCGGTATGAAACGCGACGCTGCGTGACGAATGCTCTGTTGGGGTTAGTTGTGGTGGTCTTGGCGTAAAGGAGGCTCCCAGCTATAACCAACACTGCAGAGAAAACAAGAGTGTGAAATGTAAACCCTCTCTAAACGAAACCTGGGTGGTGATGAAGTCAGATAGATAATCCTCAGCTTAGCGTCTCAGTTTGGACCCACTGAGAGTTTCAACACTGCTGACGCACAGTCACAAAGTCTTTCTGTTACATCAAACCAAAATACATTAAGTAAAATCAAATAATTAAATAAATGTGAGTTTTGGCCCAAAAGTTGAGCTTCAAATGTTATTTGTGTGCTGTGTTAATTGTTTTTGGACGACTTTCACCTTGTTCTCCACAACATTTAATGAGCTTTTCAGCTTTTGCTCCAAAGCTCTACATTTATCTGATGGCTGATGAATAGTAAGATATGATTCCTTCAAGCAGTGGGTTGTGTTCACTGTGTTCATGAGGAGAGTTCATTCCCTCACAACCCATGTGGTCGGGTATTTAATCATGCATCGATCTGCTTGGGTCCTTGGATGGTCCCATTTCCCAGGTCAGGAAGTCTTTCTTAGACTTTTGTTTTGCTTGTTGAAAAAGAAAAAAATGTTTCCTGGATCCATCTCTTTATCTGGATCCACACCAAAAGTTAATGGGGTCTAGACCCATCCAACCAACCAACCAACGATCAAACCAACCAACCAACGATCAAACCAACCAACCAATAAACCAATATGACATGTATGAATGAAACATTTACTTTCATCCACCACATTTCTATGTGTGTGTATCAAAATCCGCAAGTTGTGTACCAAAATGTTTGCCAAGTTTCTGACTCCACTGGACGTTCCATTTAGGTTTTTCTTTGACCGCAAAATGTTGTTCATCCAATCATAGCGAACAAAGGCAAGTTAGGGTTCAGGGTGGGTGTTGAAGGGTTTAATGTCAAGGCTAACCACTTGTTGTGGCCATCCTTGGAAAAACTAAAAATTCCAGATTGCTGTTGTTTGCCTCCGCCAGTCAAGTTCTTCAGTTATGTTTGTACCAAATTAAAATTAAATTCCCCCAGGGTTAGGGTTTGGGTTAAGTGTTGAGATAAAGACTGAGATATCGCGTTCACAAGAATGTGAAAAACAACCCAAAAACATAACGACTCCGGCCGTGGCTGTCGCAGAGACATTTCATATTCATATCCTTGACAGCACAGCAGGGCAGTTCATCACATGTTTTATGTTGGATGGATCGTGTGTTTACCCACAAAACTATTAAAATATCCAAACTGTGACTTTTCTTTTGCACTGCATTGTGAATGAATCATCTTTCAAACATGTTTTAAGACAGGCTTTTTGGATCTGCGAACCCATGACGAATGTTTTCAGGTTAAAAGTCATCAAACATGTTGTAAAGGTGGGCGTCTGTTTTGTTGTGCGACTGTGAGAGGAGAATGTGAGCTCCTCACTGTGGGAACCAGAGGTCAGCCCTCGGCTGCTCAGCTCTTTCACATGAAAACACCCACTCTGCTGTGTTTTTGGGTACTCACTGATCAGAGAGCTGCTCTGTTGACTGATTGTGGTTGACCGCTGTTTGTTTGTCAGCGTGGAGGCCTCGGACTAAACTGCTGCCAATCTGAGAGAGAAAACACAGAAGGATTTCAGTTAAGAACTCACTTCTCACTTAAGAAACACAGTCTGTAGGTTTCATAGTTTGTGAATGCAGAATGTAGAGGTTTGGGAACGATCATGGTTTGGTATTTCACAATCTACTCGGTTAAAGTTTGCGGTCAGAGGTAGAGGTGTCTTGATTTTGAGGTCACGTATCGATGATAATTAGCTTTCAGTCTCACCGTCATGGGTTAAAGAAACTGAAAATCTAGTTTTGCACAATAACAGAAAGCAATAAGGGCTTTTGTTCAACCATCTAACCACAGCTACCGCCTCCATAAAAGGTTTTCTACTGATACAACAAGTTATGTGACTTCCTTTTCCAGTCTGAACCTCTTCCCAAATCACACTCCTTCAGCTGCTACTCCAAAAACAACCCTTAAAATAGAACAGATCGTTCATACATGATTGGTTTGATGTTACTTTTAGAGCCAGCAATGCAGTTAAGCTTCGGCTTTTCAACATCTGGCATTCACACAGAAACATCCTCAGAACCTGCAGCTCTTCAGGGAATCAGTCTGGTTCTGTAAACACCCAACATGTTGAGAAATGCAACATGGTTTGGGAAAATGGAAAGTTTGACAGCGGACGGAAAGTTTAATGTATTCACGTCCCAACGTTTATGCCGTCAGCGTGACCACAGTTGCAGTCTGGATGCTATGGAATCACTCATGAAATGGTTGTTTCATCAGTGGCGTGTACTGCAGCTACAAATCAAAGTGGATATGGCCTCTTTAGAAGCTTTATATGCATTTTCTTGTGAATTTGTCCACATTTAGTTGAAGTATGTGGCCTTGGCTTGAGAAAGGGATTGTTTCTGCACAGACTGCGAGGGGGACCGAACCTCAGGGCAGTGGGTGTACATAATTTATGTATAATTCAAGCTGTTAAATGTCCCTCTAAGCATGCAAAGGGACCTGAGTAGCCCCTCTTTAGAGCGTCCTTCACAAACATTATTAATCAGGTCCCCCATTCTCACAGGCCTCTGGTCTGGCTCGAGACAATGGGCTAAATGAATCCCAGCACATCGAGCTTGGGAATGGCTCCGCAGCACTTACAGTATTCATCAATCATAGTCTGGATCTATTGTCAGGATGCTGAGAGTGCGACCCCGACGCTGCTGCTGCCGTTAGAGGCTCTGATCTGGGAATGTGCTGCTGTAACAACATCGGCTTAACTGCTGCGATGTAAATGCATGAAAATGTTCAATAAAGCAGTGAGTCATGGCTGCAGCTGGGCTCTGGTTGTTTCTGGTGCTGGGAAAGATTTCAGATCCTCATTCATCAAACTTCAAAAAGTTCAGGAGTAACAAGAAAATGGAGTTAGCAGCAGGATTTCATTTATTCCATTTGGAACATCTGCGGTATGTGAAGCAGATTTTTAACAATAAAAAGCCTCAACTTCTGGTCTTGGCTTTCTGGTTGACTACAAATGACTTCCAACTTTCTTTCAAATCAAACCATCATCACGATCGACTTCCAACTTCACAAGATATATTATGTAATGCGGCATTCAGACCAAACACGCATCTAGATTACATGCAGAGTCGATGAAAAGACGCACGCGAGTTGAAAATACTCAAGTGACACTCACTGACGTCCGGACATTCATGAACAGCAGTGGAGGAGAGGATAATAATCACTAATCGTGGTTGTTTGCGAACACCCAGAGCTGTACGATAACACATCTACTCGTACCGAGACAGGAGAATAAAAGGAGTGAGGAAGTCAGGCTACCTGGTAAGTCATGGAAACATGTCTCAGCACAGCATAGTCCTGATCATGGTGATGTTATTTCAGCATCTTCTGACCCATTGATTACGTCAGAAACCTCTTGGTTTTGGGTTCATACTGACGTGGTGAGACTGATTCATTCAGTCTACCTGAAGTCTGAAGTTTACTGAAGGGAACGATGTCATTTAGTCGCCTGTTGCTATAACTCCCGTGGAAACATCCGACACGTCCTCATCAGAAAACGACCACATGGTTTGACTGTGAAAGCAGCTTATTACATTCATGTTTCACTTTCTTCACAAACTGAGCCTGCTGGTTGTTCATCGGGAGAAAGACTATATGGGTCGACTTTGAAAGCAGCCTATTACGACACGTGTGATTTTATTTAAGGAAACTTTGCCTAAAACTAATAAAAGGTATGAAAATCAATCAAAAACTGATCTGTTGGTCTGAGGGGAAAACATATATGATATTCAAGGTGATGAGATCATGTTCTGTTGAAGTTTTTGATGAGTTTCAGAGGCGAACTCTTCCCAGTCTGGTTAGTTTGGACGTAAGGAGGCCAGGCAGCAGCGGAGGACAGATTTAGACACGTCCTCAGAGGTCAGTCGACAGGAGGGACGGGTGGAGCGACAGGTAACTCAGTCAAGCTGGTAATGAAATGAAGCTCGCCTCTGGGCTGGAAGGGACGGAGAGCGCTGCCAACGTCGTTATCACCCACCGGCCTCAGACTACCTGACATCAGTGCATCATGTTTATTCTGGTCCTGCTTTAATTTATTCAGGACGTCTTAATCACTTTGGAGGGAAAGACAATGACAACACAGAGACACGACACACAGTTTTGTTTTCAGCGTGACTTAAACTTTCCGAAAATATAATTAACTCTGGTGTCCATCACAAATACACGTCCATAAATCTGCTTAGAAGACGCTCCTCACATGTGCAGAACTTGCCTTAGAAAAGTCATGTTTTAAGTTTTCTTCAGTCTCACAGTGATCCAGTGATAGTTGTCTGTACATCCATGAGCTCACTGCTAACAGGACGTGCTAACAGCTAATTTGGCTAATTTTGAATCAAGATTATCTGCTGAAATTTTTAGATAGTTAGCAGTTAGCATGTAGTAGCGGAGCGTTAACAGGGTGGCTGCCTCTAACAATTATTTTCATGAGTGATTAGTTTATAAATGTCTAAAATATTATTTAAAAAAAAACCTTATCAATACATTCCAGAATCACTTAAGAAGACGCTCCTCACATGTGCAGAACTTGCCTTAGAAAAGTCACGTTTTTAACTTTCCTTCTGTCTCACAGTGATCCAGTGACAGTTGTCTGTACATCCATGAGCTCACTGCTAACAGGAAGTGCTAACAGCTAATTCAGCTAACTTTTAATGGAGTTGCGGAGTGTTTTCTGTAATCCTGTGAGCGTTAGATGTTGAATATGTAGTGCAGTGGTTGCTCAGCGCTCACTAACTTCTCATCAGTAGCATTTCGACTGTCTCTTGCAGCTTCGTGACTTCGTTTCAGCTTTGCAGCTGTCACCTCATGTGCTCTCGAATCTGCATTGAGCACGGCTGCACCTCTTTCTTTGCCCGGCTCAAGGACACCTGGGAAAACTTTAAAGACAGAGGGACGAGTCGCGAGAGTCTTTGCAGATCAAACTGTGGTATTATCCTCAGTCAGAATGTGGAGCACTTTACCCCCTATTCTCCTCTCCCAGAACTCTCCTTTTTTCCCCCTGCACTGTTGTTGTTGTTGAGCGCAGAGGATTATTGATGTATATGCTTTGAAATATCAAAGCGTTTGATGCAGGGCAAAAATAAAGTGATGCCTCCGTTCTTTTATGCCATCACTCATTAGGGAACTGGCGCTCAAAAGGCAGCTTTGTACAGGCAGTCGTTTTAAGTTGGAGATGGCTTTACAATAGATTACCACGAGCACAGTGAGATTTCAGGCTGAGAACGTGAATGAAAGGCTATGCAAATTGCAGCATGTACATCTCCGGATGAAAGAGAAGAATCAGGACTTTCTGAACTTGAATAACCCCCCTCCTCTCTCTCCCCTCCATCTCCTCCCGCTTTACGTTCCCTCGCCGTTCTCTCTCTTCCAGCGACGAGCCCAGCATGCTCGGCTTTGTGACAGGTGAAATATTTATCCAGGGAGAGACGGGGGAAGGAGTCAAAGGCGGCCTATCTTGTTTGAGTCCCCGCGTAGACAAAAGCTATTGAAGAGCTGACAAGCTTGTGCATGGAAGGGCCCAGCATGGCTCGGAAAAGTGGTTGTAAGCGATTGAAAGTGAGACAAACGGGGAAGAAAAGAAGGGTGTATCTCCGGGCGACTATGGGCTATACGACGCTGTAATCTGGGGTCTTTTTAAAAGCCATCTCTCCCCGTCAGGACGCGGGGGTTTCTCTCACGCTGAGGCGGAGAGCGTCGAGACGGAGCCTTTCAGCAGCGCTTGACTTCTGCCACGGTGGCTGGCCCCAACTATCTGATAGCCTTTCTCCTTTTACACGGTGGCCTTTATCGCCCGGCTGAATGGAGACAAAGTGCCCTCACCTGACCCGACCCGGAGCAGGCAGGCTGCATGTGCTGCTCACAGGACTGTGAGCCAGTCAGCACAACGCCGGGCTGAATGAAGCGCTCCACTCTGAAACTCTCTATCCTTCCACTAACAGCCGAGATCGGGCTGCTGCTGAGGCGTCTGTACAACACAGACACTATACAGGGACTCATTTAACCATCAGAAATAAATTAAAGGAGCTACAGAAGAGGAAAGGTGTGAAAACAGAGAATTACATGACTGATTCCATAAAGCTGCTCAGACCTCACAGAGAAACAGAAACACTTCGTCCCTCTGAGACAAGTTCAACACACATCAGCCATCAAGGCTTCATCAAGTTTCTCTTTTCTGAGTGAAATGTTGTTTTAATAAGATGCTTGTTGCTTTCAGTTATCTCCATCTGTCCACAGAGGAGGAGGAGGAGGAGGAGGAGGAGGTGGAGGAGGATGGGGAAGAGGATGAGGAGGAGGTAGAGGAGGAGGTAGGAGGAGGAGGAGGATGGGGAAGAGGAGGTAGGAGGAGGACAAGGAGGAGGAGGAGGAGGAGGAGGAGGTGGAAGAGGATGAGGAGGAGGAGGAGGAGGAGGAAGAGGAAGTAGAGATGAGGTGGAGGAGGATGAGGAGGAGGAGGAGGAAGAGGAAGTAGAGATGAGGTGGAGGAGGATGAGGAGGAGGAAGAGGAGGACGAGGACGAGGAGGAGGAAGTGGAAGAGGATGAGGAGGAGGTAGAGGAGGAGGAGGACGAGGAGAAGGAGGAGGAGGAGGAGGAGGAGGACGAGGAGGAGGTAGAGGAGGAGGAGAATGAGGACGAGGAGGAGGTAGAGGAAGAGGAGGAGGAGGACAAGGAGGAGGTAGAGAGGAGGTAGAGGAGGAGGAGGAAGAGGAGGAGGAGGATGAGGACAAGGAGGAGGTAGAGGAGAAGGTAGATGAGGAGGAGGACGAGGAGGAGGTAGAGAGAAGGTAGAAGACGAGTAGGACGAGGAGGAGGTAGAGGAGGAGGAAGACGAGGACAAGGAGGTAGGGGAGGTAGGAGGAGGAGGAGGAGGAAGAGGAGGGAGGTGGAGGAGGAGGAGGAGGACGAGGAGGAGGAAGAGGGGGAGGTAGAGGAGGAGGAGGACGAGGACAGAGGAGGTAGGGGAGGTAGGGGAGGAGGAGGACGAGGAGGAGGTGGGTGAGGAGGAAGGAGGAGGTGGAGTTGGAGGAGGACGAGGAGGTGGTGGTGAAGGAGGAGGAGGGTCCTGCAGCTTCTCAGGCTCGCCCACATCTTAAAGTCGGGGTCAAAGATCAGCTGTGCTCCTCGTTAGGCTCCGCCCTGCAGACGGCTGCAGGACTCCAGCTGGACGACCATCAGGTCACGTTGGTTTGACCTTGACGTTTGTACTTGACCACCTCAGCTCGGGGTCAGGAGGCGGCGGCGGTCAGCGGGTTCAGCGCCGACACATAGAGTGAAGCTGGTTCTGGTGTTCTGGCCCGGTGGCGCAGAAGTGAGCCCCGTCTGGCAGCAGACGACACCATGGAGGATTCAGCCAGACCACAAACCGTTAGAGCAGTTTCCTCCGAGCCATTATCCCACAGACGGGGGAGATTTACCCAACGTTAACGTGACAGCGCTGAGGTTTATGTTCCAGAGCTGCTGTTTTAAAGAGAGACGGAGTGAACGAAGCAGAAACTGGAGGTGAGTCTGGAAAAAGATAAACGCCTCGACTCACTTTTCTTCACACGGGAAATGAGGTTTCTGTGAACATTTGCAGCCAACATGTCCGAGGTTAACCAGAGCTGCTCACGGGCGGTCGGCTTCGCCCTCTTTTGTTTTGAAATCTGTTTTTTGGAAATTAGCGGCGGTTTGTGAGAAGCCGTCTTGTTATGGGAGGAAAGCATCTGCGGCGTGGGAACGAGACGGCCCACAGAGAGGACCTTATCTCAAGGACAGACACCTCCGCTTCCTGCAGGTATTTTTACATCCAGATCTAATTGTTTCAGACACTCCGCCAAAATAAAAGCATTCCTGAGCAGCTGCAACCTGGAATCAAGGCTGAGCGAGTTTGACTTTTTAGGTTTTGAACTTTCGGTGGATGGAAATTAGATTATAAAAGAAGAATTTTACAGAAGGTTCCTTGTCTGTTCGGTCTTAAATAACAATATTTTGAGATTAACTGCCACTGAAATGTGAATTTTGTACTTTTTACTGTTTTATTCAAGCAGGAAAACATCAACAGATCCAACGAGACTGAAGTCTGTGCAGAGAGGGAGGATGAGAATCAGCCATTCATAAAGATTAAAGCCTGTTTTACACCAGAACACAGAGGCAACATCAGTCAGCCAATCATGAGCGAGCACAGGTCCAACAACCTAAATGACCCTTTCCATCCCACCTGTCTTTATTGTTGTTGGTGAAACAAACATGAATCATTTTGTCTTTTGGACGAATGAAAAAAAGAAAAGTTGTACCTGACAGCCAACAATTTAAGATGGTCAGCCATGTTTCTTCTTCTTGTCCAGAACCAGATGATCTGCTGATCAGATGTCCTGAAACAGAGACAGATGACTTCAGTGTGTAGATGCATTGTGCTGTCACAGACCGACGCAGGTTCCCTCACCGCCACACATTCCAGTGTGTGCAGCTCTGTTGTGCGTCTGAATCCTGTTTACAGCAGCAGATGTGCTCGGCCTCAGAGTGGCGTGCACACAACAACTAATTTGTCGTGGTTTGTACACCAACACGCCGCAGCGACACAAGTTCAAATGGATCCAGGAAGCAATGGCCCGGAAAGAGAACAACAAGCTCTTAAGTGTCCTCAAACTATAATGAAGCGTCACATGGTGCTGATTGCTGAGCTTTAATGTGGGCAAACAAGACATGAAAGAGAGTCATAAAGAGTCCAGTGAATAGATAATCTATCTCTCTTATGGGACGGCTGACAAACGAGGGGTTTAGAAGTTTACTGCAGCCAGAACGCCCTCGCTTTTATCCGCCGGCATTGTCCCGCCGGCCTCACCTCATGACGTTTAATCTAAAGGTTTGAGCCCAACGTACGCCTCGCCGTTCAGAGTGAGGCTCGCCGCTCTGGCTGCTGGAAAGCACAGGGTTAACCAGCACTCACACACTAATTGGCAGGGACTGTGCTTTTCCCATGACCCCGCTACACCCGTTATTAGCCGTATTGTTCTGCGGAGCTGAATTATCATATAGGCTGCAAAAACAGCACAATTAGCACAATTTGACAAAAATAAATGGCACAGCAGGCGACTCAGCCCGCCGCTGAACCCGGCGCTCGCACATAAACAGAACCCAGCTGATGTGGCGACGGCAGAGCGAGGCGGCAAGCATCAGGACGGGTTATTGTTATCAATAAACAGGAAGCTGAGGAGGCGATCAGCTGCATCTTCATGTTCAGGTCACTCTCATCAGGTCCGAGTCCAAGTACCAGCTCACCGGGTCAGCTGTCCCGGGCCTGGACCAGAGACCAGCACATCCTGGGCTCTCAAAACTAGAATCCTAATAGAGAGTCCAAGTCAGGCCCGGCTGCACCAGCAGCCCGGCTACACCAGCAGCCCGGCTACACCAGCAGCCTGGCTACACCAGCAGCCTGGCTACACCAGCAGCATGGCTACACTAGCAGCATGGCTACACCAGCAGCCCGGCTACACCAGCAGCCCGGCTACACCAGCATGGCTACACCAGCAGCATGGCTACACCAGCAGCCTGGCTACACCAGCATGGCTACACCAGCAGCCCGGCTACACCAGCAGCCCGGCTACACTAGCATGGCTACACTAGCAGCATGGCTACACCAGCAGCATGGCTACACCAGCAGCCTGGCTAAACCAGCAGCATGGCTACATCAGCAGCCCGGCTACACTAGCAGCCCGGCTACACCAGCAGCATGGCTATACTAGCAGCATGGCTACACTAGCAGCCTGACTACACCAGCAGCCTGGCTACACCAGCAGCGTGTCTACACCAGCAGCCCGGCTACACTGAGCATGGCTACACTAGCAGCCCGGCTACACTAGCAGCATGGCTACACCAGCAGCATGGCTACACCAGCATGGCTACACCAGCAGCCTGGCTAAACCAGCAGCATGGCTACATCAGCAGCCCGGCTACACTAGCAGCATGGCTACACCAGCAGCCCGGCTACACCAGCAGCATGGCTACACCAGCAGCCTGGCTACACTAGCAGCCTGGCTACACCAGCAGCCCGGCTACACCAGCAGCATGGCTACACCAGCAGCATGGCTACACCAGCAGCCCGGCTACACTAGCAGCATGGCTACACCAGCAGCCCGGCTACACCAGCAGCCCGGCTACACCAGCAGCATGGCTACACCAGCAGCCTGGCTACACCAGCAGCATGGCTACACCAGCAGCCCGGCTACACTAGCAGCATGGCTACATCAGCAGCCCGGCTACACCAGCAGCATGGCTACACCAGCAGCCCGGCTACACCAGCAGCATGGCTACACCAGCAGCCCGGCTACACTAGCAGCATGGCTACACTAGCAGCCTGACTACACCAGCAGCCTGGCTACACTAGCAGCGTGTCTACACCAGCAGCCCGGCTACACTAGCATGGCTACACTAGCAGCCCGGCTACACTAGCAGCATGGCTACACCAGCAGCATGGCTACACCAGCATGGCTACACCAGCAGCCTGGCTAAACCAGCAGCATGGCTACATCAGCAGCCCGGCTACACTAGCAGCATGGCTACATCAGCAGCCCGGCTACACTAGCAGCATGGCTACACTAGCAGCCTGACTACACCAGCAGCCCGGCTACACCAGCAGCATGGCTAGACTAGCAGCATGGCTATACTAGCAGCATGGCTACACTAGCAGCATGGCTACACTAGCAGCGTGTCTACACCAGCAGCATGGCTACACTAGCAGCATGGCTATACTAGCAGCCCGGCTACAACAGCAGCATGGCTACACCAGCAGCCTGGCTACACCAGCAGCATGGCTACACCAAGCAGCATGGCTACACTAGCAGCATGGCTACACCAGCAGCATGGCTACACCAGCAGCATGGCTACACCAGCAGCATGGCTACACCAGCAGCCTGGCTACACCAGCAGCCCGGCTACACCAGCAGCATGGCTACACCAGCAGCCTGGCTACACCAGCAGCATGGCTACATCAGCAGCCCGGCTACACTAGCAGCATGGCTACACCAGCAGCCCGGCTACACCAGCAGCATGGCTACACCAGCAGCCCGGCTACACTAGCAGCATGGCTACATCAGCAGCCCGGCTACACCAGCAGCATGGCTACACCAGCAGCCCGGCATAGCAGCATGGCTACACCAGCAGCCCGGCTACACTAGCAGCCCGGCTACACCAGCAGCATGGCTACACCAGCAGCCCGGCTACACTAGCAGCATGGCTACATCAGCAGCCCGGCTACACTAGCAGCATGGCTACACCAGCAGCCCGGCTACACCAGCAGCATGGCTACACCAGCAGCCCGGCTACACTAGCAGCCCGGCTACACCAGCAGCATGGCTATACTAGCAGCATGGCTACACTAGCAGCCTGACTACACCAGCAGCCTGGCTACACTAGCAGCGTGTCTACACCAGCAGCCCGGCTACACTAGCATGGCTACACTAGCAGCCCGGCTACACTAGCAGCATGGCTACACCAGCAGCATGGCTACACCAGCATGGCTACACCAGCAGCCTGGCTAAACCAGCAGCATGGCTACATCAGCAGCCCGGCTACACTAGCAGCATGGCTACATCAGCAGCCCGGCTACACTAGCAGCATGGCTACACTAGCAGCCTGACTACACCAGCAGCCCGGCTACACCAGCAGCATGGCTATACTAGCAGCATGGCTATACTAGCAGCATGGCTACACTAGCAGCATGGCTACACTAGCAGCGTGTCTACACCAGCAGCATGGCTACACTAGCAGCATGGCTATACTAGCAGCCCGGCTACACCAGCAGCATGGCTACACCAGCAGCCTGGCTACACCAGCAGCATGGCTACACCAAGCAGCATGGCTATACTAGCAGCATGGCTACACTAGCAGCGTGTCTACACCAGCAGCATGGCTACACCAGCAGCATGGCTACACCAGCAGCCTGGCTACACCAGCAGCATGGCTACACCAGCAGCATGGCTACACCAGCAGCATGGCTACACCGGCAGCGTGTCTACACCAGCAGCATGGCTACACCAGCAGCATGGCTACACTAGCAGCATGGCTACACCAGCAGCCCGGCTACACCAGCAGCATGGCTACACCAGCAGCCTGGCTACACCAGCAGCATGGCTACACCAGCAGCATGGCTACACCAGCAGCCTGGCTACACCAGCATGGCTACACTAGCAGCATGGCTACACCAGCAGCCCGGCTACACCAGCAGCATGGCTACACCAGCAGCATGGCTACACCAGCAGCATGGCTACACCAGCAGCCCGGCTACACCAGCAGCATGGCTACACTAGCAGCATGGCTACACCAGCAGCCTGGCTACACCAGCAGCCTGGCTACACCAGCAGCCCGGCTACACTAGCAGCATGGCTACACCAGCAGCATGGCTACACCAGCCCGGCTACACTAGCAGCATGGCTACACTAGCAGCCTGGCTACACCAGCATGGCTACACCAGCATGGCTACACCAGCAGCCTGGCTACACCAGCAGCCCTCCCCTCCCTCTTGACCTTCTTCTCTTCCTCCATCAGCAGCTTCTTCTTCTTCTGCAGTTATTCCGGTCGCTCCACTGTTACCGTGGGGACGGTGACCGGGGAGAACGAAGCCTCTTCCTGTTTTGGTTTGTTTCCTTTGAGCTGTAATTCAACCTCCGTCTGCCGGGAGAAATCCAGCCTGGTGTCAGACTGAGTGTCACAGAGACACTGAGGTTTATATCGAACCAACCTGTGAGAGGATGATGTCATTATTCTACAGACATCACACTGTGACATCACTGTGACATCACCGTGACGTCAGGACTTACTGCAGAATGAGAAGTTAGAGTGAAAAAGTCTATTGTCTGTTTAAATATTGAATCAGAACCATGAACAGAACCAAGAACTCACTTGAAGTTTCTGATTGTTTGCATGTTTGTAAGAGACGTAGAACAGAAGTCCGTAAATCTTTTGTCTAAACTGGAAGAAAACTGATCCAGAATCTGTAAAACGTTTCACTGTGTGGAGGGAAACAGTCCTGATTCATCGTGTCTTAAATCAGCCAGTCAGAGACAGATGTCCTCCTGTACTTCCTGTCCACTCCTGCAGGTCAAACTAATAAGAAGTCATCTCTGCGCCACAGACGAGTCCGACTGGATTCTGAGGATGAGCCTCACCTCGGCCCTCATGTACGCCCCCCTCCGCCTCCCCGATCGACCCGTCCTAACCACGGCAACTGGAAAGCATGCATAGCTAACGCCCGCGGGATTGTGTGGAGGCCTTTGTCTGGCCCGCGGGCTCGGTGAGAGGACTTGATTGCCGGGACTTCTTTTGGCATCGCACCCCGATCCGCTATCCATTTTTCTTTCTTTCCAGGATGCGAAAGGCTCCGTTGTCCAAAGCTGACATGCATAATATGAAATGTATTCCCAGGCCGGGCCAGTTAAAATTCATTTTAAACTGTTTACCCCGGGCAAAACAATGGGCAGCGGTCACGGCTGTTATCTGCTGATTTATTGGAGGGATGGAGAAAGGAAGAATTGGCAGCCATGCAGCGGTGACAGTTTGGAGGAGATGGGTGGAGGGGGGCCGCAGAGATGCACTTAAAAATCACTTCTTTCACCGTTACTCCTTCGGCCCTCGTTGGCGGGACAAAGGGATGAAAAAGTCCTGGCACTGAGCGCTCCTTTCACTCAGCACAGCTCATCTTTGTGTTTGCAAAATGAGCCAATTTCCATAAGCGATTGGGAGGACAATGTATTAAACAGGCGTGCATGCAGAGTGACAATACGAGAAAACAAAAGGCCGTCCTGGACTGTCTCGGCGTGGGCAGTCCTTCTGGTCCGGAGCAGGAGCTGTTTGATCTCACCGGCAGGACGAGTTTGAACGTAAACATCGTTTTAGTCGCGTTATCTGATTCTGCAGCTTGTAACCAGCTGAGAGAACGTAAAGAAAGACAAGTATCTCCTCAGTAGGTTTTGAAATGGTTGATGGAAACGAGCCGAAGTTGAATACTGTGAAGATGTTGTTAGAGACACTCGAGGTGTTTAATGGAAGATGGAAACTTCTTCTCTGATTCTGAAGTTAACTGTTGGAGGAAGCTGAAGACCTCTCTCCATTTTTAATTTCCTAAACGATCAAGGTGAAAGTTTTTGTTTAACATCTTGTTCAATTCTTATTCGTGATTCATTCCCATTTCTTCTTTTTTATTTCATTTGCTTCAGATTTGCTTGAAAATGAGAAAATCAGCAGCCGGATCCATAAACTTTGGGGTCTTGGCCTGCTGCCAGACAGATTTGGTCTCACCTTTAAGATCGGGACATTCTGTCGTGTGATAGATTTCATATCTGGGTAGTTTTTAAACATAAACCTGCTGCCAACGTAACGTAAAACTGAACCTGCTGCAGCTTCTTTACTGAAACACTGAGGCAACATGGAACTAAAATCTGATAATACGACAGGAAGCGGACAAACAACAGCTGGTTCTGGTGTTCAAGTCTCAGGTTCTGGGTTGATCCACCTGACCGCCACCGAACGTGGACGACAACGTACGTTTAGGTTGTTTTAGGATTTCTCTGATTCTGAAGTTCTCAGTTTTTGGGGTTAACTTTAACTTAATTTAACTGTTGGAGGAAGCTGAAGACCTCTCTTCATTTTTAATTTCCTAAATGATCAAGGTGAAAGTTTTGTTTAACATCTTGTTCAATTCTTATTCGTGATTCATTCCCATTTCTTCTTTTTTTATTTAATTTGCTTCAGATTTGCTTGAAAATGAGAAAATCAGCAGCCGGATCCATAAACTTTGGGGTCTTGGCCTTCGGTGGTCGATGAGCTGCTGGACAGATTTGGTCTCACCTTTAAGATCGGGACGTTCTGTCGTGTGATGGATTTCATATCTGGGTAGTTTTTAAACATAAACCTGCTGCAGCTTCTTTACTGAAACACTGAGGCAACATGGAACTAAAATCTGATAATACGACAGGAAGCGGACAAACAACAGCTGGTTCTGGTGTTCAAGTCTCAGGTTCTGGGTTGATCCACCTGACCGCCACCGAACGTAGACGACAACGTACGTTAGAGGTTGTTTTAGGATATCTGACCCTCAGCTCTGACCTTCACTCCGACTCACATCTGTACCGTCCTCGTGTTGTCGGCGCTGCTGTACGAGCAGCTCTCAGACCGCTGCAGCTCAACTGATCCAGTGTGTCCCGCCGGACGAGCTCGGCGGCTGCTAACCTGCTGCCAACGAGGACTCGCAGCTGCAGAGTGTGACGGCGACGAGGCCGCCGCTTCACAGAGGAGAGTGTTGGCAGATGCTGAGCGACCGCCGGTTTCCCCACATCCTCCTCGAGGCCGCCAGGCTATCTGAGGACACTAACGAGCTCGTGCTCTGAGGGATGAGGAGCGACAACCAGGATCAACATGGGAACCATTTGGGCTTCACACACACACACACACACACACACACACACACACACATGCATTCACTCAGTCTGCAGGCTTGACACTCCCTCATGGCACATTCATGGGGCATTAACGCACACACACACATGCATACCATACACTCGAGTGGTCCCTCCCTTCTTTAGAGCATTCAAAACACACGCACACACACACACACACACACACACACACACACACACACACACACACACACACACACAGTAGTCGGCAGTGAGAGCTTTGTGGGGAGGATGTCACCGCCCCCCCGCTGTGCTTCACACTGCAATTCAGTGATGCTGCGAGATGGGCCATCGCATGACTGGGAGCACAATAATGTGTGTGTGCATGCATGTATCTGTGTGAGGGGTGTGTGTGTGTGTGTGTGTGTGTGCGTGTTTTTTAATGTACTCCTGCACACACACACACTCACGTCATTGGAGTGGCCCCCTGCTGGGTTCCTATCAGCGTCAGCAGTGAATCGGCGCGCTCAAGCAGCAGTAAAGCCCCCGAAATCTCACTCCACTGACCCTGTGTGGACAATAAACTGCATCTAATTACTGGCGCATGCACTCCCAGCACTCCCGGCGCGCCGCTCCCTGGCACTGGCCATGGATATTCACAAAAAGCAACCGGAGCGCAGGCCAACTTCTCTTAAAGATATAACATTTTCTGACAGCTTAAGCCTTTTTGGATGATCACAAAAGGCCGCGCTCGAGTCGTGCGGCCGGCGCCGGGGGGAAAACTAATTCCAGCCTCTGTGGACATGAAGCCGCGCCAAGTGCAACATGTTGGCGCGGCGTTCGGACGGGATGTAACACGTCTTCATCGGGCTCTGCTGCCACGATTCTATAAGTCAAGATAACATCGCTCGGCTGAGAACACGAGCGGCCGTGAAAGCGTTCCCCAAACGTTCTTCAGTAAACATCTCTCACTGCACAGACCCACTTCCTGCTCCAACACCGGCCCGTCGGTACCACCGGTACCATAAGCACTGACATGAACACGTAGTAGAAAAGGTTCCTGGCAGAACCTTTTATAGACGCTGCAACTGGAAACCTGTCATTGCCGGTGCCAGCTGCAGCCAGGCTGCTCGTGGAGCCAGGCTGCTCATTCAGCCTCATAACTCAATTCAGTCAGGTCAGAATTGTGTGTGTGTGCCCAGATAACACACACACACACACTTTCTTGTTCAGGTGCTCCGGTCCATGAAGTCATCATCATCATATGATCTTTGTCAGGCTCGGATGACTCATCAGGATGTATTCAGGTGTATTTACCACGTCAGCTCCACCCTCGTCTCACATGATCACATATGTTGGACTGAGAGTATCCGTCATGTGTCGGCGGCTGCGTGTTTTCCTTCCCCCCTCGCTCGGTGCAGACATGTCAGCGTCGGCCGATCCTTTATGTGTGCTGCCTCTAAAGAAGCGTTGAGGGCTGACAGCGAGCTTTTATTAATGGCGGGTCCCCCACCCTGCTTTGAATAGGTGGGCCGGGACGAACAATGGCTGTTGTCGGGACGTTGGAGGTGCAGCTGAAGGCCTCGGCCCGCTGACAGGTGCTGCAGGGCGTCGCTGCCTCCCCCGGCGGCCTCGCAGGTGTGGAGACGTCAGGGATGACAGAACACCTGCGACGTCCTGAGCTTCACGCTGATGACTTCGCTGTATCGCTTTTCATACGCCGCCGTGATAAAAGATACAGGGGGACGGGGGGACGGGGGGACGGGGCGAGGCGGCGGGCGCGCTCCGCTGACAGCAGCGCCACGCTCCACCTGTCCACTTCACAACACCCGGCTGCAGGAGGGAGGAGGTGCTCACAGCGTCCAGGTATAAAACCACAGCTGATGATCACCTGGAGCTGAAAACAGTCCTCAGATCTTCAGTTTTCTGCTTCCAGCTCCAGTTACACTGAATATTACATCATTACTATTCAAATGTTCTGTCTGGAGTCCAGCTCCGGTTCTGTTGGTGTCTCTGCTGGAGCTCTGCGTGAGGATGACGTGCGAGCGGCGGCGGCGGCGTGCAGCGTGGGTGGCTGATAATGAAATAATTGGCTGCAGACGGTGGGAGGGACGCGGGGGAGGGGCTTATCACCGCGACACCCCGAGCACAATTAGTCCATTAAGCCACTGATGACGAGCAATAATCAGGAGCTTTTGTCTGGCCGGAGCGTTTCAGTAAACACGTGTGAAGTGACCTGGAAAAACGCACAATGGCAACTTTTGCCTTTAAGGAACAATGGTGGTATTGAGCGACGGAGCCGCCGTCTTCATCAACAACCGGCCGTGTTTTGTCCCTCGTCACTGCTCATTAGGCACAAACACATGTGTGTAAACACACACACGACATGCGAATAGTTCCCAGGCAGCGAGGACGACGAGGAGACGTCAATTCTCACGCAGTCCAAACATCTCTGTCCATAACTCTGTCCGTCAGAGCAGCTTCAGAAAGCTTCAGTCACGTCCGTCCTTTAGAAAGTCTGAAGGGTCAGAACTCAGTTTGTCCATCCGACACCTTCAGGACGCCGGTGACACAGTCGTCACGGCAACAACAGAAGCTCAACATGTGATCAGACGTGTCACAGGAAGTGGAACAACAAAGGTTTCAGACCTCGGCTGTAAAGACTCTACATGCATGTTGGCCTGAACGATGTTACTGACAGATAACTTCTGGGTCGTGAAAACATTTCCAGCTTCTGTTGTGGCAACAAAAAACACTATTTTCAATGAGACATCAGGACTTTTGCAGCCGTGATCGCTTTGACGAGCTGTCGGGACATTTTCCAGCCATTTTTGTGGCGACAAACCTGGGATACTTTTGCTTAGACGTCAACAGAACGGTATATTTTCAGTGAGCTGTCAGACCTCCAGCTGTGTTAGCTACAACAGAGCTGGAATATTTGATTTGATCTTTAACTGTATTGTGCTCAGGGGAGATTTTCTGCCTCA
>CM077807.1:17477722-17602722 GCA_039737535.1 Lagodon rhomboides | reverse complement strand
GGTCGGATGTCTGCAGGACGACACCCACCAGGCGGATTAATTAAAGTGATGCGTCCCAGCGGCGGTCCTGCTGATCAAATCAGCACAGAGACGCTTCTTAGCAGATTAATAGCTGCAACATTAAGCCATTAAAATCTTATCACAGAGTAATCATCTATCAAGGAATTCATCCGTTCATCAAGGCCCGCTAAGTCCTGATTAGCATTAGCGCTCAGTCCCAGTGACAGACTGGCTGCACCAAACCTCATGGAAAAAACCAGCAAAACAAGAAAACTGTCATTCTGACGTCAGGTTTGTTCTTCAGTAGATCTGAATGAACGGCTTCATTTTAGTTTTGTTGTGGTGACGTCATCGTGACATCAGCACTGCTGTCGCCTCACACTCATGATGTTTATGGATGATGTCATCGGTCCTGCTTCTCTGCACAGCTACGATCATGTTCAGCGTCGTGACGATGTGATGCGACATCGTAGACGATTAAACTGAAGTTGTACGAGCTCAAACATTTGAATAACTGTGCACGTTGTAGCTTTAGTTGTTTCAGCTTCAGTATTAAGACTTCTGCTGTCTGAACCTTTGAACGCTGAACTGTTGGATGGATTAAAGGGTCATTCCATGAAATCGGTGCCTTTTGTGTCCCCAAGAAATTATCAGTCATAAAATTACAGTAACAACAAACAAAGATGTAATTTGAAAATATAACATTACCATGTCTTCTCTCCTCAATAAAACATCAAATTAAAATCAATTAAATATTATTTTAAATAATAAAAATGATTTTTAAGCTGATGAGGGTGAGGTTTTTGGCCTGTCCCTCACTGTTGTTGTTGTACGTCAGCAGGACTTTTAATTTGTAAAATGTTGGCAAAATGTTAAAATGTTCACATTTACATATTGTTTTAAGTATGATCTTATTGTGAAACAGTGTTTTTGGTAAAAATATATATTAATTGCAACAAAATATTTACCAATTTATCGGTGTCCCCTAATTTTATGTCAACCCTGTTACCCTAACCAAAAAACCCTATCAAAATAACGGTACATTCTAGATTTGACATGATTTACAGGAGGTTGCATCATCTCTGAACCAGGATGCTAACAGCTCAGTGACAAGTAAGTTTTGCTCATCTCTGATGTGCTATTTTTGATGTTTTTTCAAGGTTGAACCAGGGGGACAAGCATACAACGTCAACCCTGTTACCATTTTTTAACATATAAATCCAAACAATTATTTATTTCTCATAATATAATCAATATGTACATGTAATTTCCTTTCAAAGTACATAGCATGTGCTTTAGCTAACATTTGTTTTAGCTAGCAATGGGCAAATTAGCTTGAAATGGTCAACCCTGTTACTGTCAACCCTGTTACCTTTCCAGTAACAGGACTTGACTAAAACAGTTATAAAATATGAAATTCCATAGCTGAGATGGCACAATATGATCTCTTGTCATTTTAAACTGTCTTTAATTCCTGGCTACTGAAAAAATAGCAATTAAATATAATTTAAATTTTAACTTTTCAAAGTTGAAAAGGCACCGATTTCATGGAATGACCCTAAAACCTTTGGTTGTTGCGTTAACTGAGCTCCTGACCTTCAGACGATCGTCCTGCAGTGACAGAGGACCTGCAGACCGGACCATGAAGTCCTGCTCCACGTCACCACGGAGGGGTTTGTGGGTGGTGTTGGTGGGAGGGAGGTGGGAGGCTGCCAGCGCCACTAAACACACCTTCCAGTCACTTTTGTGCAGCTTTGATGTGAGATTACTTTCATAGTGGTGAAGAATGCGGAGTGAAAATATCTCACTGTACATCTCTGCAGCTCCCTTCCGCTCTCTTCTTAACCCGCAGTTCAACTGTAGCCGCCTTTGTTCGGCCTGAAAACGACGTGAAACACAATTGAAAAGTTGGCAACAGAATTGCAGATACATGGTAACTCAATCCGCCCTGGCTGCTTTAAACTCTATCTTAGGCAAGGTGGCTTTTGTAAAGCGTCAGACAATGGGCAGCTCTGTTGAAGGCACGGAGGTTGATTTTCACCTTTTAAGTGAGGACACCAGATACTCGCCTTTTCACCGTGTGCAGTTTGAGGACAAACTTTCTTTCTCAAGGCCTTTTTTGAACGCGAGCAGAGGACGAAACGCGACGCAGGGTCAGCGAGCGCTCGGCTCCCTGAATATCTGAATTGTCAACAATTTCTCAGCTGATCTTCCTGCTTCCTTCCAGGCGGATCAGGACCGTGTACGGCGGCCGCGAACACGTCCAACTCTGTAATCTGATCGCTGCACAAACACGCCGAGCTGTCCGCGGGACGGTTCAGATGTGGTCGAGATGCGACTTGTGAAACCACAAAGCCGCAGGATTAAAACACCACTTCAAAACCACTTCAGACAACTTTCATCGAGGCCTTTTCTGCCTCCTTTTCTATTTTAGCGTGAGCATCTGTTTCCTGACTCAAAGAGGAACTGAACCCAGAGAGCTCGACAAGACCTCAAACCACAGGAGGATGTTTTGAAAGATGACTTATTAAACTTGACACACCAGTTCAACACTTGTTTTAAGCATTTAGCAGCTCTCTCAAATTGAATTTCACCATTTAAATCTCATCAAGTGCTTCTTACAGAGATTTATTGCGGCACAGGTCGGAAACAGAGTACAAATGTAAAGTATTCAGCACGACACGGTCAATAAAACCCTCAAATTAAAAAACCTACAATAATCCGTCCCTGAAGAACACATCCAAGAAAGTTACGAAGCAGCCAAAGTCCTCGTCTGGTCGTAAACATGCTGCTTTTACAGCTTAACAGTTCCTCGTTACTGCGAACATTGTGCACCTCGCTTGTTTACGTCTGCTTCCCCATGAGATCAGCTGAGAGCGACTCTGATATCTGTTGTTTAAACACACAAACAATCTAACTGAACATGAACTCATTTAATTGTGGGAGAAATCTTCAAACTGACCGGAGGATTAAAAAACAGTGTTTCCACTTCACTTCAAAAACCTCCGTTGACGTATGGAGGTGTGGTCCGTCCGTCTCCTGCGAGTTCAACCTCAAAGACGTAAGTGATGCGTCCATTAAAGCCCGAGACTTCAGACGACGTCGTCTTCAAAGAGCTTCTTTACCTTCCATCAGCTCGTCCCTCTTCCTCTAAATCCTTTACAATAACACGGCGCTGCACACATCAGTCAGAGCAGCTGTTCCACCAGCAGACACTCGATAGCGGAGTCGCACAAAAGCAGCTTAACGACAAAAAAATGGATGTTTATTTTCCCAGGTTGGTGTGAAGACCTCTGACATCCAGTGTGGACCAGCTGGAGGAGACGGGAGCGTACCTGGTGACCTCTGACGGTCAAGACGTGGGACTTTGAGATCATCAGGTTCATTTCAACAGATGCTTTTATTGGACCAGAGGAGTCAGGGATCGAACTACCAACCCAGTGCTTCATGGCCGACCGATCCCAGAGGAAGAAGAACGAGAGGTTTCTTCTTGTCACCTGCCCTTTGACATCCAGTTCTCTTGAGATGTAACACCCTGAAGACAGAGCTACAAGAGGACCATCAGACTGAAGATTCAGCCTTTCACACCCGCCTCCTTTAGTCCAGGACTCAGTTAGATCTGATCCAACGTTACAGATGTGAAACCTCTGCCGGACCAAACAGCTGAACCTCGTTCCGACCAAAACAGGTGGTCTCGGTCCGGATTAAACGGACTCATGGTTTGGTTCTTTTTGTATGTGAAAACATTATTTTGGATGTTTCAGACTTTAAGACTGATCACAGGAAGCTACCACGGGCTGACAGGAAACACAGAAACAAAATCATTTTGAATCCAGTTTTATAACTAATACCACACCATAAATGGTGGTTTACCCAAACCTCGAGCAGAACCGGACTCAGTGGTGGACGTCTGCCTCGACTGTTCGGGTCGAGAGAGAGAGGAGACTGTTCCCAGTAAACAAACTTTAAAACTCAACTTTTAGGCTTTGTTCATGATTTGAACTTCAGCTCTTCAGTCGTCAGCGTGGAGGATCGAGGGTGTGACCCGGCTGAAGATGGAGATGTTCTGATCCCTCCTGCTGCTGGATCGAGCTCATCGACGGCGTGTCCAAAGAGCCGGGGCGTCAGAGAATTAAAGGTTTGATGGAAGATGTCGTTCACACTCGTGAGGCGTCTCGAGGGCAGCGGTGTCTGTGACAGGTTAGCAGGACGAGCGCCGTGGTGCTAATCAGCTTTAAACAATCTGTGGGGATCAGACGTGCCAGCTGTCTGCACTACAGGACCATCACTGCAGGCTTCCTGTCAGAGTCCGGTTCTGATGCACAGCTGAGTCGGACCTGACCGAAGCTGAGAGGCTCTGCAGCGTCACTGCCGAGCATCTCACCAGAATAAACCTCTGCCAGAGCGAGCCGTCCGCCGGCTGCTGGATTAAACGATTCATTAGCTGATTAGCATAAATCAATTAACAGTGCAAATGAAAACTGGACGGTCTGAAGAAAACACAAACAACCAGCGAGCAGGTTCAACCTCTGGACCAAACACAGGTTCTGTACTGTGCCAGATCATTTCAATAATCAATAATCTCTGATCAACAAATACATAAACAAGCAGATAAATCCTCCTGGTATCCGACCCCGTGGTTCTGTGCTGGTCCAAAGGGTCATAAAGACGAGTCACATCTGGATCACAGCTCATTATTCATTCTGTGGATGTTTTAAATACCAGAGATTGATGCTCCAAACAGAGACATCATTTCATTTGTATTTATATTTTGGTGAAGAGAACTGAGGCTGTGAAGAAAAGCTTCAGAGGATCTGCAGCTGCACAACAGCTGGAACAACACGTCCAGAATGAACCTTAAATCAGAACCCAAGAAGTCGTTAAAGTGCTCGGAAACTCCGTCTGTTGTGGGAGAATCTGGAGATTAAGATGTTCACTTTCTGATGTAAACACTTAACGTCCTTGTGATCCTGCAACTTTAATATCAAACTGTGTCTTCGGCTCAGAGTTAAAGGATGTGTTGGATGTTGTTCGTGTTGTTAAAGACAGCTTTATCACCGGCGTGAGTGGAAACCTGTCGTTGGCCCGCAGAAGGGACGAAGCTCTGAACCCTGAAAATTAGACCCCGGTCGCTCAGAAGTGGTTTTACTCTGCGAGTCCGTGAAATAAACGTCTCTGCAGACTCGAGAAGTCGTTAAACATCCGACTGCTTGTTTGCAGCTGCTGCTCCCACAGCCGCGGGGTTCAGCCATCAGCCTCCGAACGACGAGAAAACAAAGTCAAATACCTCGGCCGTCTTTGAAGTCGCCAGAACCCTCATGTTCTCCGGGCGTTCAGACACGGCTTCATTCAACACCACCGCACAGAGCCGCACGCCAGCCGCGTAAACACCCTCTCGACGTCCCTCTGAACACCCGCTAATGACTCCCATGCCGGGCCGCGGTGGCCGAGGGGGTTCAGGCAGAGTTCAGGCCACACGTCGGCCACATGTTCGAAGCACGCTGCGCCACCAGAACCAGCGCCGCCTCATCAAAAGTCCCGGAGATGCTGCGGTGGTGAGCGCCCTCCGATCTGAGACCACATGTGTCCTGGACGCCCTCAGATCAGATCCCACGAGAGCTTCGGGTACCCGAGCCGTCCTCCTCCCTCCGTGAAGACCCGGCGTGAAGCGGAACGGAACCTTTTCTCTCTCACAACCCAAAAACCCTTCAGAGTTCTGACATGAAGGAGGCAGCGAGCATCCCTCTGGACAGCGCTCGGCTCAAACAAACTAAATCACAGTTTCTGAAACAGGCTGACGGCCTCTCAGGACCTGCAGCAGTCTCGTAAATCAGACGATTGTTGCGCGATGTCTTCAGGATGAAACAGGAAGTCCATCAGGACTCAGCCTGAATGCTAATCTATAACTGAAACCACACGATCGATGATTAATCACAAAATAAGGACGAGCATCTGTGAGCTCACCACATGTGGGCGTCCGGTCAGCTGGAGTCAGAGCGTCTCTCTCCTCGTCTGGACGGTTCTGAGGTTCTGAGGTGATCTGGACCTGTAAACTATTAATAAACTCTGAGCTCATTCTGTTTGTGTGAGAGAAATATTGTAATTTATTGGAGATTAATGAGTCAGAGACAGATGTTCTTGGTTTCTGAACACAGTCTGGTTTGTGAGTCCTTTTCTTTTATCTATTGTATAACCAACAAAGAGCCGCATAAATAAAGATCATTAAACATCAGTCCTGTCAGAGGTTGGGCCAGCGCCGGCTCACAACACACTCTGCTCTAACAGGAACAGATCCGAAGCCCGGTTCAGACGAAAATGAACCAAGCAGGAAGAACCTGAACTGTTCAGACCGAATCCAAACACAAACACCTCCTAAAAGCTCTGTAATATCATAAATGGTACATTTAACTGTTTAATTCAGTGCTTTATGAACCTTTATTAACCCGACCGGTCCAGGCAGAGGTCCGGTTCTGCTGGAGGTTTGTTCTCTGCACTGTCACCAGGTGCTGCTCAGGAGGGAGATGTTGAGTTTGGTTTGGAAAGTGTCTCGAGACGAGACTCTGCACGGTGAAATATTTCAGGGATCTGTCGAGTGATCTCATGAAACCTCGACACTCAGAATTTGGTCCAAAACGACTGAAAATAAGAATAAAAGTTGCTCAACAAAGTCTAAAACTCCAAGTTCTGTACTGAGGCCACGTGACGCTGAGACTGAGTGAGACGTTCAGGTCCAGGTCTCCAGGTTTCTGTTTGGTTTGACACATTCAGCATCTCTGGGATCTCGACTCTTTTCACCAAATGTTGGGGGCTTTGACAAACTCAAAGTCTCTACATGTGGTTAAAAAACAACTAAACCTCGTCATTCATTCGGAGCTGCCGTCAAATTTCCTGCGAGGGCGACGGCCTCGGACGAAGTGATGCACGAGATCAAGGAGATCCAATTTGTCTGCAGCGAGGCTGTGAGGGCGACGCAGCTGGACTCTGTTAGCCTCAAACAGAGCTGTGGTTTCCTCCTCCACACAAAAGGCAGCACATGAAAGGCCGGTCCGCCTTCACACGGACGTCCTCGCCGTTTTTATGTTCCCTCACTCTCACTGCTCGGATCCGTTTGAAACGCCGCCGCCGCCGACCGAGGGCGAGCCTCCACAACACGAACAGAACCGGAGAGGACGAGGACGCTCGAGCTGCAAAAAGACAGAACTAGAGGATGATAAGTGACAGAACCGAGGTCCAGCTGCAGAGAGCTACCTGCTTCTCTGACTGTAGGACCGGCACCGTGAACAGAACCAGGGAAACAGAAGCTGTCAGTGAGAGCTGATTGGATTATTTTGTTTTGAATGTATGATTCTGGCTCATCTCGTCAGATAAAAGTGGTGGAGTGGAGGTGTGAAGTACCTCAGAGTCGTATCTGAGTAAATGTTCTGGTCCAGATTGTAAAAGTAAAGGTACCAGTGAGGATCAGAGGGCCGGAGGTGGACTTTATTTGACACGCTGTGATATCAGATGTGACCAGAACTTTAAGAAGTCCAACAGACTTTTAACGCTGTCGTGAGTAAAGCGGCGTCCTGATCCGGACGAGTCGTCCTCTGATGACGTCACAGTTTCCAGACGCTTCCAGGTCTTTCAGCGCCGCGCTTCACTTCAGCTCGTCCGGCTGCAGGGACTCAAACCGCTGCAGAGTTGCGACACAAACTGTGACGCACTGAAGAAGATCCAGCGGTTGAGCAACGCTGCGAGCGAGTCGCGCTTCCTGTAATGTGGACGGCGAGCTCGCTGCGGTGACACATGGATCCACCGCAGCATGAGGGAACAGGACGTGGCCGAGCGGGTCGACCTGAACCGGTTACTCCATCCGCAAAACTACAGCTGCACCGTCAGGAACCTGAGAGTCACTCCAGCGATGACGCACGACCGCAATGTTTAGACATCAGACGGAGATTCTTTGATTTCAGAATCAGAACCGACTCATTTCGATGTAAACGAGGGTTTTCCTTAACGAGCTCGTGAGGTCATCATGACGCCAGTGTCTGTCAGCAGAACATCAGGACAGTGTGCAGCGACGACGGTCCAGATGTTCTGCCACCATCTCCATACTGATGAAGCCGGTGTTTTTAAAGACGTCATTTTTAAGCATTTTCAGTCAACAGAAGCAGATTTTCTCAGAGTTTCTCAAACGTCAGAGAAGCATCACGTTGTTTAAAAACCAGGAGACCAGAACAGAATTATGTTGAGCTGCTGATTCTGAAGTCATGTTATGTTTCTGCACACCCGGATTTATACGTATCGTACGTCGTGCATCATATATGGTCCAGGTGTCTTGTATATGAGCAGAGGAGGGAGGTGAGACATGTTTGAATCAGACACCAGGACGTCTTCCAGCTGTGTCAGCGATCAGTTGAACCAGAACATGATCTGGTTCTGGTCCTTTGGGTCAGAACCTTACCAGAGCACAAACACTGTGCTATATGAGCGTACAGGTTCAGTTCAGCTGTGCTTTGTGGTCGGATATTTTCATCCAAGTTGATTGAAACCAATCGAAAGTGATCGATCTGATCTGTGCTGACTGAGGAGGAAGGTCTGATGATCATCTCTCCTCCTCCTCACCTTTCCCTCCCTCCCTCCTCTCCTTCCTTATCGCCTTCATCTCCTTTCTCCTTCCTCCCCCTCCTCTTCCTCCCTCCCTCCCTGTGTACCAGATGGACATGTAGTGCCCCCTCTCCTCCTCCTCCTCCTCCTCCTCCTCCTCGTCTATCTGCATTGTCTCACTGGACTCTTTAGAGAGATAAGCCTCGCGGATTTCTACGCACGCCAACCTCGTGAACTTGACCCCCGGACGAATTCATCAAAGGAAAAGCCTCCTCCCCTTCCTCACCCTCCTCCTCCCCCCCGCTTGTTTTGTTTTCCTTTAATTACTGAGTTGATATCATCTTAATGTGACCTATTATTGATTTCATATATTAATTATATGCCTGTTTAACATATATTTCACTTTATGTGATGTTGAATTCTAAATTTTAAGTCAATAAAATGTTAAAAAATACATTATAATGGAAAATCACAGCTAATGAAGAAAAAGAGAGGATTTGTTCCTGATAACAGAAGTTTTAATGATTATATTCTTATATAAATCAATCAAGTTATAGTTTTATCTATGTTCAATCAACATGACAGAAAAACTGCATTAATGTGACACAGTCATAAAATTAGAAAGACTAAAGTGTAACAAATAAAATTGCAGACTGTGATGTCACTTTACTTAAAATCTGTACAGCCTCTAAAAAGTTAAAATGTTATTTAAGCCAATTAACAGTAATGACTGATGAAAAGTGCTTAAATTGTGTCATAAAAAATACATTTTAAATAAAGATTCTGAATGTAAAACATTTACAAAATATTCCTGCACACTTCACGAGTTATTTGAAGGATGTGCATCATTTTGATGGTTTCTTTTCCGATATATATATAAATATTAATGTGTTCATCTCCTCTATAATGTGTTCAGTCCAAGCTGTGGAAGTCAACACAACATCAGGACTGAAACAATTATCTCAACTGTTTAAATCATCAGCTGCCTCTCTTCTCCTCTGGCAGCACTTTAGCACCGGATGGTGACCAGATGTAACGTAACGTACTGAATCGTACCGTGTTGTGACATAATGAAACATATCAGAGAACTTAACTCATCGTAACGTAACGTACAGATCTGTAACGTAACATAGTTGCATAATGTAACATAATGTAACACATCCTGACATAACATTGTAGCAGAACCGCAATGTAACATACGTAATGCTACATATTGTTACGTCTTACGACAGAAACAATCTTTAACTATCATGGTTTTTATTGAAAAAGGATCCTTCAAACGATCCATGAGGTCCATCTTTACAGGTCTGAGGTCAGTGTTTAGTCTTTATCCTTCTAAAAGACAAAGACACACTCTGTCAGGTAGATATTCCATAATTCAGCGTGTCATGTGATAATTCAGACCTCCTCTCCACCTGGGACGAACATGTTTTCTGCATCCTGCTAATAAACCCTTCATGCTGCTGCAGGAGGAGCTGGACTCCATCTGCTGCCGCTCTGTGAGCCGGCGCTGATCCACCAGGCCTGGCGTCGGGTCTCTTCACCTCGGCTGCACCGCGACAGATCCGCTCTGACAGAAGACGAGCCGTCTCCTCGTGTCACACCGCGGGAATAAAAACTTTATCAGCTGCTCTGCACCCAGACGAGTCGCAGTTCATTCAAGGAAACAGAGAACTTCTGTACCTCAGACTGCTCTCTGCTCTCCAACACGCTGCAGGAAACTGTTGTCGACCCGTTAAAGTAAACCACTGTCTTAATTATGTGCTGCTCTGATTATTGTAATTACACGGCAGCAACAATGTGCTTTTAATAACCTTAAAATGCCTCGCGGGCGTCGACTCAGGTGGAAAACTGAGACATTACACCTGCAGACCTGAAACTGGTCTGACTGCTGCTCGCTCTGTTTCACACCGACCGAGCTCAGACTGCACAGAGTCAGCGTCCAAAGTGATGATCAGGAGGAGGAGGAGGAGGAGGAGATGAAGAAGAGCGTCTGACAGAGTTCGCTCAGCCTGAAGGTTACATAACTTCACTCATGTCGGTGCAGCTGAGGCGACTTCCTTGAAAACGGCCCGACAGCGTCATCAGGACGTGTTTCGAAAGTCGCTCAGCCTCAGAGAGGAAGGACAGGACTTTTTCTGCTCACCGCTCACCAACACGTCCAGCAGCACAGAAATAATGAAATGTCCAAACTGTGGAAAGAGCAGACACCTTCTCCTCCGACCGCACGTCCTCACTTCAGCTCTCAGATAATCCTCCAACGTCACATGTGACAGCGTGACGCCGCCACATTACACAGATCTCCGCGCTCTAATTGCAGGAGGCCTAAAACCTTGTCAGCGGCGTCGTTAAAAGTGATCCATGGGGTGAGTCGTGGTAGAAGCCGGTCCTTCTCCGCGCCGGGCCGGGCCAAACGGACGTTGAGGCCCCGGCGTGCGGCTCGCCCCGTCCCGTCCAGCTTTAAGAGGTGCTGCGTGACGGCTGTAACAGGAGGAATGCCTGCTGCAGCTGCCCACCGGTCAAGAGGGAACCAGGCGCTCTCGAGTACACCTCAAACCCCCAGCGAGGCTCCGGCCCTTCATTTAATCCCCGCTGTCAGAGCCTGACGCCCAAACCTCAAAGCTGAACCCATTGTCCTCCGGTCCCCTCCCCACTTCAGACCGTTAACTCTGAACTCCTCCAGCGATGCTGATTTGATGGAGTGGAAGTTGTGAGAGACGAGTGGCCTCGACTGTGATCTCACAACGAGGCCAGGAGTGACCTTTTCACCTCGCCACGGAGGAGACGCAGGACGAGGACACGTGTCACTCAGTTAGTCTTTAATACAAAGAGAAATTAAATGTGATAACTTTTGGATAAATTATAACTTAACAGTTCGTCAGCGTGGAGGGAGGAGATGACGACTCCATCAATCGGCTTAGAAATCATCAAAAGGAGACGCTCCTCACATGTGCAGAACTTGCCTTAGAAACATCACGTTTTAAGTTTCCTTCAGTCTCACAGTGATCCAGTGACAGCTGTCTGTACGTCCATGAGCTCACTGCTAACAGGAAGTGCTAACAGCTAATTCGGCAAAGTTTGAATAGAGATTTCTTGCTGAAATTTTTTGCAAGCTAGCAGCTAGCAAGTGGTAACCGCATGAACAGTAGGACTGCGACTAATGATCATTTTCATGATTACTTGATTAATCTATAAAATGTCTAAAACATGATGAAAAATATTTGTCAATACATTCCAGAATCAATTCGGAAAGAAAGACGCTCCTCACATGTGCAGAACTTGCCTTAGAAACATCATGTTTTTAAGTCTCCTTCAGTCTCACAGTGATCCAGTGACAGCTGTCTGTACGTCCATGAGCTCACTGCTAACAGGAAGTGCTAACAGCTAATTCTGCTAACTTTTAATGGAGTTTTTAAACCTACGTCAACATTTAATCCTTCTTCCTCACTCGTCATCCATCGACCCTGGTATCTCTGCAGCTGGGATGTGATCTCACTCTTCCCTCGCTCTGAGCTGACCTGATATCAGCCTCCTGCAGCCCTGCAGAGCCTGAGCTCCTGGGTACCACACGCCTCGCTGAAACCTGTTTACAGAGTCGGGTTTACGACGTCCAAATCCAGAGAATACTTGACATCCTTATCTGGGCCGTCGGTGTCCTGATCTGAGGGGAGCTGCTGAGTGCATCTGCATGTCCACGCCACCTCATCACTTCTGCCTGGGCCCAAACACATGTTTCCCTTTTAAAGTCACTCCGCGGCCGAACATTTGTACGTTTAGCATCAACATTGTGACAGGCTGCTCTGTGAATCTCTGCCAGCCCTCCCGGGAGGCGCGGTGGAAGCGCCGGCAGCCCTCGGCCGGCCAACTCCCGCTCCATGAGGAGGAGGTCAGGGAGGGTCGTGGGTAAAATAAACAGAGTGAGAGGTCTCCGTTTCACTAAAAATGATCAGAAAGAAGGAATGGGAACAGACGGGATGTGGGAGGAAGATCCTGATGGATCATCCTGCTCTTCACGTGCCGCCTCAGATCTCAACTTTGAGACAACGGAGGTCGATCGCACAGGTTTCCTTCACATTTACTAATAAAATGGCTTCTCTTTAAAACTTTATAAAGTCACTAATATGATCAAACGCTTCCTGAATGAAAATGTTGGTGAATTAAACTGCAAGGTGCTAAAATAACCTGACCTGCAGCTTTCTACTGTTCCCTGTTTCTCTTCTGTTCTGAGCCAGAGGTCAAACATTCAGACTGTATGATGGAGCCGTGTTGTGTTGTTTTAGATCAAGTTAATCCTCACATGTGCAGAACTTGCCTTAGAAAAGTCACGTTTTTAACTTTCCTTCAGTCTCACAGTGATCCAGTGATAGTTGTCTGAACATCCATGAGTACACTGTGGACAGGAAGTGCTAACAGCTGATTTGGCTAATTTTTAATCGAGATTATCTGCTGAAATTTTAGCCCGTTAGCGGTTAGCATGTAGCAGCGGAATGTAAACATCGGGGCTGCAGCTACTGATTATTTTCATGATTGTTTAATTTATAAAATGTCTAAAATATTATTTTAAAAAATCCTCATCAATGAATTCCAGAATCAATTCTCACATGTGCAGAACTTGCCTTAGAAAAGTCACGTTTTTAAGTTTCCTTCAGTATCACAGTGATCCAGTGACAGCTGTCTGAACATCCATGAGCTCACTGCTAACAGGAAGTGCTAACAGCTAATTCTGCTAACTTTTAATGGAGTTTTGTATTTATTTTTTTTTTAGCTGTAGTGCAGTTGGGCTACAAAACTTCACCTGACCTTCCACCAGCATGAGATAATGACTGAATTTAACTTTTTTGGTGAACTGTTCCTTTAAGAGTCTAAACTATCAATACACACATCACATGTTCATATTTTAGTGTGCAAGTCCATGAAACTTCTGCAGAACTCTGGACTCCTGCTGACAGAGCAGTGGGTGGTAAAAGGGTCAGAACCGCCATGCAGCATCCGTCACACACACCAGAACACACATCTGCATCCACACGAATGTACACAAAACACACAGGCTGCTATCAGCCACATCTCACACACACACACACACACACACACACACACACACACACACACACACAGCCTGGATGTCCTTATCTAACACACACAAACACACACACACCTCGTCTGGGCTTCTCAAAGCGCTCTGCAAACACACACACAGGAAAGAGAAGCGTCGGCACATGAAGAGCGGCGGCGAGGTCGCGGGGTCGAGTCGAGGTGGAGCTGGCTGGAAGAGGGCCAGAGATCAGCGGCGATAACCCCGCCCCCGATACGAGCTGATGTGGCCCTTCGATACGGCCCGGCGCCCAGGTCAGCGGTCTCGGGTTACTCGCGGAGGCTTGTTTGGACTCCCCCCGCCTCCCCCGCGTAGCCTTGGACGTGGACTTGAGTGTTCTCCAGACGTGAGGGATGGAGCGAGGAGGCGTGCCGGGCTGAAACCTGAGCCCTCAGTGTCTGCTTTAACGGTATCGTAAAGCTTTAAGATGCTCATCACCGGGCGGAGCAGCAGCTCTCTGCACCGTTTATTGGAGGCTTCTTCTGTTTTTTACTGAGCCGAGGACACGACGCAGCGTTTAGTATCACTTCTTCTTCTTCAGCGACCTTTGACCCTGTGAACTTTTAAACTGTGATCGCTGTTCGTTAGGAAAGAACATCAGGGCCTCGTGTCTGTTCTTTGTCCTCTGTGATGTTCCTCGTACGGTCGCTGGAAATATAAAATAAAGGTGAATACATGAAGAGAAGAGCCGTCCTAGTTGAACCTGCTGATTGATGGATTGATTCTTTCTCTCGTCTTCACGTCCTGAACTTTAGTTTTAAGTCCCTGCAACACTTTATAAAGTGGTTCCAGTGTTTTTCCTGCCACAGAGAGCTTCAGGCGTCAGAACAAACCTCTGTCTCTGCTGGTGCAGAAGGCCGTCAGCGAGCTGAATGCAGGTGGTTCAGGATTCAAACCCTCCACCCCTCACAGGTGCTTCCTGCGCTCACGGAGGGAACAGTCCCTGCGTGTCTCCGTCTGCAGGTCCGCAGCAGATGAGCGCTGATAAAGTCCAGGTGTCGGTTCTTACTGGCTCTGGGAGGGCTGAGTCCACATCCTGACCTAAATGCGTGCAGAGACACCAAGAAGGCCTCCGTTGTTCCTCTGAGCACAGCGACCGAGGGCCTGATCCAAAATACCTCCCGCATCACGAGGGCGCGCTGCCCTGCAGATCCGTCTGACGCCCGCACAGCTGGAACAATCGGGAAGTACACAGATCCGTTTATGAGCCGCAGCTGTAAACAAGGCGAGCGACGCCGGGAAACAAGCGGGTCTGTTCAGAGGCTGCAGAACCGTTCTGGCTTGTGACTGCTGAGGCTGAGAGGCCGGAGGGACCCGGATCAGCCGCCTGCTCCAGAGACGACTTTCTACTGCTGAGAGGATAAATATTAGATTGTGGAACATAAATGTTTGTCCTGCTTATTGTCCTGTCGTCCCTCGGACCGACCCGCCAGTCAACAAGAAGCAGAGAGTGTAAATAAAGTTCTGGTCCGGTCCGACGGCAGGCTGGTGGAACGTATACGTTGTGGTGGTCCACCATTCAAGAGCCTCTTTCATCCCTCCACCTTTCATATCATGTGTCACAAAGCTCGGGCTAAGCCGGAGCAGCGATAAGGTCAAACAGCAGCTTATCGCGCCGCTGTGACCTTTCCACCCCGCGCACACGCCCTCCAATCAGGACGCTCGGCGACGCGTCGGGGCGGGCCGCCGGCCAGACGCCGATGACATGTTGGAGCGGCGTGTCGCAGACGCACCGGAGCGACCGCCTGTCATCAGATGCATCTATCTGAGGGGACGAGAGGGGACGAGAGGCCGCGGCCACGCACTGAGGTTCAAAGGGAGCCGTGTGATTGTGAGTCATCGCGGCGGCGGCGGCGGCGGCGTGGGAACAGAAGGGAAAGATGAGGGGAGAGGAAACACAAAGGAAACCTACTGACCTTTCCTCTGAGCACACACACACACACACACACACACACACACACACTCATTCATAAACACCTCCAGCAGCTCAGCCGTGCTGCAGCCGGGCTGCTGCCCCCTGCAGGCTGCAGAGAGCAGCGCAGCCCGGAGCCACCGACCGGAGGTGCAGGTTCATCCTCTGAGGAGCAGCACAGAGGATGTGTTTGTGTTTTATTCAAATCAAGTTCAAATGCATAGGTTGTCTCCTCTCTGTTCACACATCTGATCACTCTGAATGTGGGCTTTAATCAGTTTTCTTTTGATATTTGAAGCTACAAACATTTTGTTTTCAATATTTTTGCCATTATTTCTAATATTATGTGTTTTTCAGATGATTTATTGGAGATTTTGTGGTGGGCGCTTCATTTATTCCGGTGAAACACCTTCTTTCACTAAGCCTGTGAATATTCTCGTTCATCCAGGTCAGAGTTATCTCAAGGAAATTGAATCGAACGCAACTGGATTTGTTTTTTGTCTTGAAGACGTTTCACCTCTCGGATGAGAGGTGAAACGTCTTCAAGACAAAAAACAAATCCAGTTGCACCTTCTTTCACTCCACCTTCCTGTAGTTTTGTTTCTTTATGCGTCTCCTCAGCTCTCGTTGCTTCTCCTCAGTGTGATCAGAGGTGGATGAAGCTCCAGCTCAGCGTGCAGGTGTTCGTCTGATTTCAGCCTCGTGAGGAAACGACTCACAGAAGATTCTTTGAAAGCAGCTGATTGATGTTGAAAACATGCAGAACTGTTCTCACATCAGTCGACGATGTGTCTGCCACAGACATAAATCACTTCATCAGAGGGAGATGTTTTGAATATTTTGGATGGAGGTTCAGTGGAGCAGAGAAGGTCAGCAGGTCACCGGTTCCTCCTCTGTGGAGCAGAACCGGGTCCGTCTTCCAGCTCTCCACCACACGTTTCATTCAGCTATCTCCCGTTCTGTCCACTGAGGTCAGGAATGTGCTTCTCCCCGTCTCCTCTCGGCTCGGCCTCATTTCCTCGTCCCCAGATGGAGGAATGTCAACCACACGCACGCTTTGAACCGCAGACGATGCCGGCGAGTGTCGCCGAGCTCGGCCGGCGGCGCACACGGCCGCCGAGCTCTGGGCAGCGCCGGGCTCTAATGAAAGTTGGGATGGATGTCAGAGGGGGTTCAGAGGAAATGCCTTGATCTGCGAGGCCTGCACTGAATTATGGGTCGGGCTCGGACGCATCTGGAGCCCCGAAACAGACAAGCGGCCGGAGACTGCAGACGTCCAGATGGATGATGCCTCACACAAGCATGTGCGCCGCTCTTTATTGGAGCACATTTCTCAGACGGATTCCTCCTCGCAGGCAGGAATGCAGAGGACGCTTCCGCCGACGGAGACGAGACGGAGCTGCTAACAGGACAGCTGCAGGGTCAAGTGTCCCAGATACAGTGCACATGATCCCCAACCCAGGCAAATAAAACCTGTGATGAAGAGCTGCGGATATAAAAGTCTTTATTTAGAGAGCAGGACACATGATTCAGCAGATCGGCTCCGTTTATTACAGACTGTGGAGAAACAGCTTTGATTCAAGAGATCAGACGTTCACAGGCCCAGTCTCAGTCTTTCTACCTCCTGTTTGTTTGACTTTATATCTCTTTTTATCTGCTCCGGAGCCGTTCACCGACAGGAGGAGAGCTCAGAGAGGACTTTCTGGGATTAAAAAGGTGGTTTCTCTTCACTCCTGTCGATCAGCTGAGTGCTGAGTTTGGACCGAGGCTCAGGTGCAGAGCCGGACCTCCAGGAGCAAAGTCAAATGAAAATGGGCTTCAAAAACAGACGTTCCTCTTCTTTCCCCTGATGACACCAGCTCTCTTCTGGAACTAAAAGGCCTCAGTCAAATGTCAGCCTTCACTTTGCTCTACTTTCCACACTTCTAATCCAGGTGACACACCTGACGCTGGCGTTCCCTCGTCCTTAAATCCTCCCTCTTAAACATAATTACAGTCACACACACACACACACCTTCTCACGTTCCTCCTCCAGTCATGTTACAGTGAAGACAAAGACCGTCAAACATCATTGATCTGACGGCAGCCAATCAGCCGCCAGCCCAACAAAAGCTGACAAAGGCCGGCGCCAGGCGGAGCGCCACGGGCGACCCGGCAGGCTCGGTGTCCTGCCCGAGGGCACTGAGACAAGATGTATGGAGGCTCCGTCATCGTACCTGTGACCTTTAGAGGAGACGAGACAGCACCTGAGGCTCCTCGCCAGCGACCTGCTCTCCAGTCGCTCAGGTGAAGCATGTAGCGACATTAATATTTACACTTATCACAGTTTTGACAACAGCTGATTAAAGATTCAGCCCGTGTGGACCCACCCTGCTCGAACAGAACAGAACCAGCTCGTCTCTGTCTTTAGGTCCATTAATCACCCGCCCTCCTCCGCCCTCCTCCGCCCTGCCGTCTCTCGTTTCCTCCCCTCACACCGGAGCGTTAGACTTGACCACCGCAGGGTCACAGGGGGATTTCGTTTCACCTGTTGACCTCTGACCTTTCCAGCGTCGGCTGCTTGTACCGCCGGACGGCTCTGGATGAAAGTCTGCGCTCGCAGCGTGAAATTAAAAGACAGTTCTGACCTTTGGCAGCTGGTTCTGACGGACGGCTGCGCTAAATGTTTAATGTGAGCGATGTGGAGAACACACACCTGCATCCCTGCTGCTCGGTGATGGATGAGGCCGGCGCCATGTGATACGCTCCCCCGACATGGGACAGTGGCCCGGGGTGAAGGCTGCCACCCTCCCCTCCACATCCTGAACCCAACGCCTCCAGGACCACCACCAGACGGTTCAGAACCACCACGTCTCTGCAGCCTGGAGACAGGAGATCATGATGTAAACAGTGTCAACAAGGTGAAACAACGCTCACATGTGTGTTCAGGACTGAACAAATACTGTCTCATCTGCACATATCAGCACAAAATGTCAGAAAACATTTTATTTTTTACATTTCTTTATACTCACGCTCTCATAATTTGGACTTTTTGTCTCAGTTCTGACTCGTTCTCTCATAATTACGACGATCAGGGTCATCAATCTTAATTTGTAACCTTTTATTTTCTCTTTCCAGCTTCCGTCAGTTAGATTTGCTCTTTTTAATTCCACACTGCAGCTTCTTTTATCAGATTACTGCTGTTTAATGATAGAAAACATGTCGGGCTGTGAGGAAAGTTTAAATAAATGCCTAAAGAAGGTTAAAGCTGCACATGAATCTCTGTCCTGTCTGTGGGAAACATGGTTTTAATCCACGTTGTTGTATTAATGTCGGTATTTAAAGACGTACTTTCACGATGCCTGAACAAAAGTCCACATGCAGCGTTGGACACATGTGTGCGGGTCGCAGCACATGTTCGTATGAAACCATATACAGTCCGTTGTGTTCATATAAATCTGTTATAAATCTGTCATTTCAGAGAGTTTCCCTCCGTTCGCTCCTTAAATAGACGTATTTTCTTTAACAACAAAGCCTCAGACAGAGACAGAGTGGGACGTCAGAGATGAAGGAATTTAATATAAATTCCCAGGATGCACTTGAAGTCCAGTTCAGAGCTCTGAGAGGTCGGAGTCGGCCCGATAACACCGGGTCCTGAGCGCCGGCGCTGGGCTGCAGCTGCTCACTGACCTCTGGTGGCTGAAGCAGCCGGTGGTCAAACATGAGCTCACCACAGAGCTGGAGTGGATCTGTGTTCTGATCCGAACAAACAAACCTGTGGAACTTCATGCGTCTGTCCTCTCGGCTGAGGCCTGCGAGCGAGCGCCACGCCGGATTACCTGGACGGAGCTGCGCAGCGGAACAAAAGCTTGGGTCAACTTTAATTCAGCGTCCGACCAAAGCTCCTCTAAAAGGCAGAACATTGGAAACAGGCCGTGGACCTGAAGAAGACCAGGACCGGCCTGGAGTCTGTTTGGTTTGAGTTGACTCAGGTGGGTCCAGAGCTGTTTGCTTTCTCTGGATGGAGGATCAGCAGCGCTGGTATGAAGGGATGAACTGACTCTCTCCATGTTCAACACCACACTGATCGCTCTCTCATTCCACAGATACCAAGAGAGACAGAGACGCACTACGGAAGATGACTTCGTACAAAACTGTGTGTTTCAAAGGTTCAGTTTTCATTTCTCTGTTTGCAGTCTGGGTAGATTGTTGGCACAAAAACCTCTTGGTCGAGGTTAGGAGAAGATGTTTTGTCTGCTTCTGTTGCCACGAAAAGGTTTGAAAACATCCCAAAGTCTCATCAAGAACTATCTGGTGTTGATCCTACGATCGTGCTAGAAAACCCTGTAATGTTGCAACAATTACAGCTGGAAAACATCCCACAGTCTCTCCAAGAAAACCCAGGTTTGTTGGCTGTTTGATGGCTGAAAATGTCCAGACATCTCATTAAAAATATCTGGTTTGTTACCACCAACATGCTAGAAAATGTCCTGCTGTCCCATCAGAACGATCTAGTTTTGATGCCACCAGCAAGTCTGTAAAACATCTGGCTGGAAAACGTCCCGACATCTCGTTAAAAATATTGGGTTTTGTAGCTGTGAGCACGACTGATGTCCTGAAGTCTCATCAGAAATATACCGATACTGTCCATCGTCAGGTAAACTTGTTCTGTTGCCCTGCACATCTTGTCAAAATAAAAAATGTTTTGCCACGTGCACGCCTGGAAAAAACTTCCCTCAGGTTCCGTGAAGGATCCAGTTTCACGGCTGGCAAATGTCCTGAAGTCTTAAAATATCTGGTTTCGTCGCCATTAACTCAGTTTTAAGACGTAAAACATCCTGAAGTCTTGTAAAAAACAACAACACATCTGGTTTTGTTGCCACAAACACAGCTTGTCAAAAGTGTTCTGTGGTTTCATTCCTACAAATGTTGACACACAGTCCTGAACAGTGGTGTGTGGCCTGGCAGCCCTCTCTCCTCGCTGTAACTCCACCTCCTGACATGAACATCAGCTGATATATATGTATATATGATTATGGAGATGTTGTTATCGTCCTCGTGACACCTGAACCTCTGAACGTCTCTGTGCTTTGCAGAGATGCAAACACTCGAGCCTCACGTCTCCTGTGTGGGCCCACGGCGCTGAATCGAGGCCGGCCGGGGACACCCGGTGTTTCTGGATCCACAGGCGGGTGTAGCTGTGGGGGCCCTGAGCCTCCTACAAACCCCCTCAGCAAGTCACAATGGCTGAGCGGAAGCTGCCTGCTGCTGCGGATCGAGCGTTTCCCAACGGCGGAGCACAAAGGGGCCAACCTGCCTTCATCCCTGGGCTCTAATCTGGCTCCTGCCCTCCCTCTGCCCCTCATTCACAGCCCGGTCCGGACGAATGACAGCACACCATGCGGTGCGACGGCACAATGGTGCTAATAATGTCGCCGCGTCCCCACTTCTTCTGTCAGGCGGTCGTGGTCGGTGTCAGAAATGGCTGCTGATTGAAGGGTTTCAGAGGGAAGGCGCTGTCTGAACGAGCACAGATCTAATTAAAACACAAAGCAGCAATTACTGCTGTTCTGGATGTGACAAATGAGCAGAGTCCGACACCGCGGGCAGAGACGACACACACACAGACACACACACACACACACAGGTACGCACACACTGACCTGCACACAGTGACGCTTTATTTCCCGTAAGATCTCCAGATTAATCAACACGTGATACGATCTGTAGTTTGTCTGGATCCATCCGAGAGCCCAGTGACGTCTTCAAAGAGCTTAATCGTCACATTGTAGCTGCTGAAAGAGAATATTTCACATTTTCAGATCAAAATTTAAGATCATCTCAGAGCTCCAGTGTGAAGGAAGATATGGACCAATTAAAGACTGATTTTCTCAAAAACAGTTCAAATCTTGGTGCGAACCTGATTTCTACAAATTATTTATTCATGCATTTTTGCGTGAGATAACAGAGTTCATTCCAATTTCACACAAGTGAAACGTGAGCACTTTTTAAAGAGCAGGTCAACCACAAATTAAATCCATCGTTACCCTCTCACCAGAGAAGGCTGGTTACTTTACAGCTGAAGCAGCTGGGGACTAAAAAACAACCCAAATCATTTTAAATAATCCAAAACTCAATTAAAACTTTGCCGAATTAGCTGTTAGCACTTCCTGTTAGCAGTGAGCTCATGCATGTACAGACAGCTGTCACTGGATCACTGTGAGACTGAAGGAAAGTTAAAAACGTGATGTTTCTAAGGCAAGTTCTGCACATGTGAGGAGAGACTCTTTTGTCTCGCAGATTTTGCTTCTTTCTTGGTGCAGATTTGGTGAAATTGTCCTTTACTCTACTCAACAAGGACCAAATAAAAAACTCCTCAAACATCCTTCAAACCCTGATGAAAAACTGTCTTTCCAGAGTTTCACACCAGCGGCAGAACTTTCTCACAGCACAAAGGATGGTGGGCCGAAGCTTTCTCACAATAATCAAGAAATATTGTCGATTTCACAAGAATACAACTACTGTTCGTCACAGAGAGGAGCGTTAAATGTCCAAGGAAGGATGTGAGACTCATCTGGTGTAGCTCATAAAAAACTCCCACCAAAGCCCGATGTGAACCAAACCAGCGCCACAGTGAGAACGGGCCGACGGGACTGGTCAGATGTGACGGGACCTCCGCGAGGGGACCCCACTCTGCACTTGACATTCATCTCCTCTCAGATCACTTGAGTGTGACTTTCCCTCGGCTTTGCCCAGCGTGGAGCCCGCGAGTCCTCGACGACGACGCTGACATGCATTGTTGGCGTGTCACTGGGTTTTGGAGAGGGCCACGTGCGTCCAGTCGGCTGAGACAAGTGCTCCCATACATGATGTCAGACATGAGAACGGACGGGCTCCGGAGCAAAACACGCTCCCAGCTGCACAAAGAGACTTATCTGAGAATCGGCTCAGGGGCCGTTGGAGCCGGCTGCTCCACCAGCTTTGTGCGGCGAAATGACGTCTTCGCGGAATTTACATTTTTAGTGGCCGACGCTCTCATACAGAACAATTTGTGCAGGTTGAGCGCTCGAGTCGTGCTCAAGGACACTTGAGCAAGAAAAATAGTCAAAGGCTGAAGCATCTGTGAACTCTCTGAATGCAGGATAATCTCTGAGCCCGGCGGGCCACGCTGCCAGGCAGTCAGAACGTGGATTAGGAGGGAATCAGCTCAGGGGAACCAAACTCTGTTTACACTCTGTGGCTGAAGTGCTCTCAGACCGGGTCCCCTCGCAGGTTCTGCTCACATTCTAGGAAACCGTAAATCTACTTAGAAATCCTCAAAAATCCACTTACATGTGCAGAACTTCATGGTTTTAAGTTTCCTTCAGTATCACAGTAATCCAGCAATAGTTGGCTTTACATCAGTGAGTAAACTGCAAACAGGAAGTGCTAACAGCTGATTCATTCGAGGGCCTCAAACACGTTTTGCTGTGAAGCTCCAGAAATGTTCTGTGGATTTATCCATGAAGCCCGGAAGTGAACCGTGCAGGATGCTAGCAAACTGTAGCTAGACAGTGGTGCAAATCCAACCTTTGCAAACGGGTCGTTCTACCTAGAACAGTGTCCCGGTGCTGGTCCAGATGGAACAGATTCAGTTTTAATCAATCGGAAAGTTGTGAAAAGCTAAAACTCAGTCAGGACTGGACAGGAAGTTCTAAGAGTCCTCAGACAAATGGCAAGCCAGGCTGCTGGTGTAGCCAGGCTGCTAGTGTAGCCAGGCTGCTATAAGCTAGTCATGCTACTATAGTGTAACAAAGCTGCTATAGTGTAGACAGGCTGCTGTAGTGTAGCCAGGCTGCTATAGTGTAGCCAGGCTACTATAGTGTAACCAGGCTGCTGTAGTGTAACCAGGCTGCTGTAGTGTAGTCAGGCTACTATAGTGTGACCAGGCTGCTGTAGTGTAGCCAGGCTGCTATAGTGTAGACCAGGCTGCTATAGTGTAACCAGGCTGCTATAGTGTAACCAGGCTGCTGTAGTGTAGCCAGGCTGCTGTAGTGTAGCCAGGCTTCTGTAGTGCAGACCAGGCTGCTGTAGTGTAGCCAGGCTGCTGGTGTAGTTACGCTGCTACAGTTGCTAGGCTGCTAGTGTAGCCAGGCTGCTATAGTGTAGTCAGGCTACTATAGTGTAACCAGGCTGCTATAGTGTAGACAGGCTGCTGTAGTGTAGCCAGGCTGCTGTAGTGTAACCAGGCTGCTATAGTGTAGCCAGGCTGCTATAGTGTAGCCAGGCTGCTGGTGTAGCCAGTCTGCCAGTATAGCCAGGCTGCTATAGTGCTAGTCAGGCTACTATAGTGTAACCAGGCTGCTGTAGTGTAGCCAGGCTGCTATAGTGTAACCAGGCTGCTATAGTGTAACCAGGCTACTATAGTGTAACCAGGCTACTATAGTGTAACCAGGCTGCTGTAGTGTAACCAGGCTACTATAGTGTAACCATGCTGCTGTAGTGTAACCAGGCTTCTGTAGGGTAGCCAGGCTGCTAGTGTAGCCAGGCTGCTGGTGTAGCTACGCTGCTACAGTAGCTAGGCTGCTAGTATAGCCAGGCTGCTATAGGCTAGTCATGCTACTATAGTGTAACCAGGCTGCTGTAGTGTAGCCAGGCTGCTATAGTGTAGCCAGGCTGCTGTAGCTGTAGCCAGGCTGCTATGACTGGAACTTGAGGCTGCTGTAGTGTAGCCAGGCTGCTGTAGTGTAAGTCATGTTGCTGTAGTGTAATCAGGCTGCTGTAGTGTAACCAGGCTGCTGTAGTGTAGCCAGGCTGCTATAGTGTAGCCAGGCTGCCGTAGCTGAGCCTGTTGTGACTGGACCTTGAGGCTGCTGTAGTGTAGCCAGGCTGCCGTAGCTGAGCCTGTTGTGACTGGACCTTGAGGCTGCTGTAGTGTAGCCAGGCTGCTGTAGTGTAGCCAGGCTGCCGTAGCTGAGCCTGTTGTGACTGGACCTTGAGGCTGCTGTAGTGTAGCCAGGCTGCTGTAGTGTAGCCAGGCTGCCGTAGCTGAGCCTGTTGTGACTGGACCTTGAGGCTGCTGTAGTGTAGCCAGGCTGCTGTAGTGTAGCCAGGCTGCCGTAGCTGAGCCTGTTGTGACTGGACCTTGAGGCTGCTGCTCTGCGGCGGCGGCGGCGGCTCAAACGAGCTCCATGCAGAAGAAGAAGTGATGACCGCGGTGATGAACGGCCTCAGACCTGCTGGGTGTGAATGAATCGGTGTCATCAGTTAGTCAGACAGCGAGACAGGCGGAGACGGCAGGAGCGTCTGTGTCCACCTCATTGTCCCGCGGCACAGAGGCTGATGGGTCGCTAAAAGACTGACAGATTTCACTTGGCCTGCAGCCAGCAGACGCACACACACACCAGCACACACACATTTACATACAAGCGGCACCCTACACAGCATGGGAACTTTTGGGGCTGCTGGTTTCGATGAATGGACGACGGAGGCGGAGGGCAGATTGTCCAACTATTAGTGTCAAACATGGGATTCAAAATCGTGTCCCCCGCCAGTTAATGGAGAAAGAAACACTGCAATCATTTATTTTAATTGAAGAAGAGTGAAGTGTTCTCTGAGAGAAAAACAGCCCGTCAGCCCCGATCAGGAACAATCACAGAAAGATAGATTCGACCTTTGACGACTTCAAGTAATTATCTTTAGAGAAACTTCCCTACGCGACGGGCCCCGTCTCGTCTCGTGGACGTTTATTTACTAAAAGCAAAGAGAGCGTTGGCTGCTTTTGTGTCCCTCGGAGGATTTAAAGGTCAGACTGAACCCGACACTCCTTCCTGAGCTGAGACGTCCTCACTGTCGGCGTGAAAGACACGACGATCAAGATCAGTTTATCAGTGATCAACAACATGTTCATGGTGCTGTTGGTTCTCAACTCATGAATATGAAATGATGCTTCCCTTTTCCTCTCTGGCCTCACATGACCATTATTATTCTGAGAGCGTTGGACTGAAACTCACAGTTTTTAGATCTGCTTCACGGCTCAGACTGAAGTTTGGACCTCGGCTGTCGTGCAGGGAAACACCTGGAGCTGCTGGACTCGGTGTTGTTGTGACTCAACTGAGTTCTCGGTGTCTCCGCCCGGTGAGAGTCGACAGTGATGTCTGACAGAACGGAGCTGGGCCGAGCTACAGTCAGAACAAAGCCGTCCTGTCGTCAGCGCCGACCTGCAGCGCTCCCTGTTAATGAGGACCAACCGGTGCTCTCACGTCTGCCTTTGAACCCGATTCAAAGAGCGGCGCTGTTCAGCCTCTTTCACACGTAGCCCTTTCCTGTTTTTGTGACACTGATGTCGGAGCCCCGCCCGTGTGAAACAACACCGGCGGAGGTATTAATGCGCTCCTCTATATTAAGGTCAATAGAGCCGCCTGCTCAGTCATAGCAAACACGGTGGAGACTCGGGTCTAAATCGATTTACTTAGGAAAACCTGAGGTCACAGAGGGTTAAGTAAGAGGTGGCGAGGGGGGCGGTGTTGTTCCTCCATTCAGCATATCTGATTTAATACGCATCGGAGCGGGGGAGGCGAGGGAGGAGGGGGGGCGTACCAAATAAACTCAGCGGATATTAAAGGTCAGAGGGTCGTCCAACATGTGTTTTCTGAGACAGACTCAGTGAAGACTAAAGCAGACGAGTCACAGCTGAGACGGAGGCGGCACACATGTGGACCGAGTCAAAAACTAGACCTCGAAGCATCCAGACGGGTCACACAGGTACAACGAGCCGCCAGGTGATAATATTTACTGTCATGTTATAATGAGTCAGACAGGCTGCAGAGACGCTTCTTAATGATGTTTGAACAATATACAGAACAAAGTGTTAACTGTGTGGAGGACGACGAGCAGGACGGTGTTTGAGTTCTGAGTTTAAAGTGCAAATTCTGAGAAAATGAACATCTTAAAATAAAATCCTCTTCTGTAAACTCGTCCGTATTAAAATTGTTTCATATTTTATCACCTCTTGTTTTCACAGTAATTAATCTGTGTTGTCACTTTTCCACTGGTAAGCGTTGTGTTGCCGTAGTATTTTACTTTCCCTGTTTCATTTATTTTTTAATGAATCCTTAATTAAAGCGTAATAAAAGAAGTATTTCACTGCTGGACAGAAGAACTGGTCCGTCTCCTGGGTGACGTACGTGAACGGTTCTGAAACAGGAAGCAGTGAAACAAACAATATCATCCTCCATCCAAACAGTCTCTAAAATATGCTCCTGAAAACATTTTAGGAACAGTAACGTGGTTCATATTTGATCAGAACTGATCAAATGATTTATGAAGAATCTACGCAACTGTCCGGCACCGTAGCGAGCGTTATATTTGTGTCTGCGTCGCTAGCAGGGCCACCGAGGAGTAAAATCCAAGAAGAGCAACAGCCAGCCGGTCAGGACGGACTGCAACGGGTGAAGAGGTCGGTGTGTTTACTAGGGAAACTTCTGCACGCATAAGCTGGAATCACATTCTTCTGCGATGTACATCTCTGTTGAGGTGCACACCAGGCTACGTAGGTACAACGTAGACTCAACACAGAAGCATAAATCAAGCTTTACAGTGTGACGGATGTTTTTCAGTGTCCGTTTTCACAGTGTGGAGAAAAAAAATGGCAGCAACTTTCGGTTCACGATTTTACTCGATTACAGCTAAACAGTAAAATATGTTTCTGGACACATTTGAGGCAGAAGTCCACAGAGTCGTAGAAGTGCCCTGGTTTTCAAAATGCACAACAACAATCTGTAACCGATACAAACAGCTGTGTCTTCCACCGGATGTCGTTAAACTTCCCGATTAAATCAGAACCATGTCTGACGCATTGACCTGTACGATGAGCTGCTGACCTTGTCCCAGATCAGCAACAACAAAACATGCCAACTGTTTTCTTATTCATCTGATCACAGAATCACATTTCGAGGTTTTCCTTCTAAAGTTTGAGTTTTTGCTTTAACGTTCAACACCAACACTAACTTTCTACCAAGATGTTCTCCACCAGTTGAAGCAGGAACTCTGGGAATTGTAGTAAAAACGCCACTTTGTCTCAGCACAACTCCTGACACTCACATAACGCTCAGACACACGCTCGTCCTCTCAGTTGCTGGCAGCTGCCTTGCTCAGGAGCACTTCACCGGTCTCCTGCTGATGGACTGAAGCTGTGAACTTTGTCTCCGGCCTCTCTGACGTGCGTGAATATAAAACCTTAATGAGGCAGATTTCCCAGTTTTTCCCACAGCGAGGACAGACGGAGCACAGGACCGTCTCCGGAGCAGCTCTGTGGAAGTCATCAGTATCGGATGGCGAGATGGGGGAAAGATTTCTCACGCAGACGTTTTAAAAAGATATTCAATATTGTTTTTTCGCTCGGAGGTTAAGATTGTTTCCATATGGCAGCTGTACAAGTGATACCATCACTTTTTAACAGTTATGATTTAACTTCCGTGTTTTATTTTCATTTCATTTTAACTGGTTTCACTGTCGTGCATTTGAGCTGCCGGCCTCCCGCCTCGCCTGTGATCGGGCTGCAGGTGGTCGGTCAGCTCGTCCAGCAGTGTGAACGGGTCAGACAGAGAAACAGAAGGTCCGACTGGGTCTCGGGTCACTGAGGCGACAGGAAACACTCTTTACTTCATGATCTGCAGAGGAGAGAGCTTCGTTTTCTTGATTTCTTTGCCCTTACTATGAAATTAGGATGAATTTCCATCTGAAATAAAAGTAAGTTACGAGTTCAGTTTGTCAGAATCGTCCAGCAGATTGGATCAGAGTTTATTTTTGTGTTTATGTTTTAGAAAACTGAAATATCACCAGCAGGTGGCGCTAACAGCTCATTCTAAACCACTAAATATACATGAACGGTATCAGAAATCAATAATAACATGAGTGTGACATGTTATTGATTGGACTGCAGCAGGGTAAAGGACAGAGACGGGACGGGTTTTTGTCTGGAACAATAAGAGTTTGTGTTTGTCGATTTTAAAAACTCAAAAAATGATTTAATATGATATTTTATTCTTTATTTTTATCCTCAAACTACAACAATGTTCATGTGAGAAGTCAGAACAATAATAACAATAAATTAAATCTATTTCTCTATAGTCTGTAATGATAAATTACTTGGCGGGAACTAATTTGAAATGTTTTTAAAATTACCACAAAGTTACTGAATATTGTTCCGACATGATTTATTAACAATATCCTGATATTTCACAATAATCAGTGAAACTTCATTTTGAGGTAATGATTGTGATAATTTGGTGGTAAATTTAAAATATGTCACTTACAAGTGTAAAATCAAGTTTTAGTATTTCCTGTTTGTTAATTAACTACAATTAGTCAGAGTGTTGTTTTAATTTGATGAGCATCTCGCATAAACACCATCAAATGAATCCATCAGTGTTTAGAATCAATATTACAGTCCTGAGGACTTTCTCTTCAGTTCAGTTCTGACTGAACTTTTATTTATCTTTGACTCATAAATCATCTGAATCTTCTAACATCACCTCAGCAGCTGTGAACTGTTGATCTGTGGAACAGTTTCAGAACCAGGAGGAACAAAGTGCTCAGAGTTTAAAACTAGAACACGTTCCTGACCCGATCAATACATCAGCTGATGTTACACACAGAAAGATAAAGGTGCTAACTGGAACCAAAAATGGTTCTTCAGAGTGATGCCATAGAAGAACCATTTTTAGTTCCACAAAGAACCTTTTAGCAAGAGGTTCTTGGAAGAACCATTCCTGCAAACGGTTCTTTAAAGAACCCCCAAAGGTGCCTCAAAGAACCATCAATGTGTTAACTGAGAAAATAATCTGCAGATGAATCGATTAATGAAAATAGTTAGTTGCAGCCCTAATTTCATGCTGTTACATGCCAGCAGATAACTCCAATAAAAATGAAGAACCTTTAGTACTTTAAAGAACCACATAAAGTCTGTGAAGAACCATCCCCTATATAAAAAGGTTCTTCAGCTGGTGATGGTTCTTTAAAGAACCAGAGAGCCTTTTGAAGAACCATTTAAGAACCATTGTTTTTCTGTGAGTACCTGACACAGAGGATGTGACTCCGGTGTTGTCCACCAGAGGGCGCTGTCTCCTTCTCAGTTCACGTCTGACTCTTTAAAACTCTTCTAAAATAATCCTTTATTCGTCCCACAGCGGGGAAATGTGAGATACTGCAGCAGCAAATATAAATGTGCTTTATTTTAAAATTTTATAAAGAGCATCAATTAAAACAGTCGTAATAAATAAATCAAACTTATATTTTAAAACATGTCAGTAAAAGAGCAGCAGAGACAAAATAACTCCACGAATATTCACATGATTGAACATTATGAATCTCTATCCGTCTTAAATTAACAGTTATATAGAATAAAAACATGCAGATTTATAGGTAATTAAACTTGAGTTAATAGTTAACAAGCGATTAATAAAAGTGCTTTTAAACTGTTTATTTGTTTATTGAAAGTTGCCACTGAAGATCATAATACTGTTAATGTTTAATAAAAACTGTGCAGCTGATGTCTCGTCTCTGAACAGTGAAATAAATCGTTAGTAAGAGAAGAAATAAGTTTAATACATTTAAGTCAACATTGGACGTATTTATTATTATCTATATTATTATTATGGTATTATCTTGGTCTTCTGTTGGAGTTTGAGTCCATGAGCTCAGTTTGTATAGAACCCTGTCTCTCGACATGTTGAGGGGAGTGTAGTTGGTCATGGTGTGTTATAAAGTCCCTCACACATCCAGAAGACTTTAACTAACCCACAGCCTGCACAGCGGTGATGAGGAGGCGATCAGAGGAAGACCACAGCCACGTGCAGGACGCTGACGCTGCCACTAGATGTCAGCATCTCACCTGAAACTGACGTCACGCCGTCACACCGCTCAGCAGACGGTTCACACTCATCAGAGGAAATCAGATTTTAACTGAATGATCCTGAGATTAAACTCACGATGCTGACAAATAATCACATAATCAATAACATCAGAGGAGGAGGCGAGGGTCGTTTCAGATTTATAATCTCTGTTATAATCTATAAAACACATTATTAGAGGTTTTTAATACCACTGATTTCTTCTTGTTGTGTTAATCTCACTGTGCTTCTAATCTGCTCTGATTAAATACTCCAGAGGTTTTTATAAATATGTGCAGTATTTATGATATTCTTAATGTTTCTACAGAAACACTAGATTCTGCTTTACATCCCTCAGTTTTCTTTAAATTTAAATAGTTAGAACAGTTATTTCAGAATGTCTCAAATATTAAATCAATCAATCAATTCATAATTTAATTAGAAAATGAAATGATAAAAATGATGTTCAGTCCCAAAAAACAACTGCTTTTAGAAAAAGGGGAAATAAACATGCTGGAGAATCGATCAATAACTGTGATTTCCTCCAGATGTTACGATCAGCAGCTGATTCTGTTCTCAACATACAGAACATGAAGGGAAAATACAGAAGTAAAGCTGAGAGGAATATTTAGAATCAAACAAAACATTCATTAATTAAAACCAGAAATCTTCTTTTAATCTGTTTTTGTGACGACGTTGAAATTAAAAGATAATTAATCTTATTTAAAGATAATCAGTAATCAATGATTGAAGCACGTGTGGATTAAAATGTAATAAAATAAATATTGTCACATATTAAATGTATATTTTAAGAAGAAGTTATATATATTTTTTGGCCTGAGAGAAGTGGAGTGTTAATGTTTGGAGAGGTGTCTGTGTGACGCACGAGAGCAGTCAGGGGTTCAGTGCTCCTTGCTCGAGGGCACCTCGGCACTGCTCAGGAGGTGAACCGGCAACTCTCCAGCTACCAGTTATGTGTGTTTGAACTTTAGACCTGATTATTAGAGTCAATTTAATGTGAGTGATGATGAAATGTGTAATCTGTGAAGTAACTTGTAACTAAGATTTGTAACTTTGATTGTACTTAAGTAGTCGAGTAAATGTAATTAGTTACATTCCATCAGGTACGTAACTGTAAACTGATGTTGGTGACGTCATTATCTACAGTAGCATCATCTTATTTTCTTTATTCACTGCAGACAGAAATGTGCTGCTGTGTTCTCATAGAGGAGTAACAGACGAGTGGAAGTGTAGAGCAGAGAACTGAAATACTCAAGGTGAGTACAAGTACCTCAAAGTTTTACTTAAGTACATACAGTACTACAGGAGAGAGAGAGAGAGAGAGAGAGAGAGAGAGAGAGAGAGAGAGAGAAAAAGAGAGAGAGAGAGTAAAAAAAGAGAGAGAGAGAGAGAGTAAAAAAAGAGAGAGAGAGAAAAAAAAGAGAGAGAGAGACAGAGAGAGAGTAAAAAAAAGAGAGAGAGAGTAAAAAAAGAGAGAGAGAGACAGAGAGAGAGTAAAAAAAGAGAGAGAGAGAAAAAGAGAGAGAGAGAGTAAAAAGAGAGACAGAGAGAGAGAGTAAAAAAGAGAGAGAGAGAGAAAAAAAGAGAGAGAGAGAGACAGAGAGAGAAAAAAAAGAGAGAGAGAGAGAGAAAAAAGAGAGAGAGAGACAGAGAGAGAGTAAAAAAAGAGAGAGAGAGTAAAAAAAGAGAGAGAGAGACAGAGAGAGAGAAAAAAGAGAGAGAGAGAGAAAAAAAGAGAGAGAGAGAAAAAGAGAGAGAGAGAGAGAAAAAGAGAGAGAGAGAGAAAAAGAGACAGAGAGAGAGACAGAGAGAGAGAGAGAAAAAGAGAGAGAGAGAGAGAAAAAGAGAGAGAGAGAGAGAAAAAGAGACAGAGAGAGAGACAGAGAGAGAGAGAGAGTAAAAAGAGAGAGAGAGAGAGAGTAAAAAAAAGAGAGAGAGAGAGAGAGTAAAAAAAAGAGAGAGAGAGAGAGAGAGAGAGAGTAAAAAAGAGAGAGAGAGAGAGAGTAAAAGAGAGAGAGAGAGAGAGAGAGAGAGAGAGAGAGAGAGAGAGAAAAAAAAAGAGAGAGAGAGAAAGAGAGAGAGAGAGAGAGTAAAAAGAGAGAGAGAGAGAGAGAGAGAGAGAGAGAGAGAGAGAGAGTAAAAAAAAGAGAGAGAGAGTATAGCGGTGCACGCGCTGAGCAGCGGACCCTCAGAGCTCCGCAGCATCCTGATGAACCCTCCTCCTCCTCTTCCTCTTCCTCCTGCTCCTCCTCCTCCTCCTCCTCCTCCTCCTCCTCCTCCTCCTCCTCCTCCTCCTCCTCCTCTCCTCCTCCTCCTCCTCCTCGCGGTGAGAAACTTTCTCAGAGTTGGGCAGAACTTCCTGCAGCCTGATGGCTCCGTGACGCGCTCTCGAGCCCAGAAGTGAACTTTTCCCCCCGCGCGCTCACTCCACTTCTCTGCGGACTCCACGCGCTCCGCTCGGCTCGGCTCCGCGCGCCGTCCTGTAGATGGGATATCACCTCCTCACAGCGGATACATGCTTTTCTTCTTCTTCTTCTTCTTCTTCTTGTTCGCTGAGAGAGAAAGTTTGACCTGAAGACGAGTGAGGAAGAGAGAGAGCGCGAGGCGGAGGAAGAGGAGCTGCCGGACTGAGGAGCAGAGGACGCGGGGTGAGTGCTGGCCATGTGCTCGTGATGAGCTGAAGAACAACCTCCTGTTCTTCCTTTAGAGTCATGTTTAAACACGCTGTGGTGCTCTGAGTCTGTCCCACCTCCTGGTTCCGCCGGTCCGGGCGGGCTGAGGGTTCTGGAGCTCTGTCTCGGATGGGTTTCAGGTTATTTGAGGTTTACACTCGGGCAGGAATGTCAGGAATCTGCAACCTGATATTTCGGATGCTGTGCAGGAGTGAAGCTGCTGTCCTGTTGCAGCAGCGACATCCTCACCTCCAGAGGAGCAGTGTCAGTGTGGCTGGTGCTGACCTCCTCTCAGTGGGCTCACAGGGTAGAATCAGAGCTGTAGTGGACCAGAACCGGGCCTCACATTTAATCCACACTGCTGGAAACACGAGTCCAGATCGATGTTCCCGTCCGGGCTGAGCAGAGTTTTTATTTCACGCTGAAAGGCCGGTTGCGTTCATTTGCATCAGAAACAAAGTTTTGGTGCGGCGTGTCATTGTGCAGGATGAAGAGCTGCAGCAGTCAGGCAGGGCTGAAAGGATGGGAGGGAATCATGGGGCCCTCGCATTATTCAGGCTGACATGGGGGGCTTCCCAGACCTGTGCTGGGGATGTCACTTTCATCCTCCCCTCGCTGTCACTTTCACACATCTCCACTCCGGATTCAGAACCAGCCGAGAGTTTAATGACCGAGCGACGCAGAGAGGAAGGAGAGACGGCTCCGAGCAGAGAGGAGAAGAAAAGCAGGCCGAGCCAGAAATGTGAATGTGAAGTGAGTGGCGCTCCCCGCTGTGACCACTCACAAGTCTCTGATCCCACAAAACAACAAGTCCACACCAATTACTCCCGTGGCCCCGGGCCCCCGGGCCGCCGGGCCGCCGGGCCCTTGTGGGTTTTTGTGGAGAAAAGAAGCAGCGGTGGCTTTTTACACAAATCCACAAAAAACCAGAGAGGAAAGAAAGAAAAGATTCACCTCCGACACACTCGATCAGCTGTGATCACATCACAGCCCGTTATTATCCGCTTTATTGATTTATCTGCAAATCCTGATTTAAAAACCTCGATTTTACACATTTAATCCAGCTGTTCTGTCAGTTTCAGTCTAAAGTCCAGATGTGGAATTAATAATCAGAAACAGACAAACAGAGAAAATCCTAAAGAAGATCTGTGGCCTGATCAGTAAAATACATTTCATCACTTTGCTTTTATCAAATTTGTTGTATTTTTCAGACTGAAAGTGAGAAAACAGAAATGAGGATCTACAATTTAATCTTCAGGTTAATCAATAATGAAATGAACGATTTGTTCTGATACAAGAGAAGAATCAAATACAGAGAGCTGATCAGTGATCAGTGATCAATTCTCCTGTTTCATCTTCTGAAATATGAATATTTTCAGGTTTTCTTTGTTTCTTGTGTTTTCCTGTTCAGGATTAATTTGATTAATTTGATTTAATGTATTTTTTACTGAAAAATGACCAAAATGTTTTAGTTTAATCTTTAAAATCAGATTATTTTCTGCTTTTCTTCTTCTTCTACATTAATAATGATCTCTGAGCTTCACACGTCTGATAGTGACACTAATAAATTATTAGAACGCGTCCAGTCGAGTCGATCGGCTTTTAATCTGCAGATGAATCAATGATGAGGTGATCGTTCACTGCAGCTGCAGGTCGGTTTATGTGACGATGCAGGAGAAAGAAAAGGCTGAAAAACAGAGCGAGCCTTTTATTGATCAGACGATCAGTTCAAGAAACTGATCAGGAACAAATTAATGTAAAAAAAACGACAGAAATAATTTAGTTTCTTCTTCTAAAATATAATAATTTCAGATTTTCTTCGTCTTCTTTTCTAATTATTCACGTAAACTGACACGTTTGGATTTTGGACTGAAACATTTAAATGTTTAAGTTTTAAATCGGTGAATTATAAAAATGATAATTAATAGTTTTCAGAGAACAAATCGATAGTCGACTGTAAATAAGCATCAAAACATAAAAGAGTTATCTGAGATTAAAACAGTTTTTCTCCCTGATCGATGATCAGAACCGATCCTGATGCTGATCCGTCTCAACATCCACTATTTAAATCCTTTGTTGTCTCACTGACAGAATTTTAAATGTTTGAAATTTACTGTTGATAAAAAGAAGAGAAGAAAATATTTTACAAGATAAAACGAGACGATTTCCACAAACTGACCCAGAATAAATATGTAAGATGTAAAACACTTTCTTCAGCTGCTCTGGTTTTTGTTTATAAATCTGATTAAAAATGTTTAATTTAAATTTACACACCAAACAATAAACCTATATTTAGTGATTTTCCCTGTAATCTGCCTGAGCTGTGTGAATCTGTGGGACAAACACTCGGCTGCTGCAGAACAATCAGCTGATAAATCACGTCTTTTTCTTCTCCCGTTTCCTGTTTAATAAACTAACCGTAGTTATTGATCGTCAGTGTTAACGAGTGTTTGTCTGCGCAGACGTCAGCTGACCTCCCAGCTCTCCTCTCTGCTGCGTTCGGACCGTTCTGGTTTCACGTCCCGGTGTTTTCCCGCTCGTCCGGCTCAAACGCTGGCGAGCAGGCGGGCTGGCTGTTCTGACGGACGCGTGCAGAAGTTCCAGCCTCTGCAGACGTCTCAGAAACTTCCTCTGACAGAGCGAAGCAGCAGCAATTACACATGATGAAAACAGCGGCGCGTTAATGCAACGCTGGAACATCACAAATCAAAGGTCCGGGGCCGCCGGGGGCCCGTGGCTCCTCCTCTGCGCCGTGTAGCCTCGCTCTCCGGGATCGCCTTTGATGCGTCTGTTAATTAACTCCTGAAGGGACGGCGGCAGCGCCACGATCGGGCCTGACAGCCGCCGAGCCGAGCCGGGAGTCCGCGTGTGGATTTCAAGGGCGGATATGAAGGATGCCCCCCCGCCGCGAGCAGGGAGCCCGCCGTGACATCCTGACAGGAGAAAGCGGCGATGGCAGCCTTCATCAGGGCTCAGCGCGCTTATCAATAGACCTGATCGCTCAGTGACGGTCGGACTCGGCCTCTTCCTCCCGTGACAGGCGGCTAAAGAGCTCTGAAGCGCTGCCATCTTTTCCTTCCGCAGAGTCTTTCACCATGTGGCGTCCCGGCGGGGCCATGTGGTATTCCTTAGCAATCAATCCCCCTCGGCCGCGTCTTTCCGTGAGCTCAATCAGACCTGGAGGTCAGGAGGAATCTGTCCGGCCCCCCGGAGGCCCCCCGGCTCCTCCTGCTGCAGGAAGAGAGGCCGGGGACGGGCTGGATCCTGCCGGGGCCCCTGGAGGCCTCTGTTAGTGCCGGGGCCCGGCAGGTTTTCCACCCTGTCACTGGCTGTTAGCTCTGTGTGGCAGCTGTTCACCTGAGACAGCAGCGTCAGGTCCACTGCTGCTAAAGTCCTGAGTTTTATATTTAAAAGGTCAAAGGTCAACTTCGCTGTGACATCATGATATACAGGTAACCATGATGTGACCTGAGGTAAACAACCCGAGCTTCAGTGAACATTTATTAAAGACGTAAACGTACAGACTCAAGTCTTTAGTGTCACTCTGACTGGATGAGGCTCTGCAGGTGTTCATGTTATTGTGTCCACACCCACACAGCAGCAGGGAGTTTCCCTTCGGTTAAGGCCCAATGTGACGATGATGATGATGATGGAGAGTTATTACCTCTAAACGCTCGTCACACGCTCCTCGGAGGTGGACACTCAGGTCTGAACGAGTCAGTGTTTCACGTCAGGACTCGACAGCAGCGACAGAAAATAACCAACACGACAGAAACAGACGAAGAGTTTGACTCTGGACAGAAATTGTGGTGCTTTTTGATGAATCTCACCGTTTAGTTGAGTAAATCTGGACGATATTTGAGGGTCTGACTCTAAGTTAAACATCAGAGAGGCCTGATTTCCTCACTCCTGATCCGGTGTGTTCAGGTGTGCTGCAGGATGTGGGGAAACATTTGCCGTATGACTAAAAGAGAAACAGAAACACTGACCGTAGGTGTCGATGAATGAAAGGGCCCATCCGGCCGGTGAGGAGGAAGTCATGGTCCAAACTGTGGCTGTAAAACAGCGAGTGGCCGAGCTGCAGCGGGACCATTTGGCCGAGGGTCGGGGATCAAAGCGGCCGGTCGACCTCGGCGGTCAGCGTGGACTCAGAGCTGTGGAGACACACATGGCACAGTAACATGTTCAGAGCCTTTTACTGACGAGGAAACGAGTTCAGAGTCTCAGTTTGTGTCTTTTTCTGGGATGTTTTACAAGTTAGCTCGGACCTCAAAGGTTTCAGGTTCGTTCACGGGTCCAGTTTTATCTCCAACACTAAAAACTAAGTGACCAACTTCAGCGTCTTGTTAGCGGAAGTTTTTATTCTGTCCGTCACACACAGTGCTGTTGAAAAGCAGACGCTAAACTGCATGGCAGGCTTTAAAAGTAGAGAGCATACCTCAACAGTCTCCTTTCTACTCACTCACAGATTTCAGCGATGTAAATATGACAGATCTTTTCCATTGTCTTTTGCATTATTCTGTGGGAAATCAACAACAATGTCGAAAAACTAAGACATATTTTAAAGGTTTGTTGAAAAGCTGACGCTGAACTGCATTGCTGGCTTTATTTTGTCGTGTTAATTTGTTGGAAGTTGTATCTGAAGGAGCATGAAGAGTTAAAGAAGCTGAGTGAAGGATTTAAAATAAACTAAAGCTAGGAGCTGAGCTGCACTGCAGGCTTGAATATCGATGACGAGTTGTAAAAGCAGGAAAGGGATGAGCTGGGAGCTAAACTGCATTGCTGGATGACCTGAGCAGGCTAACTGACTGATTGTTTTACCTCCCACACAGATGCAGATAGCATTAAGCTACCTACAAGCTAAGTGCTGGGAGCTAAACCGCATTACTTTAGTAATAGTTGTTAGCTACACTGCATTGCAGACTCGAATATGTGTGAAGAAGCTGCTGAAGGGTTATATAAGTGTGAAATCTAGTGTAAGCTGGGAGCTAAACTGCCTCGCCTGATGAACCTAACTGACTGATTCTTTCAACACGGTTGCAGAGCATTAAGCTAACTAAAAGTGCACATAAACAGCGGTGTCGGGTCGGCTGGGCCCACAGGTGGGAGGCGTTCATTCAAGTAGCCGAGCCGAGCCGAGCGCTCTCCGTCTGAACTCCGCCGCCACATCTGTTTGCTGTTGGAGGAGATCAGCCACAGGATATTGAACATCCAGGCAGACGGGTGTGAAGCTGCTCGCGCCGACGACGGAGGCTGTTTTTCTTCTAGAATTAACACTTTGATTCAGAAACGAGGAACGAGGGGAAGAAAATATTGTTTTTCTTGCACGTCGTTATCAGCTGAAGGACAAATGGTGAAACAAACAGTGAAATAAGCAGCGAACACGAGGCTTCATCATGTTTGTCCTCGGGGGAATTCTGCTTCTCCCCTGCGCTCTGTTTTTAGCTTTCAGATTTCGGGTCTCATTGCTTCTCTTGAAGTTAAGAGGAACAAGTCTGGGAAGTCGGTATAAATTCAAATGTCAGTGTTAGCCTCTATTTGTACATTCGCCGCTCGCACAATAAACAACCCCCCTTCGGTCGGAGCCGGATTCTATTTAAGACTCGCCACCGACCTGGGCTCCTTTTACGGGATAGCTATTATTCAAAGGAGAATAGGTGTAGGGCCCAACCATAAATTCCAGCAAGTGGCCCTTCGGAAAGGGGGACCGCGCCGAGGAATTGACTGCGTGCTCTGTGATTTTACTCTGCTACGCTGTGACCTTTTGAGTTGAGACAGAGTCGTTTGTTTCGCTTGACAAGAGCCGCTCCCATAATTCAGCGGGACAGCGGCTGCTGGTAATACCGGTGATGAGCCAAACTGTACTCTTGTTGGGCTGTTACACCTGGAAGGCAGAGGCATTTGTTTTCCTGACACGGGAAGCACCCTCTCACTGCAGGCCGGCTGGTTCCTGGGAGTCTCGGCCCTCCGCAGGACGAATCTAAATCATGTGTGTCGCCGGCTGTTTGTGAGCTCTTAGTTAATTTACGCCGTGTCAGAGGTGTTGTTTTTGGGAGGACTTTGATATTTCTGGGTGAACTCCGCACGAGCAGCTACTGCGAAGAGAGAGGAACTGTAGGTGAAAGTAGTTAAACAGGATGATTTAACGGTGCAAACATCTCACATCTGTGATGATTGTGAAGCAACACAAGTAATAAAAAAGTGAAGTGTGTTTGTAGTCCGGACTGTGACTCGGTGGAAACGGGGGGGAGGGTTATCCTGCCTCTTGTTCTCTTAAATAACTTCACTGTGAGGATCTCTTTGTTGGCCATTATTCTCCCATGAATCATTGTTTGCCCTTTCAGAGGCAGCCCACAGTCAACAGTGGGAGGTGACACTTAATTACACCACTAACTGAGCTGTTGACTTGCTAACGCGGTTGTTAGCTACTCCTGCAAGTAACTTCCCTGATGTTTAGGGAGTCAGTGTCCTGTTTCACCAGGTCCATCACCTCGAACAGTGATGGAGCTAATGCTACTTACTCTGATTAAACTATGCTAATGCAACGTACTTTGAATAAACTTCAAAGTACAACTAGAAAAATCTCACTTCTTCTTATTATTTTTCTGATTTTAAAAAGACGGGTACACTTGTTAAAAGCTTTAGAGGGATCGGCTAACACCAACACTCATGCTTCTAGATAAGCTAACTGTATTAACATTAGCCCATGTTTGCTAATTCAATCATTAGCACTTCAAATAACTTTTGGCAAACTTGGAAAAGAACATTTTTATGAATAAATTTAAAATGGTGACCAGCAGTGTATCGTAGTTATTAGCTTTTCTCAGACCAGAATGCAAAAACGAGACTTAGCTAAAAGAAGTTTACGTGCTAGGTTAGCTGCTTGCTACACGAACATTAGCCCAGTTTTTTGGTAACAAAAAAAGCCCAACCTTTTTTTGGAGGAGATTGATGACATGTTAACTTATCTGTTGCTAGTTAAAGCTTTTCTAAGACTGCAATGTCAAAAGCTAACATGCTAGGTTAGCTGTTAGCTGCTTGCAACCCAAAACAGAGGCCGTACTCTTTTTTGTTCTTGTTTTTGTACGTTAGCGGTGGAATATGTTGAAAAGATTACACGGCTCGTTAAAAGACTGCAATGTCAAAATTAGCGTCGATGCAAGTCAACATGCTAAGCTAACAGTTTGCTACAGTAGCCTTGTATTTGTATTTTTTTTGCTGGTTCAACAAACTGAATATTATGATAATGTGTGAGCAGATTACTTTGGTTAAAAGCTTTTTCCAGACAACAATGCTGCAAGACAAAAAGGCAACATGCTAGGTTAGCTGTTAGCTTCTTGAGACACACAACAGTAGCCGTTTTTTCTACTTTTAAAAGTGACAGTTGGTGTAATTTACCTTTTAAAACCCCACATGTCTCATTTAAATGGCTTTAAGGTTGAAAATCTATCATTTTTAGAGACTTTGGCATCTCAGATAACATTTAAAACAAAGATCTTTCAGATGATTTTTTACATCTTCAGGTAAAAACACGTTAGCTTGTGACCGACTCATTGGCAGGTTCAGAAACCAGACCTGTGAGCTTCTGGTTTCGGGACAGCGCCGGCGGACAGAGCGCTGATTGCAGGTCACACACTCCGATGGAGCAGCAGTTCATTGAGTTTGTAAGTGACCAAACAGAGTTTACTGCCTCTTTAACAAAGCCGAGCTGCTGACTGACACTTCGGTCTGGTGTCTTTATAGCTGCGGGTGAATCAGTGTAACAGGTGTGAGAGGCCAGGAGTGAAGCCTCATGGGAAGTCCCTCACCACACACACACACACACACAAAGCTGCCTCCGTTGAGGTGATATATGAGGCACATAATGGCCGTCTTTCACGCCTGCAGCCCTCTGATGTGTCCTCGCAAATCATTATTAGTCAGGCTTAACATTTGCTGTTCACACGTTTAGCAGCTTGGTGATTGGTGTTAGCACCGCCGCCACGGAGGATTTAAACTACAGAACAACACTCTTTAACCTGTGGTGCTTTGTTTGTTGAGGTGATGCTCACAGCTCTGAAGCATCATGTTTCACCTGAACCATCTTCGGTACCTGTGGACGGTTCTCAGGTCCAAGTAGCCGACTGACGTCTGGAGCAAAGAGTCATTTTGGAGTTGATGTCTTAGAAAAAGTTTATATTCACCACATTGGACTGTAAGTAAAGAAACTACCTGTTATTCAGCGGTCACGTGACTTCAGTATGGACTTCAGGTCGTATACGGAGAGAAGAGGAGGTTGTACAGAGGAGGACTGGTTGATTTGTCTGAGGAAATACTTATAATTAAAAGGTCAGAGGTTAAAACCCAGAGACGGCAGTGTGTCCCTCCAGTTTTCCTCAGAAACGTTGAGTAAATGTTGATAAATGGGCCGTGTGTCTGAGGCCACGTGGTCCGGACTCGACTCCCGGTCCCCCGGTCCCTCTGCTTCTTGTTTATCTTCCTCAGATTATCCCCGAGCGCCGGGCAAACATGTCGAGGGATTCCTCATGAAAGACGGCTCGGCATGCGGTGGAGCGCTCAGTCTTCCCGCGAAGCTGCCATTCACGACTCAATCTGCTGTGTGGCGGCGAGGACGTGGGGGTCGGCTCGGGGGTTTCTGGGGGTTAAAGGGGACGGGGGGTGAGGAGGCGGAGGCCTTAGCTCTCATGTCATCAAAGTTTATTTGACTATTGACCTTTGGGCCAGGACCATTCAGGCGGGCTCTGAGGCTTTAACAGTTAGAACAATAGCAGTTTATCTTCAAAGAGCAGTGAAGATGAGGCGGCTCTTTCTTCAGCTCCATCATGTTACTGAGGTTCATTCAGAAACTCAGCCCGGGTTCTGCTTGGTTAAGTCTCTTTATAAGACCGGGCTCAGATTAGAGTCCAGGACCAGCTGAGGTGAATCTGGGGTTCCCCGCTGGACGCCATTTTGGCCCCACTGCCACATGTTTAATCATGATAAGAACTTTAAATGATAACGAGAGAAGCTTTGATCTCAGGATTAATTAGCTGATTAATAAAAAGGTCAACTACAAACATCGTTTTATGTTTTAACCTTTTATATTCTGTGTGAATTCATGTTTTTTCTCAAGAACGACCTCAAATTTGGCACAAATGTTCACCTGGACGTACAAGATGAAGCGATTAGATTTTGGTGGTCAGTGTGTCCTCATCAAAACAAAAACTCAACAGTTCATATGATAAAAATGTACAGAAATGTCTGAAGAGATAAAAGATGAAGTGATGACGTTTTAGCAAGTCCTGAGAGTCTCCAACAAGTCCTGAGAGTCTCAACAAGTCCTGAGAGTCTCCAGAGAGTCCTGAGAGTCTCCAGTGAGTCCTGAGAGTCTCGAAGAGTCCTGAGAGTCTCCAGCGAGTCCTGAGAGTCTCCAGCGAGTCCTGAGAGACTCGAGCATTCCCTGACGAGTCTCCAGCGAGTCCTGAGATTCTCCAGCGAGTCCTGAGAGTCTCCAGCGAGTCCTGAGAGTCTCGAACGAGTCCTGAGAGTCTCCAGCGAGTCCTGAGAGTCTCCAGCTGAGTCCTGAGAGTCTCCAACAGTCCTGAGAGTCTCCAGCGAGTCCTGAGAGTCTCCAGCTAGTCCTGATAGACCCGAGCATGTCCTGATAGACTTGAGCATGTCCTGAGAGTCTCAAGCGAGTCCTGAGAGTCTCCAGCGAGTCCTGAGAGTCTCCAGCGAGTCCTGAGAGTCTCCAGCGAGTCCTGAGAGTCTCCAGCGAGTCCTGAGAGTCTCCAGCGAGTCCTGAGAGTCTCCAGCGAGTCCTGAGAGTCTCCAGCGAGTCCTGAGAGCCTCCAGCGAGTCCTGAGAGTCTCCTCTCAGGCCAAATTAACCCTTCCTTCCCTCGGCGAGTTTTGCTAACAGCTCCTTTTGTGTTCTTTCACTTCCAGAGAGACGATGGAGACGTCTTCATCGAGGGCCGCCGAGAAAAAAGACAAAATGGACGGGAACGGGTTCTCCGACCTGCCGAAGAAACCCACGGAGACGAGAGGTGAGGCTTCTTCTCAAACTTCCTCCTCGAGCAGCGGCCGGTTCTGACTCGGCTGTCTGTCGGGCCTCGGCTCGCCGTGTGACAGAACGAGCCGAGGTCTCGCAGGAGCGCCGCCGGGGGGCAAAGGGGCAGCGAACACGCCGATGAAATATACATTTCAAAGATAAAGTGAGATCTGGGGAGCGGGCGCTCGCTCGTGGCTCTCCTCAGGCCTGATAAGGTACCAGCAGCAGTCAGAGGTGACTTACAGTAGATGTCTGATAGGAATCCTAAATAGAGCCAGGCCTTAAAAGAGCATGGTTAATGCGGATCGCCCCGGCATCAAGGCGAGTCGAGCAGTGTGGCACCGTTTGAGCGCATAAACACTGATGAATAGATAACATGACAGGAGGAGAGGGGGCCGGCAGGTGAGGAGGACCGCTGTTTGTGTTGTTGAACTAAATCAGGAGCAGCAGCGATGGCCTCTCGCTGGGGAGGACCCGGCTCGCACAGAGGAGACATGTTTTAAAGATGTCAGCCAACGCGTGATGAAAGGCCGGCATAATGAGGCTGAAAGACCTTGTTCTTACCTCCAGAGTATAAAGGATTAGAAAAAAGAGAGATGTGCGGGGCTGGTGGAGCCGAGGACGACATGACGGAGCCGCGGAGTGACAAGGATGCAGAGCGACGGGCCGGCTTTGAAATGGAAATTAAACGCGTGATTTAGTGACACCGTTACTCTTTAATGAAGGACTTGGTGGCCTGCCATCAGAAAGAAACACTCATTAATTGATAAAGAAGGAACAAAGCTGGAAATGGAGCTGAAAGTAGGATCACTGCTTTATTACAAGTTTGTAAAGGATGTCACCGCGGCTCAGAGTCCTCAGGAGCTTTGTTCTGATTGGACCAGACCGTGGCACAACATTTACATCCAGAGTTTATTTGTCATATAGACGACCCGTTTCTAACTTTAACCAGACCAGAGCCAGAGATTCTTCTTCTTCTTCTTCTTTGTTTTTTATGTTTCTATATTTTCATGAAAGAACTTGAAAGGCTCAGGTCCAAAGTCTTAAAGGTCCTAGAGTTGATTTTTGAGTTTCATTCCCAGCTCGTCAAATGCTGCCGCTTTGGGGTGGCGACCGTCCTGACCTTCCTCCTCAAAGCGTTGGTGTTTGACCACTTCTTAATACACACATTTACAGGTTTGTATGTACAAACTGTGTACTGGTGCTACTGGTGTTGGCGTCGTCTACGCTGTCGTTATCGGCCCGATTATCAGATCTAATATTCAACATTTTTCTGATATTGTTATATCAGTTGTTTTCTTTTAATTTATCCGATTGCGGATTTAAAAAACTAATTGATTTAAAAATGTGCCTCTTCCACTCTGATGAAGTAACTAGTAACTAAAGTAATCAGATAAATGTAGTGGAGTAAAAGGTACTCCAGTTTCTCCTTCATAGCAGAAGCAACAAACCCCCGGAGCGTTAGAAGATGTAATCAGACGAGAGTACTGACCCTGCTGAGGTGTTTCCACGGCGAGCGTCCCGGGAGGTGGAGGTGAGGGCGGCGTGAGAGGACGGAGGTGCATGTTTTAAAGGTGTCAGCGAGCGTGTGATGAAAGCTGCGTCTAACGAGCTTAAAAGAGCTGGTTCTTACCTCCAGAGTATAGCGGATGAATGGGTGCAGGGCGGCGGCGCTGACGTGGATCCAGAGTGACGGGCCACTTTTGAAATGGAAATCCAGCCGGTGATTTGGTGACGTTCCTCCTCTTTCATGGAGAACTTGGTGGCCTGCCACGATGGAGAAATCGAACATTAATTGTTCATAAGAGAATATCAATGTAGGCCGGCCTCTACATGTGGCGCTGGCGTGTACGGCGCTCCAGTTCTTCACATGGTCTTCGTCAATATTTGAACAAAGCTCAGGCGAAACTCTCCCCCCGCTGGAGTGTTAGAGCAATCCCATGATCCTCTCTGGTCACATGGTCTTCTTCAGTTGTTTCATCAACCTCCTGTCCCTGATTAAGGCACCAGCTCGTTATAACCTTTAACAAAGGGCCGGGAGGAAAATCGTTAGCGTGATATCAGACAAAATCTGGTCTTAGATCAGAATATGGGTACATCGTCATCGTAGATGAAAGCAGGGACTGTAAAAGGCATTTTCACAAAGTGTTATGAACACGATGAAATGGCTCAGAGGTCAAGTCATTCTGGTAGCTGCCACTGGCTAGCTTGCTTAGTTAGCATAGCGTCTTACAAGACAGGACGAGCCGCGGCTAGCTGGTTAGCATGCTAACTTAAGTAGACATCTTACATCACAATACATTCGACATAAATCTGTTGTTTCTTCACGTTCTTTTGATCATTTCAGTTCATTTTGCAACACATATTTTTTCCATATTGCACCTTTAAGATATAAAGCATCTTTTCGCCGCCTTAAAGTGAAGAGGAGTTAATTCTTCCTCTTCATGGAGACACATCAGCAGTGCGGTACGAGCCTCTCGGACCGATCCTGACCTCAGCTGAACTCCACCCTCCCGCTGTATATTTACACGTTCTCAATATGAGCGGCTGAGTTTTTAATCTCCTCTCCCCTAAAATAAAAACTCCCTCCCTCCATAACTCTTCCTCCCTATCAGCTCCCTGTTTTCATCTTAAATAAACAAGAAGCCGCGACTCTCGATATCAGCGGCGAGGCTCGGCGCTAAAAAACCACGAGCGTCTGCCACTGTGTCGAGACAGAGCAATTACTTATCGCTGTAATATGCATTATTATTCCTGTTGCCAGCTCCTGATAAGTGAATATGCAGCACGAGAGCGCAGCAGATGAGACCTTGAACCTGAGAGGAAAAGACTCTAATATACGGCTGCTGCTTTTATTGTCGGCGTATGTTTTACTGTTGGCTGCAGGATTCCTGTCACCTAAGTCATGCCCACCTCTGAGCCTCGACGCCGCCTCTCCAACAGCCCGCCCTGTTTTATATTCCCGTCTCGCGTTATTTATTTAGAACAATTTCCTCTCTATCAAGGCACACGGCTAATGCCGAGTTTTAATATGTTATTTACACATAAAAACAAGCTATTTACAGCGGTGCATGTGTGCAGAAGGGAGGAGAATGAATGGGCCCCCGCGCCCCTCTCCGATCTGTTATATCACAGTTTAACAATCTGGATTGCTAATAGAACCATTTATCATGGAGCGGTCATTTATTTTATGTGAGCAGCCCAGGTCCTGTTCCCAGAGGCCTATGGAAATGGGGTGCGCATATAATGAAGCTCAAGTGCGAGTCACTTTGTTTAAAAAGTGGATCCGCCTCGCCGCGAGTCAATTAGGATGGACCCAGGTGCTCCAGACGCCGCTATCTGCTCCGTCCTGATGATCCCTCCCGTGTCGTCCACTCTCCTGCAGACGTGAGAGGCTTTTTTCTTTTTTTCCTGGAGAGTGGAGAAAAAAAACAGAGCTGGCACGCTGACTCCTGGACTCGTGTTCGGCGCCATGCGCTAAGAGGTTTCTGGGCCCGCTCTCCTCTCCGCTCCTGGACTCTGCTGCCCAGTTAATAGATTCAAATGAGCGCTTGTATTCCCTCTGACAGCGCGCATCTGTCTGCCTCACGCCGCAGATTTACGCCATCTCAGGGACCTTGATGATTTCAAACCCATTCGTAATAACCGAAGGTATTTAGAGGGAAAATATCGGTGAGAAAATGCAGCAGGATGACAAAGAATCCACGAGCGTTATTGATGTATGTGTCAGGTTCTGGTCTCGGGCCTCGGAGGATTAAAGTCGGCCCGCATTAGGGAAGAAATTTCCCTCTGTTTATATACATATAAGCCCAGAGACATTTCTTTAAGGCGAGGTGGAAATCTGATTTACGCTGGATTGGATAAATTTAGAGTTATTGCCTTTTGAAAAATCCATCATTTATCACGAGCAAAGTTTATCCTGATCTGCTCCGCAGGAAACACGAACCCCCGACACCGAGGAGCCTTTCAACCAAATAACATGCTCAGATTTTGAGAAAACAATTCTCGCCTCAAGGTCCGGTTCTGGAGCGTTCCGTCATATCACATGCTCTCCATCAGCAGGCGGAGTCGGTCCAGTTGTACATGTGCAAATTCACATTTTCCCCCCTGAGATCTTGAAGGACTTCTCGTCCACTCAAAAGCTTCAGAGATCATTCTCGACTGGAGCAGCTGGAGACTTGTTTTAAAATGGAAACAACCAACAAATAGAAGAAAAAACTCCACCAGAACTCATCAGAATTATCTTCCTGTTAGCAGTGAGCTCATGGACGTACAGACAACTGTCACTGGATCACTGTGAGACTGAAGAAAACTTAAAAACGTGATGTTTCTAAGGCAAGTTCTGCACATGTAAAGAGCATATATTTTTCTATAATCACTCTCTTCTTCTGAACCATAACACACATGAGATACACATATTTTTAAAGTCCTAAAGATTTACACTTTCAGAGGGTATAATTAATTTATAATAATGCATCCAAAAATCCAGTAATAACTCCCAGAAAATATATGCTCATCACATGTGCAGAACTTGCCTTAGAAACATCACGTTTTTAAGTTTCCTTCAGTCTCACAGTGATCCAGTGACAGTTGTCTGAACATCCATTAGCTCACTGCTAACAGGAAGTGCTAACAGCTAATTCTGCAGAGTTTTAATGGAGTTTTTTCTTTGGTTTGTTTTTTAAAATCAGGTTTTTGGTGGGATTCTTCTCTGAAACACTCGGAGGTTTATTCTCCTCTCCCCCGGAGGAGAATCCTGTAAATCTCTCCCTGATGCAGATTTCTTTGTTTGGTCGGGAGCTGGTGTTCGTTCCTCTCTCCTCTCCGTCTGTGTCGGTAAACTAGGCCACAGGAAACTACCGGCTGCCGCTAATGATTTGATTAACTGGCTTTGGTGGCTCATGACATACATCTTGCTGAGAGTGAGTTTGTCATTCGAGAGGGAGATTGATGCTGCCTCCCCCCGACTCCCTCCCCCCCTCCGTCCCTCCCTCAGCCTCCCAGGTCTTTCTGCTGAGTCTGGATGGTCCGCGGGGAGGGACCCTAAGTACTTAGCACCTCCTCGGCTGCCCCGGGGCACTGTGGGTGGAGGGGGAGGGAGGGGGAGGCAGACCTAAACAGGCTAAACAGACACTTACAGGAGGAAACCAAAGGAAGCTTCAGAGCAGCATGTAGACCCTCACATGTGGGAGATTCTGATGCTGGTTCTGGTTCTGGACTGAACTTACACGGAGGAAAAGCGAACAAATAAACTAATAAATGAACAAATAAATCAGTTAATATGTCTGGAAATAAACCAAAAGTAAAATAATAAATGCATTTGATTTATTCATTTACAAATGTATTTACGTTTTTGTTTTATTATTATATTAATGTAAGAAAGAAAATTAGGAGGACTGAGCCCCAACAATAAAGATTAAAATAAGAAATGGGTCAATAAATAGATTTTTATGTCCTTATTATAAAAATTAATGTCTACATAAATTGTTTTATATTTAACATTTTAGAATGTGTTTCATATTAATTTGTTTTCTTTTCTCTTTTCTGTTTGTGAGATTAAAGATAAACACACTAATAAATAAATGTGTTTGTGTAAATAAAGAAATTAAAATTAATAAATAGAATAGCAGAGAAATAAAAGGGGAGTTGATCAATATTTACGTATTTATTTATATTTTATTTGCAAAAGGAAAAGAAAAGAGAAATATATTAAGAAATTAAAAAAGATTTAAATTTAAAATTAAAGCATCAAGTCATAAAAGAGAATTGATACAAAGATAAAAACATTCATGTCACATTTCATGAATTATTTAACATCTTTGTGTATCTTTAATCTTATTTTTGTTGCTCTTAACAGCTTATTGATTTATTGATTGAGCCGTTTGTTTATGATCTTTACTCCGTGTTAATGTTCTGCTCTTTCAGCTCTCATGTTAAATAAAGTTAAGATATTTTCAGACTCACTAGAATAAACATGTAGCTCGACGTGAGGCTCTGCAGACACGCTCGCCTCGTCTGGTTCCTCAGGGATCGGTTCCTCTGGTTCTGTAAGGTGTTCTGGATCAAAGTAAACGCCGCCGTCTGCCTCGGCTCTGATCCGGCCCGCGGGTCCAGCCGAGGGCCGGCCCGTTGGAAACAATGGGCTCAGTGTGGATGTGAGAGATGAATGGAGACGGCCGGCCTGAGTAAATCGTGCTTTAAGAGAGGTGAGTCGGCGATAAGGACGGGTTTCTTTATCTCGGGCCGGCGGACGGTGAGTAATTGATGGTGGCGGGACGCTCGGGCCCCCGGCGCTCGCCGGCGAGCTGCACAGAGAGCACTCGGGGGGTCAGGCCCGCTGGCAGAGAGAAATGTGGTGCAGAAAGGCTCAGCATCCACCTCCCACTCCAAAAGGACGGCCACTAATCTTCCTGAGAAGGAGGAGAGGAAGAAGAAGAGGGGGCGGCGGCTCTTTTCTCTTCTGCTGCTTAAATGAGGCCCGGCCCGGCCCGGGAGGCCTCCGACAGGCAGGCCCGGAAAAAGAGCCCCCTGACATTAACACGGGCCGACGGACACAAAACGCTTTAACACACAAACTGTCGGGCCGGCAGCCCGAACAGCTGTGCTGCTGGAAGCATCCAGCAGAGCCGGGCCGGTGTTCAGAACCAGGACCAGGACTCATCCAGCAGAACAGGACCAGGACTCATCCAGCAGAGCCGGGCCGGTGTTCAGAACAGGACCAGGACTCATCAGCAGAACAGGACCAGGACTCATCCAGCAGAGCCGGGCCCGTGTTCAGAACAGGACCGGGCTTCATCAGCAGAGCCGGGCCGGTGTTTATCTGGAGTTTGGGTCGGGGAGCGGCCGGTCCGAGGGCCCGTGAGATCACTGGTTCTGAGTGGAAGCAGCATGTTTGTGGATGAGGATCAGATTTTAAAGATCCGCATGATGCATGATGGGTAATTATCTGGAATTGACTCTAACTCTGTATATTTACAATAATCCCAGATGATTATTACAGTATCATGACTGTATTTTACATCAGAATACTGTATTTTTACAGTAAAATGTGTCTGTAGAATAATTACAACAAACTACGATGAATTAACTGCGATTATTGACAAACTATAATTATTGAACTGTACAATGAGGATAATAATTAGGAGTGGATCCTTCTATGTGTTCGGCAAACACACAGAACGACGAGATACACCAGTAAAGATAAAGATAAAGATAAAGACGTGTCGGCCGTCGTTAACGCTAACCTGAGTCTGTTCTCGTCACATGGCGTGCTGACTGAAGCGTCCCGCCGCTGATATATGTGACCACAAGCTTCAGGCGACGTCTGCAGACATCAATCTCTCACAGCCGTTAAGGTTTGCTTGCACTGATTCCAAAAACAACAGGCTGCATTCCTGCAGATTTACAGCTGCGGGGAGCGGAGCGACGTTCAGCAGCGATATATGGATGTTTCACAGGATTAGGCCACAACTCCCCCACCTTCTTCCATTTTCCTATTTGGTCGCCCTCCTCCGCTGCTCCACCAGACTGCAAATCAGCTCCCCGCCTCCTGAGAGGTCGCCTCCGAGGCTCGGGGCAGCTCCCAGGTCTGTCTGGGTCCGACAGGAGGCTGAGCCGCCTCCTCGGACTTCAACATGAGGCGTGAAAGATCACAACAGTGAAGATGAAACCTGGACGAGAAGGTTCCTCTCAAACCAGAAACCTTCGTTACAGACGTAGATTATTTCATCTGTCTCGTCTCTGATCTGGTCCGAGAGGAGACGGACGCCCCGGCAACACCGACCCTCGATCCAGTCATGTGGCGCTGATGTGATCTGTGCATCCAGCCGGGCTCGACCCAGAACAACGAGCAGCTCGCTTTAAATCACCGAGCGTTCGCTGACAGCACAGAAGCTGCCGTTCCATCTTTAGGGACAAGATTTGTCAGGACTCCGAGAGCAAAAGTCCAGATGGATTAAATTCTTTGGGGTTCTAGCAGCTCGTTATGGTTCTGACCCGTACAAGCGTGGACTGGAGGGCCACCATCGATGTTATAGAGAAGGAAAACTCAAACAGAGAGACTGTTTCTGAGGATTGAAGGTTCACGTCAGACACACGACATCTCTTTCTGTCTCTGATGGAGATCAACAAATCCTCACTGGCCCAAACTCTGCAGGAGCAGCGGGAAGTTCTGGAGAATTTATAATAACGACATCATTTGACCAGATTAAAGTGTGAGAATCCAAATACTGGGACATTTTACACACTTGTTTTCGTGCACGTTTGATGACCAGGTCTCCTCGCTTCATCTAAAAGTGAACGTTCTCCACGTTGTTCTGCTCAGAGTGGAGATGTTCTGCATGTTTCTGGAGTCGAACACGTGAGGCGGAGCCGGTCCGAGGCGGCGGCGGGCCTGAAGCTGCTGCAGCTGCCGTCTGAGAGCGCTTTACTCAGTTACAGTGAGACGAGGAGAGGCACGCTAATTGCCTTGTAAGTGCCGAGAAAGCAGCTGGAGATTAGCAATAACAGCTAATTAGCTCTGCTACAGTGGAAATCAAAGCTTCGCATGAGGATAAACACACAGTCTGCTGTTCGTCTGCCGTTATAAATCTTTATGAAGCACCAGCTTGTCACATTCATGGATTTTTAGCGAGCGAGCGAGGTGTCGTGTGTCAGAAAGTTTCCCCCTCAGCACCAAACCCTCGCCCGCGTCGGCCCGCGCAACTGTTAAAACACCGTAAATATGACCGTGCTCTTTTCTTAACTCAACACTGAGGAGTATTTTCCCTCATAAACAGGGTGAAGTAAGTGGTTCCCCGTCAGCCGGCCTCACGCTGCACGCTCACACAGCCAGTGAAGCTGATGAGAGGCTCAATAAAACACTTTCTGCTGGAGCTGAGAGTCGCTCAGCACGGTGACGGAGGAGATGCTCCTGATGGAGACGCAGAAACACACAGAGCAAATAAATAAAACTGCTTCAGCTGACCACAGCAGCACCAGACTCCCTTTACAAACTGGCTAATTTCAAGAGTTGTTGGGTTAAAACAAACTTTATAACGTAGTGAAACTGTGTCTCTGACAGATTCTAACTCGTTGTGTCCTTGTTGTAAATTCAGCATTAAATGTAATATTATTTCACCAGACTCCCTTAACAAATCAGCTAATTTAAGGAGTTGTTGAGTAGCGTAAAACTTTCTAACGTAGTGAAACTGTGTCTCTGACAGATTCTGACTCGTTGTGTCCTTGTTGTAAATTCAGCATTAAATCAGAAGCTGAAGTTGTTTGTCTCCTTGTACAAAGTGTCAGTTTGTGGCAGCATGTCTGTACCAGCCTGTCTGCTTCTGTGTCTAAAGTGCTAAAGTCTTACCTGCCAACACTGATCAGCTGTTTGAACACACTGTTTACACTGATGTCACCATTTACACTCCATTTATGAAAGCAGAAACATGTTATTGATCTAAACATGTCACATGTTACAAAGACACTAAACAGGAACAATATAGGCTCCTTCTTTGTCCCCGTGGAGAAAGTCCCCAGACTCCCTTAACAAATGTGTCAGTTTAGTGAGTTGTTGAGTTGGAGACACTTTATAAACTCTGTGAAACTCTGTCTCTGACTCATTCTGCATTATTTGGACCTTCTTGTAAATTCGGCAATTGGTTGGTGTTGGTGTAAAAGATATGTTGGTCTCAGTGACGTTCACGCTGCGACTGATTCCAGGTCTGGTCAGCCTCTTAAATCGAGGATTTCGGGTTGTGGTGTTGGTGGAGTTTACATGTCTCTGCAATCCTCACCAGCTGTTTTTTATAGCTCAGTAATGTCAAAGTTTGATCTAGCATTAGTCAAATCCTCGGATGTTGTCAGGAAAACGGAGCAGAATCTCCAGAACTGATCCGTGACGTTGGTGTTTTTCTGTGAAGTCATGAAGACTTTTTAACTCCCTCAGAGTCAGTTGTGTAACTTTCGAGCCTGAGCCCGTCAGTCTTTTCATCCCCCTGTATTGAGACTCGTCCCACCCTCCGCCGCTCTTTGTCACCGTGGCGACCACACTGAACCCACGCGGGGTCACATGAAGGCGTCTCCTCGCTCTCCGCCTGACTGACGAACTCGCTCTTTGTGCTTCTACAAAGGAGGCTCGACCTTCCTCTCCATATTCCCATCGCCTGGCTCAAAGCCGCCTCCTCATCACGCAGGGAGGCTCCTGGGCTTCCTCTCGCTATCACTGCTAGTCACCACTTCAGTGTATTCTAACAACAAAGTGTCTGCGGTTAAGGCCCGGTACCGTTTCCAGTTCAGTCCAGTCAGAACTGTAGCAACACATGTCTTTCAGAAATCAATCTGCCTCCACCTCCAGCTCCTGCAGCGGCAGGACGCAGCAGGCAGCGGCGGCGGGCTGCAGGATAATGTGTGTAAACCGTCGGGACGTGGGTGTAATGACACATTTCTTACTGACGGGGAAACTCGATCACAGCTGACAGCCCGTCTGCGGGGCCTCGTACACAACAACACAGCCAGCTCCGGCCGTAACGCGAGCCTGAGTGACGTGGAGGGCCGACAGGAAGCCTCAGCAGGCGGCCGCCCGCCCCCGCTCACTCTCAGCCGGGCTGCTGGAGGTGGGAGGCCTCCCCTCTGCAACAATCCCCTCAGCCCAGCTCCTGTTTCCAAACCAGGGGCTTCCCCTCCTTCTTTTTAATTGGACAGAAAATGAGCGAAGCCCCCGAGCGTTGAGCCGTCAGGAGGAGGAAATGACTGATGAAGGTTTAGCAGAGTCAGGACCGCTTGTTTCAGAAACTCACTCGTCATTTTTAGTTATTATCCTGTTTCAAAACGGTGGATGTAACTATGTACATCTACTCGATTACATTTCAGAGGGTTTGTATTCCTGTAGTTACTTTACAGAGTCTAATTTTACATTCATCGAACGAAAAGGGAAAAAATGTTGATGTCAGTTTTTATTTGATAACTGACAAGTCTGATCTTCATAGTTTCCTCTCCGGTTGTTATGACGTAAGAGCGAGTGAATAACGGGATCATTTTTCCAAATCTGTGACGACAAATGGGGAAAAAATTGGAGAGTTGAATGTTTCTGTGGATAAACTTTCGGTCCACGTTACCTAACCTGTGGAGAGACACTGCAGCTGGAGAGCTGAAGAGGTCGGTGTGTTTACTGGGGAAACTACACCTCAGAACACAATCCATCAACACCGGACCACCACTGTACAAACAGGTGGGGAATAGCATGCTAGCTAGCTAATGTGTCTCATTTGTTGTGTGATTAAACAGTAAATTCAGTTTTTCTTGTTATCATGGGTCAGAAATACTAAAATAATTACTTTTTAGCACTCTGTTGCTGTTTCTTCTTGCACACAGACATAAATGACAAAACATTCAGCCTCGCCGTGATAATATTCAACGCTCAGTCTGAGAGGTGTGTGTTTCCTCTCGGCAGTGTTTCGCTCTGCAGCCTCATTTGCTCGGGAAGCTAATGGCTCTTTTAGACTAATTGTTGTCCTGATGTGCTTTGTCTTGTACCCATTGGTGGTGTTTGCACGAGCTAATTAGCCACCAAACCAGGCCGAGCGAGGACTGAAATAAGGTCAGGGAATATGCAGATCGGTGCTGCTCTCATTTACACCATCTCTTTCTTAATAAGTCCGAAGGCGAGTCACAGGAACTCATTAGACAGGACTTTTAAGATGAATCGCGACGTGGACTGAGATTTTTTATTTTGGGTCAGCGTTATGTAGCGGAAGCTAAGTTTAAAGGCTTCATATTTAATGTTTTGTTCTATTTCAAGGAGGATGATTTTTCCTTTTGAATCCCTGCACACTTTGGAGAAACAGTTCCTGAAACGTGGCTCATGTTCTGCTCTGGTTCCGGCCCGATGCGCTCAGACGAGACGAGATGAGGTGCGAGTCAGCATTTAATTGTGTGCGATGCTCTTCGCTCCCTAGCCTCACCACTTTATCATTACACACTGCGCTGTTTGCAGGGCTTTGTGGCCGTCGCCGTCCCTATTCAGAGGCTGAATCGCTGGGGTCAGAGGTCGCCCACTGGGGATGAGATGCAGGAGGAGGGGGAGGATGCAGACGCTCGCCACTGCTGCTCCTTCAGGCCTCTACAGACCCAACTCTTACTCTCTTATGGAGTGTGTTGTTGTGTTTGTGCTGCAGTGTGTTTGTGCAACGCTTGGAGAGGCCGTCGAACATCTAGCAGCATCTCAGTATTTTGTATTTCCCCTTTTTTGCTTCATGTAGCATGCACTCAAGCTGGCATTGATTTTGTCACCACAGAAACAGCAAGAAATGTCCCCAAGTCTCCTTAAAAAACATCTGGAGATGCTCCCACGAACAATATCTGGCTTTGGTCGCCACAAAAAAGGTTAGAAATGCCCCAAAGTGTCCGGTTTTGTCACTACAAAAACATCTGGAGATGCTGTGACTTTCCGTGAAAAAATGCTAATGTTGGTCTCCACAGAAACAGCTGGAAATGCTTCAACTTCCTGCAAAAATAGCCAGCTTGGTCCTAAAAAAACACCAGATTTAGCTGAAGATGCTCAGACTTCCAGTGAAAATAAACAGTTTTGGTCGCAACACAAACGGCAGAAAAATCCCAAGTCTCCTTAAAAAACACCTGATTTTGTCACCACAAAAACGTCTGGAGATGCTCCGACTTCCCACGAACAATATCTGGCTTTGGTCACCACAAAAAAGGTTAGAAAGTGTCCAGTTTTGTCACTACAAAAACATCTGGAGATGCTGTGACTTTCCGTGAAAAATTGCTAATGTTGGTCTCCACAAAAACAGCTGGAAATGACTGCAGGGCTCCTTAAAAAGCACCCAGTTTTGGCCACTACAAAAACAGCTGGAGATTCTTCAGCTTCCCTCAAAAGACAGATTTTTTTGGTCATCACAAAAGCAGCTGGAAAGGTCTCCTTAAAGAACACCCCCTTTTGTGGGTAGCCAGATTTGTTGGCCACAAAAACAGCTGGAAATGTCCCCAGGTCTCCCTAAAAAACACCCAGTTTTGTCACCACAGAAACAGCTGGAAAAGCTTCAACTTCCTGCAAAAATAGCCAGTTTGGTCCTAAAAAAACACCAGATTTAGTCACCACAACTACAGCTGAAGATGCTCAGACTTCCAGTGAAAATAAACAGTTTTGGTGTCAACACAAACGGCAGAAAAATCCCCAGGTCTCCTGAAAAACCCCTGTCATGTCTCCAGGTCTCTGAAGAACCACCTGGCTTCTGTCTAAATGCTGAAAATAAACAATCCAGTCCCAGAAACAAGGAGTGAAACTTGGCAGAGCTTCAGCTGCATCAAACACCAGAGCGCTGGTGGAGAGAGGGGACGGGTTGTGTTGCTCCGTCACCTCCGTCCTGACCTTTGTCTTCACACTCTGGACTCCACACAAAGACCTCTTCACACACACACACACACACACACTTCAAGCTGACCTCCGTCAACAATAGCTCTCCGCCGTCTCTTTTCTCTGGCCAACAGAAGCATGTGGGAGACGGCTTGAGAGGAAACAATAGAGAAAAGCAGACAGACCTAAAGGGAATTGACTTTCTAATCCTGATGAACACTTTCCCACTGCTGAGAGCTCTCCGAGGTCGGACGGGAGGCTCGAGAAGTCGCTGTACTTTAGAGTTTTTACTGTTTTCAGAGACCCCTTCCTTTATATTCTTACACACAGACGAAGCAGCTCTCAGTCAGAAGATAAACTGCTGTAATGTCTCATCTGATCATCATTTTCTGCTCTGTCTTTGTGTTCTCGGGGGAATTACACCACCATCACTTTGAGCTGAAATTACAAGATCCGGGCTCTGATTTGTTTTGACGTCTCCTCGCCGACAGAATCTCTGCCCTGGCGCGATGACACGTTACAAAAACTCTCCCATAAACAAGCTGGTCAGGAGCCCATCTGAGTTTAGTTTACGGGCCCGGCTGGCTTGTAATCGAGCCGAGGGAACCGGAGCCTTTCATAAACACCAGCTCGGCCACTAAGAGACGTCTGTAGGTGTGATTACAGCTCTGCTTCAGGTGGATCCCTCTGCCAGAGATGACGTGAGGAACGGCCTCCGGGTGGTGATACGTCTGTTTTACCTGACATCACAGCTGAGCGAGACGATATCGTGATACATGTGTACATCTGGATCTGTGGGATGAATGTTCGGACTGACCTCACACTTCAATATCGATATCGTGACAGTATTTTAGGGATGACTGTTGGTACTTTCATAAAATCTGAACACAACCTATAGATGCCCTTGAATCCTTCACACTGGACATGTTTCGTGTCTTGTGTTGGACTGTAGTCAGTTTGTGACGGAGATGACACGTTGAGCCTGAGTCTTACATCATCGTGGTGATTCTGTGTTGGTGTTTTGTTGGGTAAAGGCTCTCCACGCCGCTCTGGATTTAAAAGCCCTCCTCTGTGTGTCCGACATTCTTCAGCAGCAGCGAAATGTCAAACAGAATAAAGCTGGGGTCAGGGAATCGAGAGGACTCAGCTCCAGCAGCATGTGTCGGGCGTGCAGCGGTGCAGCGGAGCGTTTATCGACACGGGAGGCGGCCGAGTGCTGACGCGACAGGACGCACCCAGGTCTATTTTGGTGGATCGAGCTGGAGGTCCGGGCCTCCTCGGGGAGGTGAGGAGACGTCTCCTGCTTCCACCTGCGAGACATTCATCACCAGGAAGAGGCGCATCACTCAGGACGTTCCCCTGAGTTCCCGGCTTGTTCCGTCCCTCCTCCAACATCTGCATCTGCAGCGGCCTCCCCCTCGTTAAGACATCACAGCGAGCCGCGAGCTGAGCTAATGTGTAACACTCAGGTGTTGCTCCCCCCTCCTCACCCTCCTCCTGCTGCTGGAGAGGAACTAGGTCTGTTTAATTTACACATGGCCCGGTGGAGTAATCTCCCATTCAGCTGCTCGACTGGTCCGGGCCCAGGTATAATCCCAGGCGCCCTCCTAGTAAGGGTGCCAGCGGGGTAATATGGATGTTAGCTGGGGAGCACGGTGACAGCCCCAGAAGCGACGATTTAATTCATTGTGTTTTAATTATCGCTCTCATTCAGCAGCCGCGAGCTCTTTCTGTGGCTCGTCTCGACAGCGGGCCTTTATCACCGGCCCGTCGGAGCAGATAATAAACTTTTGCTTTAAGGTAATTACTTAATCTGGACAAACCTGTGTGTTAAGCAGTGCTATTAAGCGAGGAGGTGATAAATCAGGCGTGCGTGGAGGTGGCTGATTACTCGACGCTGCAATCAGTCTTTGAACCCGAGCAGTCTTTTAAGTGCCTAAATTGCACAAACAGCATGCTAACAACATGCCGCTCGTGGCACGGAGAGCGGAGGAGGCCGTCAGCGGCCCGCCGCCGCCACCACCGCCGCCTGCCTCGTTTGGTTAATGCCTGCTGCCGCGCTCACCTCCAGCCCGTGATGCATGGTGGGTATTAACACCTGGTCTGAACACAGCTGTCAGGCTGTACGACCACCACGGATGGATGGATGGATGGATGGATGGATGGATGGATGGATGGAGGATGGATGGATGGACGGACGGATGGATGGATGGATGGATGGATGGATGGATGGATGGATGGATAGATGGATAGAGGATGGATGGATGGATGGAGGATGGATGGATGGATGGACGGATGGATGGATGGATGGATAGATGGATGGATGGATGGATGGATGGATAGAGGATGGATGGATGGATGGATGGATGGATAGAGGATGGATGGATGGATGGATGGATGGATGGATGGCCTGCACACCTTTGGTTCTCCAACAGGTTGAGAACCTCCAAAGACATCACAAGGAAACCCTGAGGTCTTATGTGTCTTGTGGGTTCTCTACCAACACCTGAAAATATTTAAATCTGACCCTTTCTGAAGGAAAGCTGTGTTTTCACAGACGTTTTAAACCCGTGACGAGGGTTTGATGGGGCGAGGATGGTGCATCAGATGGAGGAGGACTAGATCAAACATCTTCTCAGTGTTCAACCTTTAATGAAACGGCCTCTGGACAGAAGAACAGAAGTTTTGTGGGACTCAGCAAATCAGCAAACTTTAATGATCCGGCTTGTAGTCAGTGCATGAACCTTTACTCTCCCTGACTCGTCACTATTTCCTGGTAGAAGTCCTCCTCTGCACAGGAAGTGCTGCACTGTATGGTCCATGTTTAGAGTAACTGAAGGGTCCTGAAGCAGCGGTGGACCGGAGCCAGCTGTTACTTCCAGCTGTGATCTTCCTCTTTCCTTCGTTTCGTGACCTTCTGGTGTAGTTAGTTGTGATATGGGATAGTTTGGAAACACGTAACGGAGACTGAAACAAAGTTCCCCAGCGTCTCCTCAGCGAGGACGGTCTGGTTCAGGACTAAACTTTCCGGCGGCACCAGAACACAGTGTTTCTGCTGCGTGCTACAGAAGGAGGGGCTGACGATGAAGAACTGTAGCCGGCCCGCTGCGGCGCTGGAACAAATGCTATCGAGCAGAGACTAATAGATGGCTGGAGCCCGAGCGAGGCCGCGGCGCCGCTGCCTGACGCTGCTAACGCCCAGGGGGGATCGGGCCCAGCGAATCAGGTAAATGTGCCTCTTGAACTCTCATGAGCGCTCGCCTTTTGTTCTTCCCGTGGCGGCAGAACAATGGAGCTGTCTCGGTGATGGAATAAGCCTGCCTGGTCAATCCCCCGGCCAGGACGCCACGCAGGGCCGCAGGGGGAACCGGGAGGAGCGGCTGAGCCACTTCCTCCAGGTTCTGACGGGTCCGGACCCGTCAGAACCTGGAGGGTCAGTCCTGCTCAGATCCTGAGCCTCGGACTGAAACTTTTAGAAGCACTTGACACAATAACAGAGTTAAAATCATGGTGATAGTTGGGGTCTGTGCTCCAGCTGCAAAGATTATTGATCAGTTATCAAAGATTAAGTTATTAAGTCGATTGATTGATCAGTTTCAGTCAGTTTTAAGGGAAATAAGCGCAAAATTCTTACACGTATGGAATAAAAAAGCTGATATCTGGTTCTGTGGTGTCGGTTCTGATAATTCGTGCTGCCTGCATTACCCACAATGCACCTGAGCCACTAAGTGACATCACTGGGTGGAGTTCTAGTTAATGACTTCCTGTTTTAATCTCTTTCATCTGGAGTTTTATGGACTCTGTTCCTACAGATATACGTTTAGTGTTTTGGACTTGACACAATAACAGAGTTAAAATCACGGTGATTGTTGGGTCAGTGCTCGAGCTGCAAAGATTATTGATCAGTTGTCAGCTATTAAGTTAATCACCAACACTTCTGATAACTGATCGATCAGTTTCAATCAGTTTTAAGGGAAATAAGCGCAAAATTCTTACACGTATGGAATAAAAAAGCTGATATCTGGTTCTGTGGTATCGGTTCTGATAATTTGTTAACAATTTCTGCTACCTGCATTACCCACAATGCATCTGAGCCTCTAAGTGACATCACTGGGTGGAGTTCTAGTTAATGACTTCCTGTTTTTATCTCTTTCATCTGGAGTTTTATGGACTGTGTTCCTACAGATACACGTTCAGTGTTTTGGACTTGACACAATAACAGAGTTAAAATCACGGTGATTGTTGGGGTCTGTGCTCGAGCTGCAAAATTGTATTGATCAGTTATCAAAGATTAAGTTAATCACCAACACTTCTGATAACTGATCGATCAGTTTCAATCAGTTTTAAGGGAAATAAGCGCAAAATTCTTACATGTATGGAATAAAAAAGCTGATATCTGGTTCTGTGGTGTCGGTTCTGATAATTCGTGCTGCCTGCATTACCCACAATGCACCTGAGCCACTAAGTGACATCACTGGGTGGAGTTCTAGTTAATGACTTCCTGTTTTAATCTCTTTCATCTGGAGTTTTATGGACTGTGTTCCTACAGTTCAGTGTTTTGGACAAACTCTGTAAAGACTTTTCAAACCCTTCATCCAGAACAGAACCGACCTCACGGACTCTGACCCTCCCCGTCTCTCCGTCATGTCCTGCTGACCCAGATAACTGAGTCCAAGAGAAAGTCGTCTGTCAGAACGACTCTCGTGCATCGACGCTTGATTCTTGTTTTAAGATACAGACGCATTTAAAATCCTGTGAGAGAAAGTAAAGTGTGTGTTCCTCAGTAGCAGACAGGACGAGCCGGTCCCAGCTGGAGCCGGTCCCAGCTGGATCCACTCAGCGGCTGGTTTGGGTTCGGTGTGTGTTCGAGTCGTGACTGAGTCGTGTTAAAGTCGGAGCCGGCCCTCCTCTTAGCGCTTGTCATGGAAACAGCCTCGGGCTGGCGTCTTTAATTCATCTGAGAGTCTGTAATAAAGGCGCCACACCTGACATTCAAGAGTCGGACGGCAGCAGCTGTAATGCTGAGCAGCTGTGAGGGAACAGCCGAACAGCATCTCCAACACTATATATCTATACATCTACTCAGATTTATAGCGCTGAGCGGCCAAACTAAAAACCTTTCAGTTAGCCGAGCTGCAGATGGATCAGTGAAAGGGGACAGGAAACCTTCTTCTTCTTCTCCTCTGGTCCAAACTAAACATAGCTCAGACGTGAGCACACGGAGACGGAGCTGCGCAGACCCAAAATGAAGCAAAGAGGGCTATTTCTGCCGGCGCCGGGGGACCGGGTCTGTCCGTCAGGCTGTCAGGCTGCAGAGTGAGAGGAATGGACCCGGAGTGCTGACTCACTCAGGTCCCGGGGCCCCTGGGAGCCCGCGGAGGCCCCGTTATCCCGTCCCAACGCAGATAATGATCCGTGGCCCTGACCCCGACGCTCCCAAATCCCAGGTCACCCTGCGAGATTCCCGCTAGAGAGTGTGTGAGAGTGTGTGTGTGAGAGTGTGTGTGTGTGACAGGAGAAGAATTTTAATGCAGACCAGAGATCAGCTGGCTCACCTCCTCCTCCTCCTCCTCCTCCTCCTCCTCCTGCGATCCGGCAGCTCGGAGACGAGACGCACCAGGTTGTAATTAACAGGATGTGAACACTGTACAGAGGGCGAGCGAGGGAGGACATGATGAGAGAGAGAGAGAGAGAGAGAGAAATAAAAAACCTGAGAAAAATGTTAACAAGAAACATAACTCCATAAACCGAGTTAAAGGCTGCGTTTACGCGGCGGCGGAGCGAAGACGGCGGTGTTATCGCAGCAGCTAATTAGTCCTGATGTTCTGGGTAAACTTCCCAGAACATCAGAGAGCAAAACAAGAGCTTCATGAAAAATAACAAGGGCCATTAAAAGGATGCAGCATGAAACACACAGCGCTCGTAAAGCTGGTCAGCAGCTGGAATGGCTTCATCTTCAGGTCTGAAGGAACCATCCTGGTCTCAGAAGTTTCTAACATACATCACGTAGGCGAGAAGCGCATGTCTGTAACGGATCACTGATAACAACATGGTGTTTTATTGGGATCATTAAAGGAGCAGCATGAGATTCTGACACATGTTGAGCAAAACTTAGAAACGTAGAAATCACTGAATCAGTTTCTGACTCGCTCGGCCTCGTGTTAGCATCGTTCTGTCGTCTGCCTGATGGGTTATAAGTCCAGACGATGTGAGAGTCTGCAGAGAACACCGTGCTGCAACATGTTGTAGTGAGGATGCAGATCCTCCAAACTGATCCTCCACAGCAAACAGGGATCAGAAGGTGATCTCAGGTGAGATTGATCCATTAGTTTGGAGTCAGAACCAGCGTGCATCAGGCCTCGTTCAGACCAGATCAGGTTGAAACAAGAGACAACACACACAACAGTCAAAGATCCTGTGGAGATGCATTATGGGAAGTGTAGGATCCAGTGTTTTCTGGGGTTTCATCCCAAAGTCAGCGAGTCTTTCTGCCAGAAAACCACAAGGTTCAGCGGCTGCCTGGTTTAGTTTAGGAACACGAGGCAGGATGGAGGTCAGGGTTGAGTGGTGGTCACCTGGAGCTCTTTCTCCCGTCCTTTGCTGGTTTCCTCACCTTGTATCTCAGACGGACGGAGGTCCAGAGCGCTGCCTCGTCTCTCCAGCCCTACGAACCAGGGTGAGAGCTGATAAAGCAGCCGTGGAGTTTGCAGGAGTCTGTCTGGACGAGCAGCAGAAAGCTCTCCCCGGCGCTGTCAGACCCGGTTTGAGTCGGGCTGCAGCTTCCCTCCACACGCTCCATCATCCCGTCTAGTTCAAAGAGCGTCTCGCTGCAGGTCTTTGTCAAAAGCCCGGTTGGATATCTTTTATGTTCGAGATGTAGGATTTCTTAGGACGACTTTGATTATTTATTGATTTATTCCTCTCCTCTTGTGTGATAGTGCCAATATTTTACACGAAAGTGCTCAGCTCGCTCTGAAATTCATGTTTCTTTATTGTAGCCCGTTTGCCTTTGAAATTCCTCTCGCAGGCTCCTCTTGAAGCCTCCTCTCCTCCCTCCCTCCCTCGTCTAACTCCGTCTTCCTCCTCTTTGCTCTTCTGTTCGCAGCCCCCCACCACCTCTTCCCCACCTTCCACACGCCGATCCCCATCGACATGCGCCACCAGGAGGGCCGGTACCACTACGAGCCCCACGCGCTGCACGCCATGCACGGGTAAGTGGCCTCCTCTCCGTTAGCTAAATGTTTCCTGAGCGTTTCCTCAGACAGAAGTTGAAGCTGTCCGACGCTTTGAACCCTCCCGTCCTCCTCTCAGCGCCGTGCTGCTGCTGCTCTGTAGCTCCGGAGGGTTTGCTGGAGTGGATGTTAGCCGGCGCTGATGAGAGCTGAGCGCTCGCCAACTTCACTATCAAAAGCAGATGACAACATGCTGACTTCCAAAGTGAATAATCAATGCTGCCTCTAAGTTTCCCCTGTTTCCGATACAGTTTGATTATGTGGGCGAGCTTTTTCTGCTCCTTTGGCTCCAGCCGTCTGCGGATGAAACGCTGTGGAGCTCGCAGGCTGAAGCTTTGGTTTCTGGATCCAAACCGGGAAAATCTCTGAGAGAGAAGTGAAAAGTCTTCTCTCTTTTAGTAGCAGAGGAGCCGCTGAGCAAGGCATTCCACAGCTGGAGCCTAAAGTTGTTCATGTTAATGTGCAGACAGAGGCGTGTCTTCTCTGATCACGTAGGTTTTCTAAGTGTCTTGATATTTCTGGACAGTGTTTTGGTGTCGTAGTTCAGAATAACAACGTAACATAGAGCTGAACAAACCAACATTTCAGATATTTTTTAGCTTCTTTATGTCGCAGCTTTATTGAGGTTAAACTCTCAGCTGTGTTTGTTCTGCTGGTCTGGTTTGGTTCTGGCACAAGTAAACACTGGGTTTGGCTTAAAGTTCCTCGTTCAGGTCGACGTCTCATCAAAAACATGGGGTTTTCTCACCATTTACAGTCTGGAGACGGGCTGACCCGACCCCGACCGTCTGTCCAGTTTCTGTTGACATAAACAAGAGCGGTCATCTTCTTCTCAGCCCGAAGTTCTCATCAAAAATACTATGATTTGTTGCAACAAACAGCTGGAAACGGGATGGAAATCCCCCAGATGTCCTGTAGAAAACCTGGTTTTGTCGCCAAAAACACAGTTGGAGAAGTCTGTCCAGTAACCGCTAACCGCTCTCTAAACCTTTTACTGATCCTGACCAGTCGGTAGTTTAGCTGTGACGATGAGTCGCCTCTCAACACGAAGGTTTTGTAGACACGTATCGTAGAAATGTTGATATGATACAAAGGTGACGGTGGTTTGATTCTGTGCAACACAAACGTGTAGGTTCGTCTAAAAGTTTGAATAAAACATTAATATAGATCACGTCTTTTTGTGCTCCTACACATTTTTCTTAAAGTTCAAAAGTGCACCAAAAAAATGAGTTAATTAATTAATCACATCGTCTTAATCAATCACACTTGGCTCGTCACAAGCTGCAAACACTGGAAACGGCTGATTTAATCTACAACAATCCGTCTTATTTTATTATCTGATCTCGTGTTTTGTTTGTAAAATCTCACTCGGCGCCGTCGTCTGTAATCTCAGCTGTCACATAAATAAAGAAAATCTCCTCCAGAAGCATAAAATACAGACACTGAGGTATAAAAGTACTTAGTTACCCTCCTGGATGAATAAAGAGGTAATAAGTAAATAAATCTCGGCCGGTTGGCTCGTATCCATCCACAGCTCGCTCCATTAGCGCCGATCGGCAGGGCCGGATCCATCACCGATGACATAATACATCCAGCACCTCTTTATATTCATTAATGGCTTGTTGTGGAGCTAATCTGTGTGGTGCAGGCCGTGTTGCCCCCGAGCCAGCGCCGTAATTAAACTCCCCGAGTATAGAGGTCAGGGCTCGGCTGCGTGTGCTGCTGCAGCGCTGGTGGCGAGGCCCACTTCCAGGCTGCGCCGGGTTCAATACGAGGCGCACGCCCATTTATTCTCCTCAGGGAAATTCAGGTCGGAGGGAAAAACACGAGCGTGCTGCACAGAATCCAGCTGGACAGATGAGTTGGATCAGGACACAGAGAAACATCTACTGGACTGCAGACAAACAGTGAGATCTACCTGATAATGTGATGAAGACGAGGTGATGTGAGGGAGAAGAACGACTGAATTAACCTCTGAGTCCGGCTGGTTAGTGCCACATGTTGTCTTCTGCAGGTTACAGCTGCTGTTTTGTCCAATCAGAGGCTTTAAAATCCAGTCTGGATGCAGTCTAAATGTGCGTAAAAGTGACGTGTTCAGAAGCTAAATCATGTTGATTATAGACGGGGGTGACTTTATAGATTAATACTGCAGCAACATCGACTCGAAGAGACTTTGTAGAAGTTTTGTTTCGACATTGACGGCCGAGCAAATAATCTGATGAAGATCATTAAATGTGATCGAGACAAGCAGCTTTCTTTGGGTTGAATTTACTGTTAATTTTCAGGATAAGGCAGCTGGATTACAGAGTCGTTTAGAAAGATTACGGTGCATTTACGCACCAATCAGAGGCTTCAGTGTTTACTGCTGAGAAAGTCGGACGTGTGTGAACGCTGATCACAGTAATCCAGACTTATTCTCTACAAGAGCGATGTTATTAAGCAATAAAGCAGAAACTAGATCGTCCTGCTGAAGCTGATTACAGTGACGTCCTGCTGAAGCTGATTACAGTGACGCTCATATTCCAACAAGATGTGTTTCACAAAACATGTGATCAGAAGCTAATTTAATAAAAACGTGCATCGTATGATGCAGAGAGCAGCTGGTTAAACCTCCATCACACTTTGAGAGAGAACAACAAGGAAACAAAGAAACAATCGATGTGTTCAGAAGCTAAATGTTCATGTTACTGATTACAGAACAGTGACTTTGTGGACTGGACTGCAAACAACAGCAAAAACAACCTCATGATCTATTTGAACACTATGTTGAAAATATGTCTTGTTACGATATCGACAACTGAGCCAACAATAATCTGATAACGATCACGTGATCTGATTGTCAGAACCACTAAATTCACCGTGGAATGAAATGAAAGTGTGGTTGAGATCGATGTGTTCAGAAGCTAATTTAATAAAAATGTTGAACGTGCATCGTACGACGCAGAGAGCAGCTGGTTAAAACATGTACGCTGGATAAATCCATCACACTTTGAGAGAGAACAACAAGGACACAAAGAAACAATCGATGTGTTCAGAAGCTAATTGTTCATGTTGATGCTGATTACAGAACAGTGACTTTGTGGACTTCAAACAACAGCAAAAACAACTTCATGGTCTATTTGAACACTATGTTGAAAATATACGTTGTTACGATATCGACAACTGAGCCAACAATAATCTGATAACGATCATGTGATCTGATGGTCAGAACCACTAAATTCACCGTGGAATGAAATGAAAGTGTGGTTGAGATCGATGTGTTCAGAAGCTAATTTAATAAAAATGTTGAACGTGCATCGTACGACGCAGAGAGCAGCTGGTTAAAACATGTACGCTGGATAAATCCATCACACTTTGAGAGAGAACAACAAGGACACAAAGAAACAATCGATGTGTTCAGAAGCTAATTGTTCATGTTACTGATTACAGAACAGTGACTTTGTGGACTGGACTTCAAACAACAGCAAAAACAACCTCATGGTCTATTTGAATACTATGTTGAAAATATACGTTGTTACGATATCGACAATTACTGAGCCAACAATAATCTGATAACGATCATGTGATCTGATGGTCAGAACCACTAAATTCACCGTGGAATGAAATGAAAGTGTGGTTGAGATCGATGTGTTCAGAAGCTAATTTAATAAAAAACGTGCATCGTACGACGCAGAGAGCAGCTGGTTAAAACATGTACGCTGGATAAATCCATCACACTTTGAGAGAGAACAACAAGGACACAAAGACACAATCGATGTGTTCAGAAGCTAAATGTTCATGTTGGTTACTGATTACAGAACAGTGACTTTGTGACTAAATTCACTGTGGAATGAAATGAAAGTGTGGTTGAGATCGATGTGTTCAGAAGCTAATTGTTCATGATGTCGACGGTCGATCGTACTTTATGAATCAGAACTGGAAGAACTGGACCGCGAACAACAATCTCGAACATCTCTGTCGAGAGGTTCGGTCCGGATGAAGTCCGTGGCACACTTTGAAACTGAGCCGCCGGCCTCCTGCGGGAGTTTAAGGTTACTTTATCACAAAGGAAAAACTGGCGCCGGGACAAAAAAAGTCAATAGAATCCTCCAAATAGTGCTCTTACATTTAAATTCACAGATTTGATGGTGATGCATACTTCGCGCCTGGCGGAAGCAGGGCTATTCATCACGGCGGCTGGGAGGGTGGAGGCGGGGGAGGCGGGGGAGGCGGGGGGAGGGGAGGGGGCCGGCTGTCCGCGGACTCGGCCACCTTGATTAATGTGATTTGATCTTGACAGTGGACCCCTAATTCATCAAGACCTTGATCTAGCTGTCGCTCCCCCCTGCCTGTGCCAAATTCACCTAATTACAGGAACATTGCGCAGCAAATTAAGTGCGGTGTCATTTGTCGCCTGGCGCGGCACTTTATTATTCGCTCGTGGCAGCGTGTCAGAGGTCCCCTCCTTGATTGTCTAACATGACATCTCGGCGCCGTCCCCTTCATCATTGTTTGCATATAGCGTAATGAGAGGGCTGGTTATTTTGTCAAGCCTGTCATAAAAAGCAGCCGAGGGGAAGCCTCTTTTTTCTTCCACGCAGCCAGGACGCTTTTTCTTTCCCTCGCCGCCGTCGCCGGCAGATGACAGTGAGGCGAGGAGGAAGCAGCAGGGAGAGCACGAGCAGGAGCACTTCCTCCTGTGGAGAGCGCGAGGTGTGACGGTCCTGACGGACAGAACTCAGGTCTGATCCGATGTCTGATCCGATGTAAGGACGCAGTTTATAGCTCCACGTGGAGCTATAAACTGCGTCCTTACATCGGATCAGACCTGAGTTCGAACGAGAATCTGATGTAACATCGTGATTCTCGCTTCAGCCCTGCAGTGTGTCTGTGAACCGGTCCGGTAGGTCAGCTGGTCAGAACCAGACGGGCCGAAGGTCAGCAGGGTTCATGCATCAGAGGAGTTCAGTCACTGGTTCTGCAGGTTTAAGGAAATAAACAGTCGTTCAGTGTCCAACATGCTGTCAGCTGTTCTCATGTCAACGTTTCCAGTCCAGGTTAGTTTGAGACTTGATTTGTAAAATGTAAAAAACAACCAAAGAGCTGTTGTTTTCAGACCGAACCAGAGACATGGTGTTCGTTAAGTTGTTGGACCTGAAGTTGAAGTGACAGAAACTCATCTGTGGTTGCAGCTGGGTGGATTCTTGTCCAACACAAGCTGGTTCTGCTGGTTCGGATCTTCAGGTGATGGTCGTCGTGTTTCAAACACGTCGATTTTGCAAAGAAAGACATCGATCAGTATTTTCAGGAATGAATCAAACTCCCGACAGAAACGAGCCTGCGATATCCTGCAGAGATTTAACACACTGGCTTCAAACGGGCGACGTCTCCCAGACAGAGTCTCCGTCCGGCTTTGAAGACAGAACAAACCGGAGGATGAGGCGGTGGAATGACTTTTTAAGGAGGCCATGATTTGCGGCGCTGTGATGTGTTTGTTTGTATCTAGGTCATTTCTTCCTCTGCATGAGGGGGGAGGCGTTCGGGGGGTTCGGGTTGGGGGGTGATGGGGGGTGTTGCCTGTTAAGTTTGAGGCGTCCGCTTCACGCAGCAGCAGCAGCAGCAGCAGACTCGTAAACCTACAGTGGGAGTTTATTCAGCCGCACGCTGGACGGCGTGATTTATCTAAATCAGAGCGCTCCCCGAGCCCGACACCGGAGACGAGCCTCACTGTCACACTGTAATTCATCTCTGGTGTCGCCGAGAACCCACACACACACACACACACACACACACACACACACACACACACACACACACACAGAAATGATAAAACAGACAAACACTTGTCCTGCAGGTAAAAATAAACACTATGCATACTTTCACAGGCAGTAACACACATCTATGTTCCTCAGGAATCACTTTCACAATCACAAGGCGACAAATTTTACAGTTTCTCCAACAGATCATTCACTATTTTTATAATCATTTAATCGTTTTGGTCATTTCTCAAGCAGAAATGTAAAAAACTGTCAGCTTCCAGCTTCTTACATGTGAGGATTTGCTGCTTTTCTTAAACAAAGAATCGTTGTGTTTTGGACGAAAAAAGCAACCTGACGATGAATTTTTTCACAATTTGACAACGTTTCTGAAAACCACAGATCCAAATTTAGAAAAGTCAAACATATCACATCAAATTTCTCAGACTGCCAAGCCAGAGACCACTGTTCATGTCTGGGTTTCACTAATTGTAAGTGTGAAACCAGGGGATGAGGTTTTACCAACAAGATTGAGATATTTTTGACGAGACGTGGAAACACTTCTAAGCCGTGTTTGTGCCGACAGAAGTAATCAATAACTGGCAAAATATAACAGGCAGATTAATCGATAATGAAAATAATCACAGTTCCCACAGTTTTCTCTGTTTTCAGTCATTTTAACTGAATCTGTGTGAATCTTTGTCCAAACTAAATGAGCAGTTAGACGTCGAGACGTAAACGAAGCAAACTTTTCTTTGCCGATGACTTGAGACTCTACTTGAAAGTTAAAGACTTGTGACTTGTTTTGTTTTCCATCTGGTATTGATAATTATAATTATAATTCAATTAATTCATCTAATAAAACTGACTCTGGACTTGTTTCAGACCAAATGTCTGGATGAGCAGGACCAGCATCAGGTCATAATGATCCAGTGATGATTTGAGCACAGAAGGTTTGTGTTAGTTGATGATTATTTTATGGAAGTTTTGGCACTTTTGACTCTTGAACAATGAAGTCTGAAGTCTAAAGTCAGGGTAGAAACCTCACCACAGCGTCGTATTCCTGAGCGTGTGCTGCTGGAACATGTCTGTAAAGTCCGACACCTCATTAATGGTATTAATATCATGTCAGCAGCTGCTGGGCCAATAAAACAAATGTAAACAGCAGTAAGTGGAGGGAGAATAAGGTAATGTCTGCCAGGAGGTGTGAGAGCAACACGCCTGATCAGCTTCCTGCAGAGCTCTGCAGTAAAGACGTGTTGAGACACTTCAGCCGCCCTGCTGCTGTTCCACAGCATCCAGACGGGTTCATTCAGGCTGGAGCGAGCAGACTTTCACATGTTAGCAACGACGGTTAGAGAAAGATGTCTGGCTCTAAAGCTGCAGTGTCTCCAAACACAAAAACACAAGACAGCAGCAACTTGTGATCTGTGTAAAGACAACACATTCAGAGGGGTAGGAGTTGGAAATGTCCTGACGTCTGTTGTCACAAACAAACACTGCTGGAAATGTCCTGATGTCTCGTCAGAAACATCTGGTTTTGTCCCAACAAACAGACAGACTGCTCATTAAAAATGTCTCCACCTTAAACACAGCTGAAAATGTCCTGATGTCTCAGTTCGTCGCCACAAACAAGGCTGATATTGTCCTGAGTTCTCATAAAAAATATCCTGGTTTTGTCACCAAGAACACGTTTGGAAATGTCCTGGTGTCTCGTCAGAAATAACCTGGGCTTGTCTCCACAGACATTGAAGGAAAACCTCGTTAAAAGATCTCGTTTTGACGGCAGAGACGCAGCTGGGAACGTCCTGACTTCTCATCAAACCACACCTGCTTCTGTTGTAGTTTGACTCTTACAAAAGTTGGAACGCAGTGTTGAGCAGTGAACACGTCTTATTCTGCAGATGAACTCATCCAGAGCAGAGAAGTGTTCCTCAGAGCTTTGTGTTTGAGTATGATGAAGGAGTGAAGGAGCGTCCTGAGGAGACAGAACCTGACCCCCTCCTCTCTCCGGTCTCAGCCCGGCGCCGGGTCACGCTCTGGAGGCCCGGCATTGTGTTCGCCCAGCGCCGTGCAGACGCCCAGAGAAGCTGAACTCTCTGAATGTGTGAATATCATACGAGTCGTTCTCTTTGCAGAACAAAGCTTCTCGGGCTGCACGTAGAGACAGAAATATTAATAGTGTTCGTACGGGTCGGACTGATTGTGCAGCAGCTTGTTATCAGCGGTAAACAAACCCTGTTAGACCCGATTCAAAGACAGACAGCTCACCTGCAGGCTGCTACATGATGAGAGCCTCAATAATTCACACGCACTGTGGGGATGATTATGTTTTTGGGTGGAAAATCAGATCTTTATCTTCTGCAAAGAGAAAAACATTGCCTCACTCGTGATGCAATCCAACAACGTGGCTGCGAGCTAATAAAGCCTTTGTTGGATGATGGACGATGCATTTTTAACGACGCAGCCAGGTGAGAGACAGACGGAGCCGCGAACACCGAGGACAGACCGACACGAGATCCTCAAACGCAACGTGTAGAGAACATTTTGATCACATGTGGATGCTCCGTCAGATCCCAACGAGCAGGAAGTTCATGAGGGAGAGAAACTTTTCACCAGTGCAAACAGGTCCAGCTCTTCTCCTTCAGGAGAGGTTTGAACTCCCAGTGAAGTCTGACTGATGCTGCAGTAGCCGTTTTTATTCTGGGCAGTAAGCCACCAATCTGCCGTCCTTTTGGCGGCTCGCTCTGCGGATTTAGACAGAAGGCGGCAAATTGGTGGTCTGTTTTGTTCCACCAGTTTTGCCCCTCGGAGGGTAACGTTACACTTATTTGCGCCTCCATTGCTGTAAATCCGAGGCGGCAATGTGGTGGCAGATGCTGAGATGGGCGGAGGTGTGGATGACGTGCACTGCTGCGCACCCACAGCCGGGAGTTTTAAAACCAGGAAACAGCTGATCACAGCAGTCAGTTCGTCACTTCATCCACCAAGATGAGCAGCTGGAAAGCCGCTGAGATCCGGGAGATGCTAGCGTCTCCTCGCTCTCTGTAGCTGTCTTGGTTGTCCGCTTGTTGTTGTAGCGGCGAGCTAATAGCGGTCGCTACTTTCAAATTAAAAGCCCCCCGCTAAGAACCCAGTTCTAAACTCCGATGGGGTGCAATGTAAAGCTCTTATTTTGAAGAAAAACTGCGACCTGCTTCTCTTCACGCCCAACTTCCTGCTTCACGTCACGTCACATGTTGACGCCTACCAGAGGAGGAAAAGTGGAGGCTGTTTGGAAAAGGAGGAATATTACACCTCCCTTTTAGACAGACAAGGAGGCACATTGCAGCCTTTTCTACCTGAAAGGGGCTGGTGTCTTCTGCCTCGTCTGCTTCTCAACGAGTCGTTTGCTTTCATGATCCGATCATGTGGTTTGTGCTGCAGCTTCCTTTAGGGTCAGTCTTCAGCTGTTATCGTGAGCACAGCTGGAAGAGTCCAGACGTCTCGTTAAAAACACAACCACGGGTGGAAATGTCCTGACTCCTCGTCTTTACGTTTGTGGTGAACGGTGAGATCTGGACTCTTTAGTGCAGTTAATATCTGATGGTGTGGGTTTAGCTGTGAGGGACAGTTCTTCTTCTACACTGTCGGTTCAGGAGCCAGATGTGGACAACAAAGTGTGGATTCGTTCAGTGAACGTCTTCAGAAACAATGAAAATCTGAATGTCTCGTGTTTGTAACGGTGATACGTCTGAAACACTGAAGTCTCTCAGAGTCAGAGGAGCTTCAGAGGTGTCAGCGTCACCTTCTTTCATCACGGTCCAAAGAGTCGTCCCCGGTTCGGCCCCGCGGGGCGTTCGTCGGTGTCGTTTATCCGTTAGCTCATCTCCAGAGCCAACGAACGCCCCTCAGGCAGCAGCGTCACCCTCAGAGCTCCTCCCTCCTCGTGACCCCATCCTCACCTCCTCTGACTCTCAGATCAAACGCTGGATGGCGGAGCGGTGTCAGACGTGATGTCACTCTCGGCGAGCCTCGGAGGATCAGGTTTGCAGAGTGTCAGAGATGAACCGATGTATTTAAAGTCACCCGTCTCTTCTCTCTCCTCTCGTCCAGTCCTGCAGGTTTGGCCGGCAGCCCCGTCATCTCCGACATCTCCCTGATCCGCCTCTCGCCCGCCGCCATGGCGACCGGCGACTCCCCCTTCAGCCCGCCTCACCCGTACGTCCACCCCCACATGGAGCACTACCTGCGCTCCGTGCACGGCAGCCCCACCCTGTCCATGATCTCCGCCGCCAGAGGCCTGAGCCCGGCCGACCGTAAGTCCAACCCGGTTTAAAGATTCAACACATTTTCTTTCTTCTGATTGTCCTCGTGAGATAAAAGATGTTTTTTCTGCCTCTTCAGATCTGTAAGATAATCTTTTAAATGAAAAAGCCTCATTTTTACGTGACAGAACTTTACTACACTTGAGTTTTCAGCCTTCGGGTCATTCCATGAAATCGGTGCCTTTTGTGTCCCCAAGAAATTATCAGTCATAAAATTACAGTAACAACAAACAAAGATGTAATTTGAAAATATAACATTACCATGTCTTCTCTCCTCAATAAAACATCAAATTAAAATCAATTAAATATTATTTTAAATAATAAAAATGATTGTTAAGCTGATGAGGGTGAGGTTTTTGGCCTGTCCCTCACTGTTGTTGTTGTACGTCAGCAGGACTTTTAATTTGTAAAATGTTGGCAAAATGTTAAAATGTTCACATTTACATATTGTTTTAAGTATGATCTTATTGTGAAACAGTGTTTTTGGTAAAAATATATATTAATTGTAATAAATATTTACCAATTTATCGGTGTCCCCTAATTTTATGTCAACCCTGTTACCCTAACCAAAAAACCCTATCAAAATAACGGTACATTCTAGATTTGACATGATTTACAGGAGGTTGCATCATCTCTGAACCAGGATGCTAACAGCTCAGTGACAAGTAAGTTTTGCTCATCTCTGATGTGCTATTTTTGATGTTTTTTCAAGGTTGAACCAGGGGGGACAAGCATACAACGTCAACCCTGTTACCATTTTTTAACATATAAATCCAAACAATTATTTATTTCTCATAATATAATCAATATGTGCATGTAATTTCCTGTCAAAGTACATAGCATGTGCTTTAGCTAACATTTGTTTTAGCTAGCAATGGGCAAATTAGCTTGAAATGGTCAACCCTGTTACTGTCAACCCTGTTACCTTTCCAGTAACAGGACTTGACTAAAACAGTTATAAAATATGAAATTCCATAGCTGAGATGGCACAATATAATTTCTTGTCATTTTAAACTGTCTTTAATTCCTGGCTACTGAAAAAATAGCAATTAAACATAATTTAAATTTTAACTAAAGTTTAGAAGGCATCGATTTCATGGACTGACCCCTCTATTCTTACAGAACAAATGAAGACGGTCAAGTGTTTCTAGTGGAACCAGTCGGGCCTCCTGTCTGTCTCAGCTCGTATCCGTCCTAACAAAGCTTTCATTCACAGTTTCTGGGATAATTTAACAGATTAAGAATAAAGTGAATCCGTCTTGAAGCAGCAGCAGAGTCCAGTTTCGTACTGACTCTCAGACGTGACTACATGAGCGGTTCTGCAGTGACCCGCGTCTCCGGGTGGATCCGTTAAAGCAGATCTGTGGAGGTTGATAGAACAGCGACCGGGACGCGACGACTCTCTCTTCAGGCTGAATTACAATAACAGATTGGCGGGGCCGGGGATAAATCTCCTTTACAGTCTGTCAGCGGTAATGTGCCGATGCTTTTAAACTTAAATAAGCGCCAGAGGAAAAGTGCGGGGGGAGTGTTTGCGGTGGAGGGAATGCAAATAGCTCGCTGAAAGACGAGGTTTGGAAATGAAGGCCGTCGGCTTCTCTGTCTTCCAGGTGACCTTTCTTTGTCCTCCTCCTCTTCTCCTGACTCTCTCTGCTCTCCGTCACGTTTCCCTCAGACGCTCTGGCCTTTATCTCCCTCTTCCTCGTCGCTCTGAGGTCTGACGGTGGGAATGTGATCCTGTAAAGGCGGCGACTTCTGCCGTGATGTCAGCGCGAGCAGGACGTCTGCTCTGCTGTAGCTCGGCCGCCTTAATGTGCTCTGAAGGGTCCGTTAGTGCAGCCGGGGCGGGAGGGGAACCGAGCCGGGAGGGGAACCGGGCCGGGAGGGGAACCGAGCCGGGAGGGGAACCGAGCCGGGAGGGGAACCGAGCCGGGAGGGGACCGAGCCGGGAGGGGAGGGGAGGGGACCGAGCCGGGGGGGGAACCGAGCCGGGGGGCGTTTGGTTTGCAGGCCGGCGTCGTCGGGGAGCAGACGGGGAGGTGGAAACAAACTCACATCGCGCTCTGATTGGCTGTGACACTTTTAAAGGCGCTCTACGGGAACACGTTAAACTCGTTCAAAAAGAAATCTGAGCTCACCTCCTCCCCCCTTCACCTCCTCACCCTCTCTCTCCCTCAGCTCCTCCCTCTCCCCCTCTCTCACCTCCTCACCCTCTCCCCACTCTCACCTCCTCACTCTCTCCCTCTCTCCCCCTCAGCTCCTCACCCTCTCCCCTCTCTCACCTCCTCACTCTCTCCCTCTCCCTCTCTCCCCCTCAGCTCCTCACCCTCTCCCCTCTCTCACCCTCTCCCCCTCTCTCACCTCCTCACCCTCTCCCTCTCACCCTCTCCCCCTCAGCTCCTCCCCCTCTCTCACCTCCTCCCTCTCTCACCCTCACCCTCTCCCCCTCAGCTCCTCCCCCTCGCTCACCTCCTCCCTCTCTCCCCCTCACCCTCTCCCCCTCAGCTCCTCACCATCACCTCCTCACCCTCTCCCCCTCAGCTCCTCCCCCTCTCTCACCTCCTCCCTCTCTCCCCCTCACCCTCTCCCCCTCAGCTCCTCTCCCTCACCTCCTCACCCTCTCTCCCCTCACCTCCTCCCTCTCTCCCCCTCACCTCCTCACCCTCTCCCCCTCAGCTCCTCCCCCTCTCTCACCTCCTCCCTCTCTCCCCCTCACCCTCTCCCCCTCAGCTCCTCACCCTCACCTCCTCCCCCTCTCTCCCCTCACCTCCCCCTCCCTCTCTCAGCTCCTCCCCCTCAGCTCCTCACCCTCTCCCCTCTCTGTCCCCCACAGTGGCCCACGAGCATCTAAAGGAGCGGGGGTTGTTCGGGCTCCCTCCTCCCCCTCCGGGGGCGAGTCCGGCTGAGTATTACCACCTGATGGCGAGCCACCGCAGCCCGTACGGCGAGCTGCTCATGCAGGGGGCGGGGGCCGCCGCCGGCGCCCACCTGTCCGACTACATCACCCCCATCGACGGTGAGTACATGTGGACACTCTGAGACGATTCAGCCTCTTTCAGCTCCTGGTTTCTGTCTTCAGTCTCTGAATGCAGCTTTAAGGAGAAGCTTCAGAGCTTTTGTTGAAATGAGTCCAAGGTGACGTCTTTAAATGTCTTGTTATGTTGTGTTACAGTTTTAATTTAAAAAAGACGCTAAATGTTCAGATTTTAGTGGTTTTAACCAGCAAATACCTCATTTTTGGTCATTTTTAAATTGAAACGATTAAGATGTTTTAGTCGTTTCTCTCAGGTTGATGTTTCTTTAGACTTTGCAGCTCCTCTATAAAACAGCATGTAACCTGACAAACCCCTCATGAAAACACTCTCTTGTCCTTATTTTGTCCGACCAACTGTGTAAAACATAAATATATTCAGTTTATTTTGATAGAAAATGGAGAAAAGCTGCAAATCTTTTCAGGCTGGAACCGTAAATGTTTAATAAAATAAGACAGGTGTGCATCAGCTTTGGGTTTTTAGATCGATGCTGGTCTGATTCCTCAGCTGATCCAAACACTGCCGGTCAGATTCACACCTGACTGATCTGAGGAGTTGACGGAGAGGCGTGGTGGGTAAATTAAAGGACACTTCTGCTCTTTACGAGGCCGGCGTGAGGCCGTCCTGCGGCTGCAGCCCGGCCTTCCTCCCCATCAGCCGCCTGCTTTGACACTGATTAAGGAGAATGAAAGTCCCATCAGGCCGGTGGAGCTCAGGTGGATGATGAAACAGAGATCACAGCAGAGGCGTATAAATAAAGAAGCCTGGATACATTTTTCATGCGGAGCTACTTCAAACGGCCGAGGACCTTCAGCGCCGCCGCTCGCTGTTTCCACCCTGAGCCAGCACTTTTCCATAAACAGCCAGGACTCATTGTGCCGCTGAGCGGGCACGCCGGGCCGCGGCGGGCGTATTTAAAGTAATAAACGCCGACTTTGATCCGACGCTTCGCTCTGCGCCTTAAAAGGGCGGTGGTGTCTGAGAGGGAGACGGATGGTGGAGGAACTCCTGCTGATGGAGTCCAGAGAGGAGGACGGATGCCAGCCTCGCTCCTGCTGCAGCCAGGCGCCACTTCCTGTTTGTCTCATCCTCTGATGGATGATCAGAGCTGCGTTCAGGGACGTCTATCGGTGAAATGTTCTGTTAGAAGGAGCTGATGTTGGCCCGTAGAGTTCGTCCCTTCAGAACAGGTGGACACTTTGTTCTGTGGTGGCTGTCCGGTCGTGTTTGAAGGCTTCTCACACGCTCAGACACTTCACACCGACATCGACACGACATGTTCAGTTTCACTCTTCATCTTTTGTCCCAGTCAGTCTTTCTCGCAGGGCTCAAGTCGCTCACAGAGTCGAGACTTCCTGCCTCGTGTCGCCTGAGTCTCAGCTGACGAAGCTGCTCACCGTGAAGACGACGGTCGGCTTCATTCTGCGTTAGAAAAAAGGGAAGCCAGCAGACTCAGGATCGTGTCTGATCCTAACATGTCTGAGGAAACGTTACAGATGACGAGGTGGAAGCTGTTTCTCTTCTCCTGCACTGATTCGCTGAGCTGAACAGCCAATCAGAGCGAGTCCTCTGCGGTTCATCGTGCTCAATCGGCCAAAAAAGCTGAAAACAACATGGAGGGACAACACGCCGCCTCCACATCAGCCTGGTGTCTCAGCGAAGGTGTGGATGTTAGCTTGGACCTGGAACATGCTGCGGTTCTAAAGCTCACAGGTTCTGTTGCAACGGAACCAAGAAATATTTAATGTTGGCCTCGAACTGTGACGTTGATTCATGTGGTCCGAGTATCCAGCAGCTTCACACGTCACATCTGTGGGGTGAGAAGTGAAAGACTTCCACAGATCAAACCGGCTCGTGACACTGAGAGGACGTGATGAAGTCGCGGCGTTACAGTCGGGGGAAAGTTCACGAGCGAGCGGTCAGCCGGGTGGAAGCCTTCCCCGCCGGCTGTCCACCAGCCCGCTGTGTTGTGGTGCAGCGAGCGAGCGCCGGCAGGCCGCCAGCACGGTGAGGCCGTCCAGCCGGGCTCACTAAAGCTGTCAGAACTCCGTCTGCAGCCGTCCAGAACACTGTGCAGGCGCTCGGGCCAAAACAAACCCAGAGCCGCCAGAGTGTCAGTGTTCAGTTGTTCAGGGAAGCTGCGAGGAGAGAAGCCACCTCACCTGCCAGCTGCACTGTTGGTTATTAGAAACCGTGGCTCAGAGCGGGAACGCTTTCCTCTGCTGCAGGTCGGAGGAGGCCAGGCCGGCTCCAACAGAACGCTGTGGAGGTGATCGGGAATACAAAGTCCACGTAGGATCTGTTCGTCATCGTACTGTTGGTCATTTAGTAGAAGGTGTGTTGCTGAAACTGAACATCTTTGCTGCATATTTGACTTCCTGCTTCATTTCTGCCAGAAGGAGTCAGTGTTGTGTACGAACTACGGCGGCCCCTGAGGGTCAAAACATGATGATATTCCAGAAAACGCAAAAGTGTTTTTATGAGATTTCACAAAACATTTCAGAAAAAACACGCTGTTTCAAATTGTTCTGCCGTCAGTGCTTTAAAAGTACGGTGGTCCTGAGGGTCAAAACACAACAAATACATTTCATAACGAGTTTTGTGAAACGTTGCGTGTCCTGAAGAGTTTTCTGGACTGTTGTTGTGGTTCTCACAATGTTTTCTGGAAATCCACCGAAGATGTTTTTAATTGTTGTACATTTTGTTTTGTTTCTCTAAATGCTGTTGTTGTGTTTTGACCCTCAGGGGCCGCCGTAGAAAACGGTTGTCAGTCGTGCAGAACACATGTGACTGCATCCAAAAAAACAGCGGCATGGCCCTTTAGGTGCCTTGCTCAAGGGCTCAGACGCTGAACGAAGACAGAGCGCTTCTTCTTCTTCTCCTCTTTCCCTGCAGCTGCGCCATCGTTTGAACCTGCAACCCTCTGGTTCCACACAGTTCAGCTACACACACACACACACAGGCGGCTGCTGATATAAATCACAGTGGGGGGAGGGACGGGGGAGGAGGGGGGAGGGGAGGGCGAGCGAGTGGAGCCGGGCCTTTCCATTGGTCCATTCATCAGGGGAAGTGGCACATTAATAAACACATCTCCCCAGAGGTGAGGGGAGGTAACAGAGACGAATACGGCTGCTGGTGGAGAACCAGCCGCCGCCATCACCATAACAAAAACACACACCTGCCTCCCCCGCCTCCCCCCCTCCCCCCCCGTCACCGTCACCCCGAGCTACGTCTCAACTTTAGCTGCTTAAATGTCCAAATTAGCGTCCCGTGACACCGCCCCCCCCCCGCCGTAATGTCTCTGGTAATAAAGCTCCCGAGCTGAGACGTCCCTCGAGGAGCGACTTGATGTTTTTCTCTTCTGTGGGTTTGTTCTCTCATCATTCAAATTCCTCATGTCCCAGGATGAAGACGTCTCCTCCTCCTCCTCCTCCTCCTCCTCCTCCTCCTCCTCCGGGTCTCACAGCACCGGGTCTTAAACAGACAACATATGTTAGAGATTTGTTCTGGAGGACGTACTTAGAAACAACCTTTTAGCCCCCGTCATTAAGGACGGCAGTGAAAGCAAACACAGCAGAATTAATCGGTCGGGATGATTACACGCCGAGCCGCTCGCCGTCGTAGACGAGCGGCGGTTTTTCTGACAGTCCGGGACAGGAAGTGATGGGTTGATCCACGCCAGATGTGGTTTGGATTCCAGTCTGAGCGCTCGGTAGAGACTGTGGCAGCCTGGAGGAGAGGCCTCCAGACCGAAGTGAGACTTTAACATCTGCATTGTCTGTTTGCCAGCGTCCTGCCGCATCTCCTCATATACTACTGTCACCAACTGTGAAACAATGTGCTTCACCCTGCACGAAAAAATGTCCAGAGCTGAAAGTGTCGTTCAGTTTCCTCTGTCCTGTCAAGTTTACAGTGAATCTTTCTTCCTAAAACTTCTGAAAAGCCAATCTGCAAAAATATATCTCATTTAAATCTGCCGAACTCGACGTCTTCTTCTTCTTCTGTTTGCTTCCTGTCACATCTCTCGACACTTTTGGAACGATGTGAAAATAAAGAACTGACCAATCAAAAGTGTGTATTTAAGAAGCTAGAAGAGTTTCCTCCGTCCTGTCAGGTTTAAAATGTCTCCGTGGTATTAGTGACGGTGACGTTACTGCACACATGGAAACGTTTAGAAGATCGAAAGCAGCTTCTTTAATCGTGAAAGTCGCTCGTTAAAGAAAGAAAGCACTCGGATCCTGTCGACTGTTCGTATGATGCTCGTTTGGTCAAATATCAGAAAATGTTCCCACTTAAACTCTTCCTGTCGTCTTTGTAAATTATTCCTCCTCAGTTTAAGTCAATTATCATCATTCTCTGTTTCCAAAATGTGAGGATTTGCTTCTTTCCCCTGTTTTAAATCATCATAAAAAGAATATTTAAGACATTTTGATCAACAATCATCCATATATATGATCTGAGAAAAGATCCGATGACCCGACAGGAGGTTCCGAGCCTGTATTCTGTAGTTCTACAAAAATATATATCATTTAAATCTGCCTAACTCGACTTCTTCTTCTTCTTCTGTTTGCTTCCTGTCACATCTCTCGACCCTTTATTGTCACCAGCTGTGAAACACTGGAACAATGTGAAAATTAAAAAAAGCATCAACCAAAAGTGTGTATTTAAGAAGCTAGAAGAGTTTCCTCCGTCCTGTCAGGTTTAAAATGTCTCCATGACGTTACTGCACACATGGAAACGTTTAGAAGATCGAAAGCAGCTTCTTTAATCGTGAAAGTCGCTCGTTAAAGAAAGAAAGCACTCGGTTTGTATCGGATCCTGTCGACTGTTCGTATGATGCTCGTTTGGTCATATAATAATATATAATAATATCAGAAAATGTTCCCACTTGAACACTTCCTGTCGTCTTTGTAAATGATTCCTCCTCAGTTTAAGTCAATTATCAACATTCTCTGTTTCCAGAATGTGAGGATTTGCTTCTTTCCCCTGTTTTAAATCATCGTAAAATGAATATTTAAGACATTTTGACCAACAATCATCCATATATATGATCTGAGAAAAGATCCGATGACCCGACAGGAGGTTCCGAGCCTGTATTCTGTAGTTCTACAAAAATATATCTCATTTAAATCTGCCTAACTCGCCGTCTTCTTCTTCTTCTTCTGTTTGCTTCCTGTCACATCTCTCGACACTTTGCTGGAACGAATGTGAAAATAAAGAACTCACCAACCAAAAGTGTGTATTTAAGAAGCTAGAAGAGTTTCCTCCGTCCTGTCAGGTTTATAATGTCTCCGTGGTATTAGTGACGGTGACGTTACTGCACACATGGAAACGTTTAGAAGATCGAAAGCAGCTTCTTTAATCGTGAAAGTCGTTAGAGCTCGGTTTGTATCGGATCCTGTCGACTGTTCGTATGATGCTCGTTTGGTCAAATATCAGCTTCTTCTATCTCGAGATAAAGAAAATGTTCCCACTTAAACTCTTCCTGTCGTCTTTGTAAATTATTCCTCCTCAGTTTAAGTCAATTATCATCATTTTCTGTTTCCAGAATGTGAGGATTTGCTTCTTTCCCCTGTTTTAAATCATCGTTAAATGAATATTTAAGACATTTTGATCAACAATCATCCATATATATGATCTGAGAAGAGATCCGGTGAGCCTGTATTCTGTAGTTCTCGCCGTGTGGAGACGAGTTTAAATCTCCAGTCAGTGTCTGGATTTACATCTCGGAGCTGAGATCGATCACATCGCTCTGCATACATTTCCCCGCAGTTGAAATCAATTCTCTGTAAATTGCCCTCATTTAGCATCGTGAAGCACAACCCAGCCCGTGTGATGTTTATCTGGAGTGATTACGGGGAATTATTGTGGGAAGATTGATTCGTTATGTCTGAAGCTCCACGGCAGACAAACGGGTTTTTGTGGTCCTAACAGCCGAGGAGAGAAGACGAGGACGGAGTCGGGCCTGATGTTCTGACAGATTCCTCCTGAGAAGTTTACCTTCTTTAAACAAACAGATGATTTCAACCTCCGAGCCTTCAGGACTCAGACACAGACGACCGGATGAGTTTCTTTGTGTCGCTGGGACGGTTTCCTGAGTAATATCGTCTGTCGGCCTCAGTTTCCGTCACGTGAACAGATTGTTGACTGTATTAGCTGTGAATCAATCTCCAGCACTTATTGATAGAGCCGCTCGGCGTCCGTGGGGCTCCGGTGTCGCGGCGAGGCGACGGCGGCATCAATCACGCCGAGCCAGAGACGGCGACACGGCGGAGAGGCGAGGAGAGACTCGTCTGATATCAGGACTCATTCCTTCAGAGTGCTCAGAGCTTCACAGGGGAGCAGCAGACGTCTCCGGATCAGATCTGAGGCCATGTGGGGTCAGGATGGAGGACGAGGAGCATTCATCACCTCCGTCACAATCACATCTCCTCAGCTGTGGAGACGTTCCTGCTCCTGCTTCTTTAAATCTGACAGTCGGGTTGAACGAGCAGCACTCAGCCATCAACACGTTAGATAGATATGATAAATATTAAAACCGTATGAACGTTTTTTGAGCTGTCGTCTTTTCCAAAATGTCTTTTTTCTGGTTTGTGAACTGTTGTTGTGTTTTGGCCCTCGAGGCCACCGTACCTTTCTTCATTAGTTTCATGTTTTAAATAAATCAGCAGCTGACTGAAGTTTTTAATCAAACAAACAGCAGGAAAGAAAGAAATTAGTTCGGGACTATTTTCAGCGGCGGATTAATCCACATTCTCTCGTGAGTATCTGTGGCAGCAGGACGGCGTGTGTGGGGGAAATCAGAGGACCTAATGTGATCACCTGTCGTCTCACCTGTCGTCTCACCTGTCGCCTCACCTGTCGTCTCACCTGTGTGTCCGCAGTGTCGCGGTTCTCCAGCCCCAGACTGACGCCCAGGCTGAGCAGGAAGAGAGCGCTGTCCATCTCGCCGCTGTCCGACGCCAGCATCGACCTGCAGACGATGATCCGCACCTCGCCCAACTCGCTGGTCGCCTACATCAACAACTCGCGCTCCAGCTCGGCCGCCAGCAGCTCCTACGGACACCTGTCGGTCGGAGGCCTCAGGTAACTCACCTGGATCAACATCTTCATCTGTTTCCTTCTACAACACCCTATTTCCTTGCCCACTCCCAGCTTCCTTTCCCCTGATACCTCCTCCTGGTGTTGCTTTCTGCCACAATGTTTCCTTTCCTTATTCCCTTCCCTTTCTTCTTTCCTTCCTAACCGTCATCTTTCTTTCCTACGTTCCCTTTTCCCTTCTCTGCCTCCTCATTTGTTTCCTTTCCATCTTGTTTCCTTATTCCCTTCCCTTTCTTCTTTCCTTCCTAACCGTCATCTTTCTTTCCTACGTTCCCTTTTCCCTTCTCTGCCTCCTCACTTGTTTCCTTTCCATCTTGTTTCCTTATTCCCTTCCCTTTCTTCTTTCCTTCCTAACCGTCATCTTTCTTTCCTACGTTCCCTTTTCCCTTCTCTGCCTCCTCATTTGTTTCCTTTCCATCTTGTTTCCTTATTCCCTTCCCTTTCTTCTTTCCTTCCTAACCGTCATCTTTCTTTCCTACGTTCCCTTTTCCCTTCTCTGCCTCCTCATTTGTTTCCTTTCCATCTTGTTTCCTTATTCCCTTCCTAACCTTCATCTTTCTTTCCTACGTTCCCTTTTCCCTTGTCTGCCTCCTCATTTGTTTCCCGACATCTCCTTTCCTCAGCTACTTCCACTTTCTTCCTCCTCCTCCTTCCTTCCTTCCTTCCTTCCTTCCTTCCTTCCTTCCTCCCTCACTTAATCCCACCTTGCAGTACCAACATGTATGTGATGTGTCCTTCGCAGCCCGTCCTTCCCCTTCCCTCACCCGATCAACCCCATGGCCTACCAGCAGCTGCTCTCCCAGCAGCGAGGGCTCAGCGCCTTCGGCCACACTCCGCCCCTCATCCAGCCTCCGCCCACCTACTCCAGCCGCCAGCCGGGCCTCGGCCTCTCCTCGCTGCCCGCCTCCGGCCTCAGCAGCGACCTGTCGTCAAAGGTAGGCGGACCTCTGTTCTGTTCCTGATGGATAAACAACAGAAGGACAGAAGACAGATCAGTCCTGACTTCATGTGATTCTTGTAGAAACACCCAGAAGTCTTTGAGTTCACCCGTCTGGTGCTGCTGGAGCACTTCCAGCTCCACGTCCGTGTTGTTAGTGTTGAGAATACTTGAGGTTTGTGTATTAAAGGCTCTCAGGATGAATCAGCCCTCCCGTCTTAAATCACATCATTTCTCTATGGAGTTTGGCTGCAGGAAATCCCCCCTCTCTGCCTCCAGGTATTTCTCCCTGGCAGCTTCTACAACAGCGACTCAACCAAACCCCGAGTTCCTCTGCCGTGTTTGTTCTCACGCTACATTTTGTTTTGATGTCGGCGTTGTCGCCCGTCGCCGCCGACCCGTGTTTAGATCTGCGGCGTCGGTGTGAGCGGCGTCCCCTCGGAGGTCAGCTCTGATTGGAGGAGCCGGTTCACAGGGAGACCCATCATTTCCCTCCGCCCACGCCGTCCAAACTCAGGTTTCTCTCTCTGATCCTGCCGAGTCATCTCTGACTCAGCCTGGAGTCATGGCGGTGTGGGAAAGGTCAGCGAGGGCAGAGCGAGGCGGAGACGCTTCAACCGGACGGATCAGCTCGCTTTTATACAATTCAGATGCTTTTCTGCGGATTCTGAGATTTATATTGATGATTCTGCTGATTTTATTCTTCACCTGAACTCACTCGTCTTCATGAAATAAATCAAACATGTGATTTCCCTTCAATTTAAAAAACTATTTCACTCACAAACCTTTTTGAAAAGAGTACGTATGGTTTTTAGTCAAGAAAATACTTTAAACATTCAGAACTGGTTGTTTTTGTGGAAGTCTGTGGCTGCTGATGTTAAACTGTGAAAGACACGTGGAGCTGAGTGAAGGATGATATATGATTTATGATTAAATAAAGAAAAACAAGCTAAGACGTACGAACAAAACGGCTCTTTATATGGAAAATTGCCAAAGATCACTACCAAAATAAAAGTTATTATTTCCTTTAGATTATATTTGAGCCTGGCAGTAAAAGATTTATAGTCATATTAGTTTAAAATGTTGAAAATGGTTCTTATATAGACGTCAAATGACAAAGTTTAAAATTCACCCTGGAACAACAGTTTTATTTATGTCGTACACAAATTATTCCTTCAGATTTTCCTACTAAATCCTTTCTTCCTTCCCGTCCTCAGAACCTCAGCAGCGACTCGGCGGTCAGCAGCACCGTCGACCCCATGATCACCAAAAGGTCAAAGGTCAAGACCGAGGCGGAGGGACTGAGGCCGCTGTCTCCGTGTTCCCCGGTATGAATAAGACAAATGTGACCGTTATTATATCAGGATTCTTTTATTGTTATTTTATGATTCTTTGTTCTGTTGCAACCTCGAGATGTTTCAGATTATCTGTTGAAAACGACTGATGGCACAAAATGTGTCATTTTCTAAAGGAGGTCTGGTGCAGTAGGCGACTTCAGATACTCAGTTAAAGGAATTTAATTAATTCAAATGAACAATTCAGCTTTTATTTGTATTTTTTTGGTGACTGATATATTCAGAGTGAAGAAGTTTAAAAAATAAAAAAGGACTTCAGACAAAGTGGTGACTTTAAAATCAGAGAGGGAGAAGAAAATCAAGAAAATGTGGGAAGTTGGGACATTAAATAAATGGTCTCAGGAGAGGACAGTTTTATTACGTGAGGACAGTTTTGGTAATTAAAAACATTTTTTAAAGGCAGGAATTGTTCGGACATTTAATGTGAAGTCGGGACTTTTTAGACAAATCTGTGAGAACATTTTTAGGACATTTTTGTTAAGAACATTTTGCTCTCTAAAGTTTGAGGGGTTTCTGAGAAGCTAGAAAAAAAATCAGAAGTGAAAAAAGACGACTTTGTGGAAAGTAAAAAGAATCAGTCTGACATCAGATCGGAGTCAACAAACTGTCTCACCAGAGGACAGTTGTGATTAGTGAGGACATTTCAGTAATTAAAGACTATTGGGAAAGCTAACTGAAGCTTTTGGACGGCGAGGCGGTTTTTAAAAAGCGATGACCTGGTGTTTTCCTGTGCGCCTGGCGGCCCCGGGGAGCCGCAGCCTCCCGTGACCCCGATGTAAAACGGGTCCGGGCGGAGAAAAACTCCACATGATAAGAGCTTTGCATCGGTTGGTTCGCTGCCTCCTCGCTCCCCGGCCACTGTAAACTGTGCCACGGCACTTCATTTTCATGAAATATTGGCCGGGCTTTATTGTCATCTGAGGAGCCTTTTTCTCTCTCTTTTGACAAATTTGCGGCTCCTCTCCGATAGCGAGGCAGCTTTGGGCTTGATGCATGAGGACGGCGGAGCGCGCCGTCGTCTTGGGGCCACCAGAATTGATGAAGATAGCGTGCGTGGGGCAGAGACAAACATGCTGCAGTCAGCACGTTGTGTGTGTGTGTGTGTGTGTGTGTGTGTGTGTGTGTGTGTGTGTGTGTGTGTGTGTGTGTGTACAGGAAGCCGTGTGTCAGTTTGTGTCTAACACACGCGTGTGCTCTCGTACAGCCGTGTTCGTGAAGACGTCTTCAGTTTGAGACAGCGAGCGAGAGCACGTCTTTTAAAGTGAGGACGCTTCGGACGGTGGGACGAGTGTGACGTCTGGACGTTTAGGAAAAGTGAGGGAAGCTTTGTTAAATGAGGACGTTTGAGTAACGAGGTGAAAAGAAACTGGAAGTTTACATTTCTGGGGATCTTTTGGGAGAGTAAGAACATTTTTCAAAGGACTTTTTTGAACAATTAATTTTGGAAATTAAGAATAAGAGGCTAAAAAAGCATAAGAACTTTTGGGATTAATTTTGTCGAAGTCAGCGATGGTATTTTGGAAAGTTTTTTTGAAAGTATGAACAGCAGCGTGTTTCAGGAACGCTGTGACCGTTTTGTGAAGTTATACAGTTTTTACAAACATTTTCTGAGAGTCACAGTATTTCTGTAACATGAGGATATATTTATAAAACTGTAAAAATGAGAGCTGTGACTTGGATTGAAAGTTTTGGATTTGTAGAGAACATTTTGTAAACAAGTGTTTTCACAGATTTTTGTATTTCTGGATGTTCAGAGCTGTTCCCACCTCGTGGAGAAGCGTCCCGACGCTGTGATCACACTCTGTGACTGTTTGCTTTTGTCTGAAACCTGAAGATCATATTTGTGTGTTTGCTTCGTTAAGCTTCACGCTGCCCAGATTACAAGGCGAGCCGGAGCTGTAAACAGAAGTCGTGTGTGTGTTTGTGGTGGAAGTTGTCAAAACAAATCTGATTCCAGCCTCTTTAACTTTCGAGCAGCACGATGCACTTGAATCTGTAATTTAGTGTCTCTGGTGATCATATCAGGTAAAACATATGAACAAACAGCTGAATGTGACTCTAACAGCTGTAGTTTAGACACTAAGCTGTTCCACATGTGCTGCAAACACACCGAGTGGAAGAAAACTGTGAAAGTCCACAGAAAAACAGACTTGTGTCAGCTGCTTTTTACCGATTCTCAGGGTTTTTATATCCATTTTTTAGAATACATATAAATATGGGATGTTGGGTCTGATGTTCTCCACAGAACCATCACGGCAGCCTGCTGGACCTGAAGGACGACGTGGACCGGGACGACTGTAAGCAGGAGCCGGAGGCCGTTTACGAGACTAACTGCCACTGGGAGGGCTGCAGCAAGGAGTACGACACGCAGGAGCAGCTGGTCCACGTAAGTGTGGACAAAGACACACTCACACTGCAACAAGACCTTCAGCACACAAGCAGAGAACCCTGTGATCTGCTCAAATTATACACATCAAACTAAAGAATATGGGGCACGGGGAAGAAAAGATTATCTGCATAAACATAGAAATAAGAAAATCAACTTTTTCCACTTTGTTGTCCTGCGACTGAAAGACATTCTTGAGCACTGGAGATGAAAGTGCAGAGTTTTGGACAGAGAACCCGTCTCCACCACATCTTTACAGAGACCTGTCTCCACCACATCTTTACAGAGACCTGTCTCCACCACATCTTTACAGAGACCTGTCTCCACCACATCTTTACACAGACCTGTCTCCACCACGTCTTTACAGAGACCTGTCTCCATCACATCTTTACACAGACCTGTCTCCACCACATCTTTACACAGACCTGTCTCCACCACATCTTTACAGAGACCTGTCTCCATCACATCTTTACACAGACCTGTCTCCATCACATCTTTACACAGACCTGTCTCCATCACATCTTTACACAGACCTGTCTCCACCACATCTTTACAGAGACCTGTCTCCATCACATCTTTACACAGACCTGTCTCCACCACATCTTTACACAGACCTGTCTCCACCACATCTTTACACAGACCTGTCTCCACCACATCTTTACAGAGACCCATCTCCACCTTGTCTTTACAGAGACCTGTCTCCACCACATCTTTACAGAGACCTGTCTCCACTACGTCTTTATACAGACCTGTCTCCACCACATCTTTACAGAGACCTGTCTCCACCACATCTTTACAGAGACCTGTCTCCACCACATCTTTACAGAGACCTGTCTCCATCACATCTTTACACAGACCTGTCTCCACTGCATCTTTACAGAGACCTGTCTCCACTACATCTTTACAGAGGCCCGTCTCCACTACGTCTTTACACAGACCTGTCTCCACCACATTTTCACAGGGACCTGTCTCCACCACATCTTTACAGAGACCTGTCTCCACCACATCTTTACAGAGACCTGTCTCCACCACATCTTTACAGAGACCTGTCTCCACCACATCTTTACACAGACCTGTCTCCACCACATCTTTACAGAGACCTGTCTCCACCACGTCTTTACAGAGACCTGTCTCCACCACATCTTTACAGAGACCTGTCTCCACCCCGTCTTTACAGAGACCTGTCTCCATCACATCTTTACACAGACCTGTCTCCACCACATCTTTCACAGAGACCTGTCTCCACCACATCTTTACAGAGACCTGTCTCCATCCACGTCTTTACAGAGACCTGTCTCCATCACATCTTTACAGAGACCTGTCTCCACCACGTCTTTACAGAGACCTGTCTCCACCACATCTTTACAGAGACCTGTCTCCACCACATCTTTACAGAGACCTGTCTCCACCACATCTTTACACAGACTTGTCTCCACCACGTCTTTACAGAGACCTGTCTCCATCACATCTTTACACAGACCTGTCTCCACCACGTCTTTACACAGACCTGTCTCCACCACATCTTTACACAGACCTGTCTCCACCACATCTTTACACAGACCTGTCTCCACCACATCTTTACAGAGACCTGTCTCCATCACATATCCATATGAACCTGATGTGAGCAGAATATGTCGCCTTTGAGACTTTGATATAAAGTTCCAGTTTAAACCTGAGTTCAGGATGTCTTAGCTTAGCTTAGCATAAAGACTGGAATCAGGGGGAAACAGCTAGCCTAAAGTCTAAAGTTAAGACACACACCAACAACAAACACCACTAAAGCTCACTAATTGACATTTCCATCTGTCCAACACTTTTGTGCAGAGTGTCTGGCTAAATTTCAGGATGTCGCTGCCAAACCTGGCAACCTCTACAACTCTCTGCTTTGCATTATCGCTTTACAACATATTAAGGAGAAAAGAGGACAGAGTTGAATCTTAAAGCATGTTTCTGGTGACCAAACGCATCCCAGACATGCTGAAACTGATTCCTCCTTGAATCTAAAGAGAAAACCAGCGTCGCTCTGCCAAAGAGAGGAGAGGAAGTGATGGAGTTTACGGGAAATGTGGTCTTGATTTGCAGAAAACAATAGCACAGAAACAATACTGCGGGCAATCGCTGCGACCGCAGTCTCATTTGTTTACAGGAATCACATCAAAGCGTCAGAGCGATGTGGACAATGAAACACTGATGTTTAAAATGCCACACATAGCAGCTCTAACAGTCTGTAAACAGTCACAGAGGTGAGCTGCTTTATGGGAGATTTTCTCCAGACAGAAAGAAGAATGAAGTTTAATGAATGATGGACAGCATCGCCCCCCAGCAGGCCTCACTAATCCCCTCACCCTGCTGCCTCTTTTCTCTCTTTGCTTCACTGGAAGTGAGGAATGCTTAAGACCCTTTTAACCAAGACTCTGCTTGTTGTGATGGGGGAAAAAAAGAAAAACGGAACTGATGAAGGTTCGGAGGTCAAACAGACGACGGCAGGAAAAAAACTGCAAACTGCAAGAATTAGATAGAACGAGAATTCAGAGGAAGTCATGAGATCTTATTTCAGGATGATCAAATCTTATCCAGCACTATTTGTTAAGGTAACCTGGATTGATTTTTGGACTTGAGGGTCACAATCAACTGTTAACATCTCTGAATACAACAGTTATAAACACAGAAATGATCTGATACCTTTTGTTTTATAGCAAAAGAAACCAAAGAAGACAACTAAAGAGGAGGATGATGAAGTACTGGAAGTCCTGAAAACAACATTTTTGTGACTAAGAGACAGATCAGAGTTCTTGGCAGCATTTATCCACGTTTAAAAAAATAAAATAACTTAAGCTAATATTACCAAACAAAGCTTTACATTGTGGAAGAATATTCAGAATTGACTCTTAAATCTGACTTTTATTTTGGCGGTGTCGAGAGTCTACGTGGTCCTAATTAGTGGGGCTGGAACACTTTTCCTCTGCTGCAGCTTCCTCTGAGATTTACTCTGATAAGATGGATTTCTACAGAGAAATCCTACCGAGAGCAACATGAGAGCCTCTTAGCGGACAACTCTCGCCAGAAAAACCTCTCATTTCTCTGCATGTGTGTGTGTGTGTGTGTGTGTGTGTGTGTGTGTGTGTGTGTGTGTGTGTGTGTGTGTGTGTGTGTCCGTCCCACAGCACATCAATAATGACCACATCCACGGAGAGAAGAAGGAGTTCGTGTGCCGCTGGGAGGACTGTTCGCGGGAGCAGAAGCCCTTCAAAGCTCAGTACATGCTGGTGGTTCACATGCGCCGACACACAGGGGAGAAACCACACAAGTGCACGGTGGGTAACGGATGGCCTCGGCGCCCCCACGGGTGGCGACACACACTCTCTAAACACCGGCAGCACACACACTGTCAGTAAAACACACACACACACACACACACACACACACACACCCCTGGGATGGTGGATTGAAGATTTCTTTCTTCTTCTACTCATCACAGATTATGTGAATACATTAATCTTACAGCAGCTGCCTCATCAAACATCAGGAAGGATTAAAGGAGCAGTTCACCAAAAAAAATTACATTTCTGGAGAATTTTTTTTCAACGTAATGAAACGGTAATAATAATAAAAGAAAATGCTCCAAAACTCCATTAAAACTTTGCCGAATTAGCTGTTAGCACTTCCTGTTAGCAGTGAGCTCATGGATGTTCAGACAACTGTCACTGGATCACTGTGAGACTGAAGGAAACTTAAAACATGATGTTTCTAAGGCAAGTTCTGCACATGTGAGACAATATTTTATGAACCTGTAATTGTCATGGACATCAAAATCAGTTATGTCTTCAGAAAGTGTAAGTAACACTGAATATAAAAATGTGTATATGCAGAACCTGCCTTAGAAACATCACTGTTTTAAGTTTTCTTCAGTCTCACAGTGATCCAGTGACAGTTGTCTGTACATCCATGAGCTCACTGCTAACAGGAAGTGCTAACAGCTAATTCGGCAAACATTTAATGATGTTTTGGAGATTTCTTTCTTTGATTTAAGTTTTAAAACACCTCTCCAGTGATGCCATAGAAGAACCATTTTTAGTTCCTCAAAAAACCTTCTTTGGCAAGAGGTTCTTTGAAGAACTATTCCTGCAAACGGTTCTTTGAAGAACCTCCAAAGGTGCCTCAAAGAACCATAAATGGTGCTTTAAAGAACTTTAGCAGAAATAGGTACATTTTTTGTATTTATTTATCTGTTGGACATTTATTGTATTTATTTGTTTCCACACTCAGTCAGCCAACCAGCCCAAACAATCAGAGGTGTTTGGAGCTACAACGATCCGCTGATCAACAGAAAATGTATTGACAACTATTTTGATAAAAGGACTTAATAATCGTCTGAGTCATTTTTAAGCCAAAAAAAGGTAAAATGTAAGAATTTGGTGCATTTCTGGGTCTTAACTGAGAAAATAATCTGCAGATTAATCGATTAATGAAAATAGTTGGTTGCAGCCCTGATTTCATGCTATTACATGCCAGCAGATAACTCCAATAAAACTGAAGAACCTTTAGTACTTTAAAGAACCACATAAAGTCTGTGAAGAACCAGCCCCTATATAAAAAGGTTCTTCAGTTGGTAAAGAACCAGAGAGCCTTTTGAAGAACCATTTAAGAACCATTATTTTTCTGTCAGCAGTTACACATGAGAAGCCTTGGTTGACAGATTTGTCAACAATATGTTAATTTCCTGTATGTTTATATGTAATTTATAAACTTCTTATTCTGAGGTCCGAGACAGAAACGTTCCTGCCGTACGTCAGAGCAGATTAACATCGCCTGTTTTCCTTCCTCGTCCTCTGCAGTTCGAGGGCTGCTCCAAGGCCTACTCCCGTCTGGAGAATCTCAAAACTCATCTGCGCTCGCACACCGGCGAGAAACCGTACGTCTGCGAGCACGAAGGATGCAACAAAGCCTTCTCCAACGCCTCGGACCGAGCCAAACACCAGAACCGGACACACTCCAACGAGGTACACGAAACTGGGACTTCACACAGACTTTCTTATAGAGAGATCCGTAAGAAATTCTCTCAGAGGGAGATGAAACACGTGTTTGAAGGTGAAGCCCTGTCACTCTGCACAGCACTGCTCACCTTCCACTGTGGCCCTAATCTTCTCTAGATCAGGACAGTTTCATGCCAGGCAGCCGCTTTACAGCCCCTGTGTGCGTCGTTTCAGAGTAAATAATGAGGTGTAGACATAATGAGCACGACGGCCCACGATGCATTAGGGCAAATCATGCCCACCGCCTCCCCTCTGCCCTGCCGAGGCGGACCACCTGCAGACGGCGGAGAGAAAATGAAACCTGGCAGCGTTTCAGAATCCTCGCTGCTTCACGCCAACATTCACTGCACACAAACCAAAACTTATCTCCAGCAAAGTGACACATTTCTGCTCAAACTGACACCAGCATGCTTGAAAATCAGTCTAAAAATATGTTTAATGTGTGTTGAATCAGAAGAAGAGAGTGATTTTAGAACAGAAAGACGCTCCTCACATGTGCAGAACTTGCCTTAGAAAAATCACGTTTTTAAGTTTTCTTCAGCATCACAGTAATCCAGTGATAATACACTGCAAACAGGAAGTGCTAACAGCTAATTCAGCTAACTTTCAATAGAGATTGTAGAGATAACGTCACCACTAGATGGCACTAAATCCTACACACTGGACCTTTAATCAGTATCTGTATATATTTCTTCGTAGAAACCCTACGTTTGTAAGATCCCCGGCTGTACGAAGCGCTACACGGACCCCAGCTCCCTCAGGAAGCACGTGAAGACGGTCCACGGCCCGGAGGCCCACGTCACCAAGAAGCAGCGTGCCGACCTGCCGCCGAGGCCGCCGGCGCCGAGAGAGAACGGCGAGAACGAGACGGGGAACAGAGAGAGAATCCAGAGGGAGGACAAGATGTCGGACAGCAACAGCTCCCCCAGAGGCGTGGAGGACTACCTGCACGTCAAATCCATCAAGACGGAAAACTCTGTGGTGAGAACGCTCAGAAAGAAGCAGATCTGAGGGACGAAAATGTAACACTATCTACGAGAAATTAGAAACTGGTGCCTTCTTGTAAATTCTCCTTTCCTTATTTAGACTAACTTTGTGCACATAAATCAGTCGGAGGTCAGCTCAGGTGGAAAAATAGCCCTTACATTTCCATGTTTAGGCCTCTTTGTTCAAACCTTTCCTCTGCTTGCTGCTTGATTGTCTTCATTTTTCTCCCTTTCCTGACTTTCCTAATGGACAGACTTTACTGAGGTGAGCTCACCGATGCTTCCCCTTCACCATTTTGACCCATCTTTTAACATCTTTCACCATTTCCTCCGTCACATAAACTGTTTCATTCCAAAACAAGATGACAAATTTAAAAAATAAAGAGAGGAAGTGGTTGGACTGCATGTCATCTCTGAAGCCATGTACGTCACTTTTCCTTGACACCGGCAGTTTAAACCGACAGTGGAGACCTATCAAACACACGTCAGAGCCTGAACATGATAAAAGCCGCTCCAGGATTAATATTCAAACACTGGGAATTGGTTATGGCGCTCTGTGCAAACAGAGCCAACTATCAAGCTGTGATCACGACAGCTTTTTAGCAGTGAATATATTAGAGACTGTGAGGAAACTGAGGCTGGTCGAGGTTAATTTAGAGAGATATCCAACCGTTATTGTCTGAAGGAAAGAGATTAAATACAACACTTTTACTCTACAACGTAGAAATGTCAGATCATGAGCTGTGAATTTCAATTTGATGTCTGTTAGAAACCATTAGAAAACAGATTATAACAACAACTTCAGTCAGAATAATGATTTCAAAGTGCAGGCTGAGCTGTAAAGTTTGGCTTTATTTGTTCCCAGAAGAAAGAAAGAACAAAGAAAAGGGAAAAAAAACTTCGGCAGGTGAAAGAGAGAAAAGCCTCAGAGGATTTTCAGTGTAAAACTAACTGAAACAAGTCACTGACAAGCAAAGCTTCTTGCTCACCTAAACGTTCAAACAGCCTCCACACTCACAGCCCAGTTTTTGAAAATGTGATCACATCTTGTGATGATCGCTCTGGCACTCTGGCTCGGGCTCAAGCAGCCTTTCATCCTGCCCATTTCTAATTCACAGACAGACTAAGACAGTCTGTAATCTGTGGTGCACCCCCACCTCTTCACCCCATCCCAAAAAACACTCATTATTTACAATTAAGCCGGGGGAGGATAAAACATTCAATGATTCACTGTTCTCCGTGCCATGTGAAGCACTGTTCCACTTTTGTTCTGCTAAGAAAAACAGTTTCTTTGGACAAACAGTCTTTTTTCTTCTCTTTCCTCTCTGTAGATGTATCAGTCCAGCCCTGGCGGTCAGTCATCATGTAGCAGCGAACCATCACCACTTGGCAGTGCCACCAACAATGACAGTGGAGTAGAAATGGCGGCGCACAGCGGGGGGAGCCTGGGGGACCTCAGCACCCTGGACGACCTGCCCTTCGTGGAGTCCTTGGGCTGTGATGATTCCACCGGTGGGGTCGCGGTGTTGGGGCTCCACTTCCGAAAGCAGATCGGCACCTGCCAGCGCCTGGAGCATCTGAAGAAGGAGAAGCTGATGACAGTGAGGGACTCATGTCGGTGGGCCAGCAACCCAACGCCCCTGGTCCTCGGCACCAAGCTGCCACCCATACCAGCAAGCGGTGAGTAACGGGATAAAGTAACACTGATTTCACCATTTACACTCCATTTATAAAAGAAGACAACATTTAATTAACGCAAAACATGCCACATTTTACAAAGACTCTAAACAGTAACCACTATAGGCTACTTCTTTGAGTTCAGAGAAACGTTATAAACTTTGTTTAAAGCTATCTCAGACAAATTCGTCATTATTTGGACCTTCTTGTCAATTCGGCAAATGTTCTACATGAACTTCTGTCCTTCTTTGCATAGAAAACATGGTGTCTGTTTGTCCCAGTGATGGACGTGTTTACTGACGGACTAAGAGCTGTCCACTTGTAATCAGATCCACCAGAACGGATGGTAATACCAGGTCTGAAAAGAGTCTTTGCCAGAAGAACTCCAAAACAAGCTCCCAATTTAACAAGCCGCCCCACATTCACTCTCCTTTTAGCTCAGGTTACTCTTACTCTCACTGCTAGATGTTCCTCTTTATCCACCAGCTAAAAGCAGGAAATAAGATTGAGTGGTGTGAAAACAAGTGTCTGACAGGTTCTGTTCTGTTTCTGTTCATCTGCTCCTTCACAGGGTCCCTCCTGGAGAGTCCAAGTATGGGTGGTGGTCTGGTGTCCTTCCCTGGATCTGGCTTGGGTGATCTGAGCTCAGGCAAAACGACTTTGCTGGAGAACCTTTCAGAGCGCCGCGACAGCACCTCTAGTACCCTGAGCTCAGTTTACACCCTCAGCCGCCGCTCCTCAGGCATCTCCCCTTGCTACTCTAGTCGGCGCTCAAGCCAGGCCTCACAGTTCAGTGCCAACCGCCTTAACAACCTCAGCTCTGCTGACTCCTATGACCCCATCTCTGCAGACATCTCACGCCGCTCCAGTCAGACCAGCCAGTGTGGGGGAAGCAGCGGAGGAGGAGGTGGGTACGGAGGAAGGGGCTTACCCAGCCCCCTCAGTCTGACCCCTGCCCAGCACTACCGCCTCAAGGCAAAATATGCTGCTGCCACTGGAGGTGCACCACCTACACCTCTTCCATACATGAAGACCAACACAACCCTTTATGGCGACTCCCAGGAATCCTCCACCGCCTACAAGGTACCCTCCAGGCAGTACAGCAGCTACAACACACGGAGCTTGATGCCTCATGAGGTCCCGTCCAACATCCCCCGCAGAGCCAGCGACCCTGTGAGACGCGTGAATTATCACAACCAGCCACAAATGCAGCGCTACAACAGCATGGGTACACTGAGCGGAGGGGCGACCATGCAGCCCCATCCACCTCCAGGCTGCCTGCGATCGGATGGTAGTCCCCACCGCCACCCTCACAGCCTGCGACCGCCCAGCATTACAGAGAACGTCACCATGGAGATGATAACGGGTGACATCTGTGAGGAAGACCTGATGCTGTCAGACAACAGAGACACAACCACTCAACAAGCACTGGTCCCCAACTTTCAGAGAAGGATGGCCATCGTTAACTTACCCAGTCAAGTTAGCATGAGTCCAGGGCAGCAACGACAGATGTGTCCATCTTCACCAAGGGACTGTAAGGCCGATGTTCAGTGGAACAACTCTTCGGGACCCATAGATGCCAGCCAGCACTACTCCAAACTACAGGCTCATGGGAACCTCGCTGTCCTCCAGCAGAGCCAGAATTTTGGATCTTTACACAACAACCAGCAAATGATCCAAAACCTTGTCAACATAACGCAGCAGAGATGCAAACAGCCGAGTACCGAACCGGGAGCGAACCGCTTCCAACAGTCGTCAAATCTCAATGAAGGACTTCGCTCTCAGTGCAGGTTCAACATGGGCATCAGTCCCTTTGATAAGAACGGGAACACCACTTATCCACCTTGCAAACAGGAGCCAGTCAACATGGAGACTGTTGACATGCACTTTGCTGATGCTGGTTTTCAGCCTGTGCAAGTTAAAATTGAGGATTGTGATGGATCAATCATGATTTCTGATCAGCAGAACTGTAACATGAACCCCCAGATTCCCTTGCAAACTGGGAATCTCCAACCAAGGCCACCAACAGTACCGAAATCTCTGAACAGGCACCTTTCAGGGCCAAAGGTGTCCCAGCAATCGAGGCATCCAAGTCATGCCAACGAGGATGTAGACTCCGAATTACCCAGCGGGGAAGTTTTAGGACTTCACTGCGGACAGAACTCTGACGACAATGCCTTGTACTACACAGGGCAGATTCAAGTATTTGAGCCCAACGGGAACTTGGACTCTCTGGTGAATATACCTCCCAGTCCTCCCAGTTCAGGCAACAACCAGGCGTCCAGGACTGTAGAATGTACTGCATCATTGGTGCAAACACAGATAGACTTTGATACCATGCTGGATGATGGGGATCACTCCAGCCTCATGTCGGGAACCTTGAGTCCTGGTCTACTCCAGAGCTTGTCCCAGAGTTCCTCTCGCCTGACGACGCCTAGGAATTCAGTCACGTTGCCGTCTGTGCCGCCAACGACGGGGAACATGGCCATCGGGGACATGAGCTCATTGCTGACTGCTCTGGCAGAAGAGAGCAAGTTCCTGGACTTGATGTCTGAGCAGAATTCTTGAACTCCTGACGCACAATAAACATAACTTAAAATTGATGTGATCGTGTGCCAACAAGCCTCCGCAGTGTGTGACTCTTGGTTTCCTGTACAGTCTCATTTGTTAATTATTTAAAATGGACATTTTTTTTATCTTTTTAAAAAGCCATATTTGAGTTTTTTTGCCTTAGGTAGTAAATATGACATGAACAACAGAATTCTTTCAGTTGTCTGCAGTAAGATCAGTTTACTAAGTGCCTGGCTCAGCCAAATGATGACATCTAAATGTGTAAATGCAACCAGGTAATCATCTGATACCTACATATTTGATTGTACCATCAGCACCGACTTGTTTTTACACTGTAAATTACTTGAGCCTCTGTATCAAATCGCTCATTTCTGCTCAAGGAGAAAACAGTCCAATCATAAGTGAGTCATTATTCGATTGCTGCGTTGCTGCTGAGATTAACTGTGACATCTCAGTGTCAGGCATCAGAGACTTGATTTGTGACTGAATTATGAACTCATGCATTGATAAATCGGTTGTGCTCCGGCAGCGAGACGAGAGAATCAACTTTTTTTTTCTTCTTTTGTACATTATTAAACCAGTTTGTTGTGCTGGATGAATGTAAATATCATTTGTACATTTTTAAGAAATACAAAATTGACATTGATTTTTTTAAACAAGTACTGTCTGTGTTGTCCTTCATACATACAAACGTCTCTGTCAGCTCCGACGGCTGATGTTAGACTGTCACATCTGGATTTATAAACAACAGATTATTGGTTTTATGTCCTGAAAACTGTCCTTTAGATGTTACAATTCTTTAAAAAGATGGTGGTATTTTACAAAAAACGGCTCCAGAGTTAAAATAAAAAATACCAGCGTTGAGTGATTCAACAAGAAGCAACAAAAGATAGAAATTCATTTTGTTAGAAAGTTTCTCAAATCTGAACCCTCTTCACAAACAAATCAATAAAGGATCTCTGAAAAAAGAAAAGACAATCACACAGGAGAAGAGTCTGGAGGTGATGCTGCAGGCTAACGCTAAGCTAGCTGTGTCAAGTGTTGTTGTCTTCCTTAGGACGTGCAAGTCAGCAGAGATGCAGAGATAAAGAAATGATTAAACTCTGTTGGTGTCATGATTCTGTAGCCATCACATTATAGAGTCCACATGTACTTCACAATAAAACATTACAGCAGAACATGAAGGCGGCTCTGGTCTCAGTGAGCCCGGTCCAGGCTGTCATCTCCTGCCTCTTGTAGCTGAGTAAATATTATTCTTCATCGGTCCGTCCCTTCATTTCCTCCTGCAGGAGTGTTGATCGCTTCAATTATTCAACAACAAAACTTTAGTCTTTGAAGCCACGTTCCTGCACCCTCTGCCGACAGCGCACTTTCCTCAAACCTTTCTTGTTGAGTGTCAGAAGTGAGGCGCCACACGTTCTTGAGACGCCGCTCGACCTCTTTGAAATAACTTCCCCTGACCTCGTCTTACCTCGCCGGCGAGAGCGGACTTGACATAATGTAAATCCTCACTCGGAGGCTGATGAAAAAGGATGCTAACAGGAGGGGAAAAGGCGAGACGCGTGCCGAGCGGCTGCTGCTGCTGCAGTTAGCCTGCGTGTTCTTGAATATTAGCTGTGACAGAGCGGCCCAGAGGACGCCGCTGCAGAAACCACATAAAACAAAGCAGCTGAGCGGTTCGGGGGACGCAGCGCTGAGCGTTAGCGAGGGGAACAAATGATTTTAGTCTGTCAGGGAATTCAGCCGAGGATACGTTTGATCTGGAGTTTGTGATTGCTTTTGCCACTGGAATTCCTTATTCTCTCAGAGATGTGAAGTGGGAGAGAAAATAGCCCCGGGCTGTGAAATCCAACCAGGCCCCGAACAAGAGGTGGAGATAAGACGTGCAAAGATGGAGCATTAGCAGCACCTTCATTTATTGATGGAGATAACTGAGACGGAGGGATGAGAGGACGCGAGGTCGTGGATTATTAATATCATCACGGTGAGAAAAGAATGGATTTAATCACAAACAGGATGATTTGAGTCACATTTTGCAGCACAGCGCTCGTTAACGTTACGAAACAACTCAATTAATCCTTCCAGTGTGGAGTCAGATTCATATCAGCCGTCTGACTGAAGGAAGATCTGCTGATGATAACAGAGACATCACAAACCTCTCCAGCTGATTTCCTACAGGAAGACGGTTATTTTTTGTAATAAAGACTTTCTGATTTTGTATGTTTGAATATGCAAATGAGGTGTTATCTAATTAAAAATGCATCAGTTTGCATAAATGTGCAGAACAGAAATCAGAGGTTCAAAATTCTTGATTCATTTTGTGACACATTAAAGTCTAAAGGTTCTTACTGAGGGAATGTTGTGTCAATAAGGGACATTCATTGCATGTCATTCACCTTCATTTCAACAAATGTAATAATATAATCAAGGCAGAAGAAGAACCAGCTGAAAGCTCTGACAGCTGAGATCTGAGGCCGTGATCATGACAAGTGTTTCCACAGATTCTCTCCTCATCTGCAGGAAACTAACCAGCAAAGAGACAAAACTAAAGAAGAAAGAAGCTAATGTAAGAAACAGGTCACCGCTTTAATCAACAGCTGAACAAACACTGCAGAAGAGGAGCGTCCGACTTCCTCTGATTTTTAAAACCCAGCACAAACACTCAGCTAACAGTCGTCTCTAATCAGCTCTTCAGGTTTAACGAGGTGATCTCACTGCAGGGCAGTAAACAGGCCGACTGCTGACTTTAAAGGCCTTCGCAGGAATGTGTTTTACAGCGAGCGCTGCATTCTCCGACATCTCTCGGGGCTCCGACTTAGACGGACTCTTTATGAGCGACACGGTTTTCAAAACACCCAGACGAACCTGAACGCAGCTGCCGGCGCCGCCGACAGCGAGGAACGACCACGTATATGTTGAATCTTTATATTTCATGATGTCTTTAATGCTGTGACAACAAAAAACACTTTGTCAGGGTCCGGAAATCCTCATGTTTTCAATGAAAATACCTGTCGCCTCTAAACTCAGCTGGAAACGTCCCGACTTCTCATCAAAAATATCCAAAATTTGACGCCACAAACAAAACTGGAAAGTGTCCTGAAGTCTCTGACCTGAAAAACATCCTGTTTTGTCGCCACACGGCTGACAAATGTCTAGTTAAACTATCCGGTGGTTTCATGCTTGTAAATCTGAAAACGTAGTCCTGAACAGTGGTCTCTGGCTTATCAGATTTGTTCTTTTATCCATGTTTTATCAACATTTCTACAATCTTCAGTACATCCAGGTTCAGCTGATTCCTCCTCCAGGTAAAGAATGAACAAATGAAGTTCTCCACACAGTTCTTCTTCTGTGGTTGCTCGTTTCGTAGGAGCCACCAGCTGACGGCGTTCTGTGCGGTCAGACGCTACGTCTCGGCGCCGACACCGTCAACGTGACGATATGGAAAGTGACGAGCGGGCCAACATGGACGCCAGCGGCTCAATTACAGCCCTGACAGTGGTGAAGGACTCTGGGCTCTGACCTCCAGCAGCCTCTTCCTTCCTTCCTCCCTGCTGATGACACCACATCACATTACCACAGCTCGGCGTGATTATCACACGTGTGACAGTCCAGCGGTCCCTCCTCCAGCCCCGTGTCACTGCAGATGATGGATAGCGCTCTGCAGTCACTGATGCCTCATTCATTTCTATTAGACTAATATGTAAATCCCCTCCAGAGCTCAGCCTCCGCCTCCTGAAGCCGGCAGACCACATTAATTCATGAATCAATTTCAGAAGCTTCTGCTCAGACTGGCAGCTGAGGAGTGTTTGTATCTGATCCCACATCAGAGTAACAGGCCGCAACGCGTCAGAGAGCCCAACACAAAGACACCAGAGGGGTTCAAGTCAGGAGTCCTCCAGGATGGACGTCCAGGACGAAGAAGACGGAATAAACGATGTCTTTTCACCGGAGCGAAGTGGTGAAGTTCAGCCTGAGGGTGGTCGAAACATCTTCACACACATTCTCTGACTTTTTTAAAAGATCAAGCCAGAAATTGTCTCACGGGTCAGAAGGAAAAGACAGGAAAGTCATCTCAGTGTATTTGTTTAAAAAAGAAAAACAGTATTAAAATGATGTTGCACATTTCTTTCACTCACATTCAAAACAAATGCAGCAGCTGACAGATCAGCAGGGGCTGGAAACACACAGATTCAAATATAAAACAGAGCTGCAGCATTCTGCTGAACAACTGAAGCAGCTGGAAAAAACTAAAACATAAAAAAATAAAATCTCATTAAAACTTTGCTGAACTATCTGTTAGCACTTCCTGTTAGCAGTGAGCTCATGGACGTAAACACAGCTGTCACTGGATCACTGTGAGACTGAAGGAAATCACTCATCTTCAGAGTTCTAACACACAATATATATATTTTTAAATTCAGTGTGACTTAAACTTTACTAGGATGTAATTAATAATGTCCGTTGCCATTATGCAACAATAAATCCACTTACAAATCCCTGAAAGGAGATGCTCCTCACATGTGCAGAACTTGCCTTAGAAACATCACATTTTAAGTTTCCTTCAGTCTCACAGTGATCCAGTGACAGCTGTCTGTACATCCATGAGCTCACTGCTAACAGGAAGTGCTAACAGCTGATTCTGCAGTTTTAGTGGGGTTTTTTGGTTTGTTTTTGATGTTTTAAATCAAGTCTCCAGCTGCTTCAGCTGTTTAGCAGAATGCTGCAACTCCATTTTACTGTGAAGCTCCAGAGCTGATCTGTGGACTACGACCATAAAATCAACTGTTTAGGAATCTAGAATCAGGATTTGTATGATCCAAAGCTCCTTGCAGCTCCAGAACAGCAGACATTTATTTCCCATGTGTGGCCCCTGAGGGACAAATGTATTATTAAGGCCCGGCTCGGCTCATTTCAATAGGGCCACCTCCCTGCCGAGAGCCCAGCGCCGGGGCCTCGGTGTCAGCGGCTGCTTAATATTAACTACAGCCCTCTGAATAATCTTCATCCTCAGAAACGGAGGTCAGCGCAGCCACGCGGTCTTAAAGGACAAAAACAGCGGTCTGCTCCTTTAACGGGACAATCAGCACCGAGCATTAAATGTTTAATAAAGAAGGTGAAACCCTGCAGAAGCTGCAGCCGCTTCACGCTGACCTGCTGCAGGTTCTTCACAGGAGATGTTGGAGGTGCAGCTCAGCTCAGAGCACCGTAATGACTGTAATCGATGAACCCACAGGGCAGATTACATGATGGCAGCGTAGTTTCTGCTGTTCATGGAGCTGTTTATGTTTCTTTAGGTCCACTTTTACATTCCATGTTGTGACAACGCCGTGAAAGATCACGATGTCAGTCTGAGGAGGAGATCATGTTGTGGGTCAACACACCAGGTTCTGTTCTGAAGTCCGGTCAGAAATATCCTTTTTGTCATCACAAACAGCCACAAAACAGAAGTCTCATCTGAATATTTGGGGTTTTCTTCACCACTAACAGCTGGAAAATGTCCAGATATTTCATCCAACACGCCGAGTGTTGTTGCCACAAACACAACAAGACATTTTCCCCAATATCCTGTAAGAAATATCCTTGATTTACTGCCACAAACTCAGCTGGAAAATGTCTCAAACTCTCATCCAAAATATGTTTTTGTTGACAAAACTATGGCTAGAAAATTAAGTCTCATCAAAAATATGCGATTGTGTTTCCTGACTCTCTCGCCACAAACACGACAGGAAGTCGTCCTGATGTCCAGTCAAAAATGACCCATTTTGTCAGCACAAACATAAACAAGAAATTCCCTGAATATCCAGTTTTGTTGCTCCAAACAATCACCCACAAACTCAGCTGGAAAACGTCCTGACGTCTGGTCAGAGTATCAGGTTCTGTCACCAGTTATATGTGTGGAAATGTTCAGATATCTCGTAGAAAAATAAAGTGTTGTTGCCACAAACATGTCTACAAACTGCAGGGTTATTATTATAATATTAGTGCCGACACACACAGACTTTACTTTGTTGATCAAAGTTTCTGGACGTCTCTTCATGTCACAGTAAAACCATCTCAGACATTAACGACAGGTCAAGATGAAGAACACTTCGTTCATCTCTGCAGCTCAGGTGCTGTCGAGGCGGCCAATCATCGGCGAGGCCTTCAGTGTCATGAACTAATACAGCATAAATATTCATCATATGTTCCGATGCAAAATAACAGCTGTTTTCCAACAACATGCCATCTGTTGGAGGGACTCTGTGATATTAACGGCTCATCACGCCCACAACACAACAACAGCAACGCCGAGAGGCCGAGAAGAAAGACAATCGAGCTGCTCATTACCTCCGCCGGCATTTACATGTAATCACACACACACACACACACACACACACACACACACACACACACATTTACATTTCAGGCAGCGGTTCAGCGTCTTGCTCAAGGACACTTTGGAAAAGTCAAAAATCAACACTTTTAACATTTATAGTTCATCATTCATCACTTAATATACGTTTTATATTTATCGTTACTACATCCTCTGCTCCTCGACAGACTGCTTCACCAGACTCCATTCAAAAAGCAGGCGATTTAAGGTTGGCTCGTATTTTTCTGCAGTGACATCATCACAGACTCTTTCCTGATTCGCTTCAAACTGCAGGCACACGTGACATTTACTTATTAGCATCGTTAGCTTAGCTGTGATGAGGTGTTTGTCACAGACGTATCTAAGGTTAGGAAAAGATCTTGCTAAGGTGTCAATAACCTGACATACTATGAGATTGATTTCTGTTTGCCTGATGTTTTTGTCAGCAGGGTTATTAAAGGGTCCGAACCAGCTCTCAGAGACAGAAGAAGAAGATCAAACCGTGACGTAACTCCACCAGTCAACTTTTCAGTAACTCAACAGGAAGTTGAGCGTCACCACTGGACTATCAAACTAAAGTTTCAGGTGAAATGCGTGAATCAGGAGCAGAAGGGGAGGAAGAGGAGCGAGGAAGAGGTGTCGGGGTTTCGGAGGAGTCATGGATCCCGGCGACAGCTGAGGGAGGTCAGCGCCGCCACCTCGCTGCTCGCCGGGTCCTCCAGGTCTCGGCTCTCTGGAGGTTTAAGGATGGAGGTCCTCATTAAAACCTCCCATCGCTCTGCCCTCTCCTCCTCCTCGTCACCCAGTCCAGCTTCTCTGAGGATTCACACCGCTAAATGTATGCTGGGACGGTCCAGGTGTCAGCCGGCAGGTGTGTGCAGACGGCTGGAGGGTTCTGATGAGATCGCACAGAAACAGACTGTGGATCCATCAGCGGCCCGGTTGGTTTCTAACGATGATGATCGTCAAACAGGAAACTCTGTCATCAAGTGTGTTGTTGGTTCTTCTGGTGTCTCCACTTTCTGTTCATGACTCGTCCTCACGTAGACTCGTGTTTTCTACCAGCATCAGGAGGAAAAGCATCGTGACGAACCAGCTCGAGAGCTCCACCAACGGAGCTGAAAGCAAAGGTCGACCGTCGCGACAAAACAGATATTTTTAACGAGAAGTCCAGACTTTTTCTTCGCCGCCTTTGTTGGAACAAAACCGGATATTTTTAACGAGACTTCAGGACAGTTGTCGACATGTTCGTGGCGACAAAACTCAGAATTCCAGATGCATTACTGGCAAAAAGAAAAGTTTTAAGGAGACTTCAGGACGTGTTCGCGGCGACAAAACAGATATTTTTAACAAGAAGTCGAGACTTTTCTTTGCCATCAGACTTCAGGACAGTTGTCGACATGTTAGTGGCGACAAAACTCAGTATTGTTGGCAAGAATTCCAGATGCATTACTGGCAAAAAGAAAAGTTTGAAGGAGACTTCAGGACGCCTTCTAGTCGTATTCTTGGCAGAAAAACTGGATATTTCTAACGAGATGTCAGCACAACTTCAAGATGCATCAGTGGCGACAAAACCAGAAGTTTTTAATGAGACTTCAGGACATTTTCCAGACGTGTTAGCGAGGACAAAAGTGACCAGTTTCTTTAACTTCCACATGAACGTAGTGAAGTTAAAAGTTAGATATGAGCTGAGGTATCAGACCTGTGCACCTGTAATTCTTCTGTTCTGAGTGTTAATTTAAACTGATGAAAATGTGACGTCTGCAGTCTGATTTCACACATGTTGGTGTCTCCAGACGAGGCTTTAAACCCCGACGCTGCGCACCGGAGGCAGTAAAAGCTCCGCCGCCCGCCGCCCTCGCTCCTCCACACCTGGACCTGAGCTGCAGCCATGTTTGATCTGCCACAAAAGGTCAGCGGAGGAACGGCAGGTTTTGAACATTTTCTTTTAGAAATCTCAACAAGAAAGGTGTTTTTCTCTTCTTTTTTTTTTTGAGGATGGTATCCCGAGAAAACAGGTTGTCCTGGAGGGAGCTCGTCTCTGCTCGCCGTTTCAAAGCCAGAGAGAGAACAAAGCGGCTCTGTGTGGAGAGGCCGGCTGCTCGCTCACTGTTTGTGTCTCCATTTTTACCTCCCCTCCTCCTCCTCCTCCTCCTCCTCCTCCACCTCCTCCACCTCCTCTGTCTCCATCATTGGCACAGACAAGGCGTTAGCAGGGACTGAATGCTATTATTTCATAGCCTGTGAAAACAGAGATATGAACTGTGCGTACGTTTTAACCAGAGATCATAAATACCTGATTTTTCTGCTCTAAGACTCGTCGGCGTAATCAGAGCGAGGAAAGTTCATACACCTTGTTCACAACGTCTTTTTTTCTACTGGAGGGCTTCGCTGCGAGAACACAGAGCGTATAAAACATTCACCACCTGATGCAACGCTGATTTAAGTGTGTTAATGTTCTTCTGGTGAAAATGAAGCCACATGGTGCCAGAAAGCCTCCAAAGCCTGATTATTCTTCCCCTCAGTTTATAAATCAACCTTTTCTCTTCGCGGGAGGAGGAGGAGGGGCGGCGGCGGCTTGTTTTCTTTACAGGCTGCTTCAACAGGCGGGAAATGCAGCATCATTTTCCACCGCAATTAAGCAGGAGGCCGCGATGCTGAGGCGGCGCCGCTGCCAGCTCTGTGTATGGCTCTGGCACCTTCCAGCCGCTTTCTGGAAGGACTTAACAGGCGCTGGTTGCATGTCTTGGCTCGGAGTCTCGAGCTCGAGTCAGCCTCCCCTGACGTAATCCTTTAAGAAATCCTCTCCTGGACATAAAGGGAGCCTTGCTGTGATTATCAGCACGGTTAATAACCCCGACGTGGAGCCAAAGTTAGCGGAGAACATCTAAAAAGCGGCCGCTCTCCTCTCCAGCTCCACATTAGAGGCCATTTATGCAAAGCGTGGCTCGGCCTGTCAGCGGCTAATCACGGCAAGGATGATCGATGGTGTTTATTTTCTGATGATGGAACGCAACCCCCTGCCTGATGATAATTGTAATAAAAAGGACAGATCAAGCCGGCAAAGTTATTAAATTATCAGACCATAATTTGCATTAATGCGGGCCGGCGCTGGGCTGCAGAGTCGGAGGGTTGGGGCGGCTGACAGAGGCCCGCCGCCGGCTTGTTAGAGGCGCCGTCCACCTTGAAAAAGCTCCATGTGCCCTTGGCCCCCCGCAGATCCTCCCAACGACATCATGACATGACACGTCACGTGACGCTCAGCTCGCCGCTCACTGTCAGACACCGAGAGAGGCCACATCTGTGGCGTCCTTCCTGCCTTTAAGAGTCGAACAACCGAGACTGTGCTTCAAAATAAAAGCAAAAATGCCCCGAAAAGTCATCAACCCATTCCTCTGTTCATGATTTACAGGAAAAATGATAAAATAAAAGGATCTGTTCACCCAAAAAATGTAAATCCGGTCAGTCACATAGTCCACAGAACATTTCTGCTAGACAGCTGAAGCAGCTGGAGACTTGATTTAAAACACGACTGAAGGAAAACAAAGTCATCTCCATTAAAACTTTAAAACACCAAAACCAGACTGTTTCTGACGAGATGTCAGGACACTTTCCAGATGTGTGAGCGGGGACACTTCAGCTTCCACATGAATGTTGGGAGGTAAAAAAGGACAACTTTTAAGATGTTTCTTTAAGTTCTGGACATTTTTGCATATTTAAACATGCAAAAAACAAGAAGTAACTGGCTTAATGTAAGAAATCATGTGGGAAGTCTAAAGCAGATATTTATGAGTGTTTGTGTGCCTGGTGTTAAACGTCAGGTGGACCTGATCACACCTCGTCTCCACGGAGACACTGTCACCTGTGATGCGACCGTGTTGAGCCTCTCTGAGTTGTTCTGGTTTGAAGTTCTCACAGAAACAGACACTCGGCAGTGAATCAAGGTTAACGGGGAATTCATGTATTCCTCTGCGGCGGCGCTGCACTTAAAAGCAGCACAGCCCCGTTAGCCGCTGCCCTCTTTCTTTTTTTGTTCCTCTGCTCTTTATTTTCTTCCTCCCTCCGCTGGATCTTTTCCGTCCAGTTGGCTCCCGACCAGAAGCTCCTGAGACCAGTTCAAACAAGTCCCCGGCCTGGTTAATGAACATCACTCGGCTCTGATGGTTCAGAGGTCCGTCTGGACTCGAGTTCAGGACTGACAGATGCTGGAGAGTGATGGGATAATCAGAGGTTTCATTCAGATTCTTGCAGTGATGAAGAACAATTAAAAATCAGAAACATATTTTTCTTCCGAGTGTTTTTGATTGTTTTGGTACAAGATGCAGAGTTTTCCAGTAAAATGAAACTGTATAAAGACACAGTGGAGACAGGTCTCTGTAAAGACGAGGTGGAGACGGGTCTCTGTAAAGACGTGGTGGAGACAGGTCTCTGTAAAGACGTGGTGGAGACGGGTCTCTGTAAAGACGTGGTGGAGACGGGTCTCTGTAAAGACGTGGTGGAGACGGGTCTCTGTAAAGACGTGGTGGAGACGGGTCTGTGTAAAGACATGGTGGAGACGGGTCTCTGTAAAGACGTGGTGGAGACGGGTCTCTGTAAAGACGTGGTGGAGACGGGTCTGTGTAAAGACGTGGTGGAGACGGGTCTGTGTAAAGACGTGGTGGAGACGGGTCTCTGTAAAGACGTGGTGGAGACGGGTCTCTGTAAAGACGTGGTGGAGACGGGTCTCTGTAAAGACGTGGTGGAGACGGGTCTCTGTAAAGACATGGTGGAGACGGGTCTCTGTAAAGACGTGGTGGAGACAGGTCTGTGTAAAGACGTGGTGGAGACAGGTCTGTGTAAAGACGTGGTGGAGACAGGTCTGTGTAAAGATGTGGTGGAGACAGGTCTCTGTAAAGACGTGGTGGAGACAGGTCTGTGTAAAGACGTGGTGGAGACAGGTCTGTGTAAAGACAAGGTGGAGACAGGTCTCTGTAAAGACGTGGTGGAGACGGGTCTCTGTAAAGACGAGGTGGAGACAGGTCTCTGTAAAGACATGGTGGAGACAGGTCTGTGTAAAGACGTGGTGGAGACAGGTCTCTGTAAAGACATGGTGGAGACAGGTCTCTGTAAAGACGTGGTGGAGACAGGTCTCTGTAAAGACGAGGTGGAGACAGGTCTCTGTAAAGACATGGTGGAGACAGGTCTGTGTAAAGACGTGGTGGAGACAGGTCTCTGTAAAGACATGGTGGAGACAGGTCTCTGTAAAGACGTGGTGGAGACAGGTCTGTGTAAAGACGTGGTGGAGACAGGTCTCTGTAGAGATGCGATGGAGACAGGTCTGTGTAAAGACGTGGTGGAGACAGGTCTCTGTAAAGACGATGGTGGAGACAGGTCTGTGTAAAGACGTGGTGGAGACAGGTCTGTGTAAAGACGAGGTGGAGACAGGTCTCTGTAAAGACGTGGTGGAGACAGGTCTGTGTAAAGACGTGGTGGAGACAGGTCTCTGTAAAGACGATGGTGGAGACAGGTCTCTGTAAAGACGTGGTGGAGACAGGTCTGTGTAAAGATGTGGTGGAGACGGGTCTCTGTAGAGATGCGATGGAGACAGGTCTGTGTAAAGACGTGGTGGAGACAGGTCTGTGTAAAGACATGGTGGAGACAGGTCTGTGTAAAGACGAGGTGGAGACAGGTCTGTGTAAAGACGAGGTGGAGACAGGTCTGTGTAAAGACGAGGTGGAGACGGGTGTGTGTAAAGACGTGGTGGAGACAGGTCTCTGTAAAGACGTGGTGGAGACAGGTCTCTGTAAAGACGAGGTGGAGACAGGTCTGTGTAAAGATGTGATGGAGACGGGTCTCTGTAAAGACGTGGTGGAGACAGGTCTCTGTAAAGACGAAGTGGAGACATGTCTCTGTAAACATAAGATGGAGACATGTCTCTGTAAAGACGAGGTGGAGATGTGATTTGTGGGTGAACTGTTCCTTTAAGGCTCTGTTTGACACTGAAGCGTCAGATTGAGATCATCCATCTCAAACTGTCTCCGGACTAAAACGCTGTTTCTACAAAGCGAGCAGAGGCTTCATGTAAAATTCATCACATGGTATGTTCTGTCTATATGTTGACGGACAGAACCTCTGATCCAAACTGCTGCTCCTCTTCATCTTCTGTCGAGTTGTGGATGAGACGTGGAGCTGATCGGAGGCTCAACACGAGCAGCTTTGAACGTCTCGTCTCAAAACAAACTCAGAGAACACAAAATCACGCCGCCATTATCACAACGGGCGATTCAGAGCAGACGGCGTGCTGATGGAGAGCGAGGGCAGCCATCTTTGATTTCTCCATTAATAAGACGTGAATGAGCCTGACGAGGTGAAGAAGGAACGAGGAAACACATCTGCAGCAGGCCGACATCACCGACCCTTTTTAATATATGATTTTAATATGAATTTGATTTTTTAGCTCTTGATTGGAGACTTTTAAACTAAAATAATTCAGATTAAAATCATGTTTTTATTAAACTCAGTTTGTTGATGAAGTCAGCGAGTGCCAGTGGAAATCACTTTGTCAAAAATGTCCAATATTAACAAATGAGCCAAGATTTATTTCATCCCACAGTTTTAAACCTTCCAATTAAACAAATGTACTATTTTTATAAGACAATAAAACTAAACTCTGATTCCAGCTGGTTACATGTGAATCTTCTGGTTTCTTTTTACGTTGACAGGAAAAAGAAAAACTTAAATTCATCCTCATTTTCCTCTTTTATCTCCACGTATATTAAAGACCGAGACAAACCAGAGTGGAACCACGGTCGAGGTGATAAGCAGATATCTCTAATATATCGTTGGACTAGTTGTTGAGATGATGTTCAGCGACAGTGAGCAGCTTTAAAACGGCCTGTAGCTGCATGTTCAGACACCCGGCAGCTCTGAAGCTCCCTCTACTGACCACAGGAGGAACTGCTGCACCGAGCGAGGACTCAGAAACACTATTAATTCATCTAATTTATTAATTTAAATATCAATATCTGAAGACAGATGAAGCTGCACAGACTGAAGACAAGGAGACCGAGAAGAGTCGGTGCAGATTTTCTGTCTTATTTTGTAATCTAAGGATTTATTTGTGGTTTAGTTCAGAGGACAGAATAATTAAATATTTGTTCGATGCTTCAAATGGTCAAATATTTAAACCCAAGAAGTGCATTTAAAGCTTCAACATTAAAGGAACAGTTCATCAAACTTTGCAGAATTAGCAGTTAGCACTTTGTTATTGTAGTGAACTCATGGATGTTCAGACAGCTGTCACTGGATCACTGTGAGACTGAAGAAAACTTAAAAACATGATGTTTCTAAAGCAAGTTCTGCACATGTGAGGAGCGTCTTTCTTCTGGGATTTCTAAGCAGATTTACAGATATGTAATTGCGATGAACATCCCAGTTAATTATATCCTAGGAAAGGCTGAGTCACATTGAATGTAAATATAAATATATCATGTGCGTTATGACTCAGTAGAAGAGAGAGATTTAAGAGAAATGATGCTCCTTACATGTGCAGAACTTGCCTTAGAAACATCACGTTTTTAAGTTTCCTTCAGTCTCACAGTGATCCAGTGACAGCTGTCTGTACGTCCATGAGCTCACTGCTAACAGGAAGTGCTAACAGACTAATTCTGCAAAGTTTTAATTGAGTTTTTGATAATTTATAAAAATGGTTGTTTTTTCCGTTTTAAAACAAGCCTCCATCTACTTCAGTAGTGTAGGACAAAGCTCCAGCATCTTCTGGAAGCTTCATCTGGATCTCCTGCAACTAAAATGGCCGCCACAAACAGATCTGGGCGCGATTCCGCCGTGTGAACATCTGAAGTCCACGTTAGCGCTGCGGCTGCAGTGCAGGTGAGTCTGCTCCGTTAAATAATCATGATGAATAATGAAGGCCGGCCCGTCTCCCTCCTGGGCGGACGGTTAGTGTCAGGCTGACAGGCCCGGGCGCCGCTCGGGGACGGCGGGGGGAGGAAGTTGTCTCCATATTAAGCAGCCACATTAGACCTGTTAAATGGAGGGCAGCGCGCAGACGAGCGCCACGTGGACCTCCGGGGTCTCCGTCTCATCCGGCGAGCCCGGGCCGGGTCCCCGCCACACCTCACGTCTCCCGCATCCACAAACTGGAAGTGACCCCGCGCTTCTGCCAGCCTCCGCCGCAGCGAAACTCGGCCCTTCCCATCATGCACAGGGGCCGCAGCGAGCTCCCAGGAGCCCCGGCGCGCTCCCTGCCATCTGCCGTGATTTATAGAAAACGGCCGATGATTTATGGGCCAGTCATCTCACAATGAAGTCGTTCTCTTTCATTGGCGCGACCTCCCGACCCAGCCGCCACTCCCAGCCAGGTTGGGGAAGCGCGCGCTAATCATACACTATGAGGCTTTAACAGGCGGCGGGCGGGTGGAGGCGGTGGAGGCGGTGGAGGAGGCGCGGCCGCTTTAATCAAATTAGTTTTCAGCAGCGTGTGCATACTGATGAAGCCGGCAGGCCACCGCTGAGAGACGCTAACAGAGCTGTCTCAAGGTCTGACGGCGGGAGGACTCCGCCCCCACGCCACGCTCTGATCTGCTAATGAAACGCTCCATCAGGAGGCGCTGATCCGCGGAGCGTTCAAAGAGTTACACAAACTGTAATCACCAATATGATGATGAGGGGGCGGAGCTCCGCAGGGACCAGCTCACCTGCTCACCTGCTCACCTGACTGAGCTGCACGGACTCCACGAGTCTGTACGAAGCAGGACGACTCACGTGGTCCGGCACCACCCGGCACCACCCGGCACCACCCGGCACGACTCGGGACGACCCGGCACGACTCAGACGACCCGGCACGACCCGGCACCACCCGGCACCACCCGGCACGACTCAGGACGACCCGGCACAACTCAGGACCACCCGGCACCACCCGGCACCACCCGGCACCACCCGGCACGACTCAGGACGACCCGGCACCACCCGGCACCACCCGGCACGACTCGGCAGAACTCTGCAAGACCCGGCACCACCCGGCACCACCCGGCACCACCCGGCACGACTCAGGACGACCCGGCACCACCCGGCACCACCCGGCACGACTCAGACGACCCGGCACGACTCGGCATGGACCTATCGTACTTATACTGCAATTGTGTACTTTTACTACATGATGCTCAGAATATTTGTGTACTTTTACTACATGATGCTCAGAATATTTGTGTACTTTTACTACATGATGCTCAGAATATTTGTGTACTTTTACTACATGATGCTCAGAATATTTGTGTACTTTTACTACATGATGCTCAGAATATTTGTGTACTTTTACTACACGATGCTCAGAATATTTGTGTACTTTTACTACATGATGCTCAGAATATTTGTGTACTTTTACTACATGATGCTCAGAATATTTGTGTACTTTTACTACATGATGCTCAGGATACTTGTGTACTTTTACTACATGATGCTCAGGATACTTGTGTACTTTTACTACATGATGCTCAGAATATTTGTGTACTTTTACTACATGATGCTCAGAATATTTGTGTACTTTTACTACATGATGCTCAGGACACTTGTACTTTTACTACATGATGCTCAGGACACTTGTACTTTTACTACATGATGCTCAGGATACTTGTGTACTTTTACTACATGATGCTCAGAATATTTGTGTACTTTTACTACATGATGCTCAGAATATTTGTGTACTTTTACTACATGATGCTCAGGATACTTGTGTACTTTTACTACATGATGCTCAGAATACTTGTGTACTTTTACTACATGACGCTCAGGATACTTGTGTACTTTTACTACACGATGCTCAGGACACTTGTACTTTTACTGCACGATGCTCAGGACACATGTACTTTTACTACACAATGCTCAGGACACTTGTACTTTTACTACACGATGCTCAGGACACATGTACTTTTACTGCAAGATGCTCAGGACACATGTACTTTTACTGCACGTTGCTCAGGACACATGTACTTTTACTGCACGTTGCTCAGGACACTTGTACTTTTACTACACGATGCTCATGACACTTGTACTTTTACTACATGATGCTCAGAATATTTGTGTACTTTTACTACATGATGCTCAGGATACTTGTGTACTTTTACTACATGATGCTCAGAATATTTGTGTACTTTTACTACATGACACTCAGGATACTTGTGTACTTTTACTACATGATGCTCAGGACACTTGTACTTTTACTACACGATGCTCAGGACACTTGTACTTTTACTGCACGTTGCTCAGGACACTTGTACTTTTACTGCACGATGCTCAGGACACTTGTACTTTTACTGCACGATGCTCAGGACACTTGTACTTTTACTGCATGATGCTCAGAATACTTGTCTACTTTTACTGCATGATGCTCAGAATACTTGTGTACTTTTACTACATGATGCTCAGGACGATTGTGTACTTTTACTACATGAGGCTCAGGATACTTGTGTACTTTTACTACATGATGCTCAGGACGACTTGTGTACTTTTACTACATGAGGCTCAGAATATTTGTGTACTTTTACTACATGATGCTCAGAATACTTGTGTACTTTTACTACACGATGCTCAGAATATTTGTGTACTTTTACTACATGATGCTCAGAATATTTGTGTACTTTTACTACATGATGCTCAGAATATTTGTGTACTTTTACTACATGATGCTCAGGATACTTGTGTACTTTTACTACATGATGCTCAGAATATTTGTGTACTTTTACTACACGATGCTCAGAATATTTGTGTACTTTTACTACACGATGCTCAGGATACTTGTGTACTTTTACTACACGATGCTCAGAATATTTGTGTACTTTTACTACACGATGCTCAGAATATTTGTGTACTTTTACTACATGATGCTCAGAATATGATGCTCAGAATATTTGTGTACTTTTACTACATGATGCTCAGGATACTTGTGTACTTTTACTACATGATGCTCAGGATATTTGTGTACTTTTACAACATGATATTCAGGATACTTGTGTACTTTTACTACATGATGCTCAGAATATTTGTGTACTTTTACTACATGATGCTCAGAATATTTGTGTACTTTTGCTACATGATGCTCAGAATATTTGTGTACTTTTACTACATGATGCTCAGGACACTTGTACTTTTACTACATGATGCTCAGGATACTTGTGTACTTTTACAACATGATATTCAGGATACTTGTGTACTTTTACTACATGATGCTCAGAATATTTGTGTACTTTTACTACATGATGCTCAGAATATTTGTGTACTTTTGCTACATGATGCTCAGAATATTTGTGTACTTTTACTACATGATGCTCAGGACACTTGTACTTTTACTACATGATGCTCATGACACTTGTACTTTTACTACATGATGCTCAGAATATTTGTGTATTTTTACTTCATGATGCTCAGAATATTTGTGTACTTTTACTACATGATGCTCAGGATACTTGTGTACTTTTACTACATGATGCTCAGAATACTTGTGTACTTTTACTACATGATGCTCAGGATACTTGTGTACTTTTACTACACGATGCTCAGGACACTTGTACTTTTACTGCACGATGCTCAGGACACATGTACTTTTACTACACGATGCTCAGGACACTTGTACTTTTACTACACGATGCTCAGGACACTTGTACTTTTACTACACGATGCTCAGGACACATGTACTTTTACTGCACGATGCTCAGGACACTTGTACTTTTACTGCACGATGCTCAGGACACTTGTACTTTTACTGCACGATGCTCAGGACACTTGTACTTTTACTGCACGATGCTCAGGACACTTGTACTTTTACTACATGATGCTCAGGATACTTGTGTACTTTTACTACATGATGCTCAGAATACTTGTGTACTTTTACTACATGATGCTCAGGACACTGTGTACTTTTACTACATGAGGCTCAGGATACTTGTGTACTTTTACTACATGAGGCTCAGGACACTTGTGTACTTTTACTACATGAGGCTCAGAATATTTGTGTACTTTTACTACATGATGCTCAGGATACTTGTGTACTTTTACTACATGAGGCTCAGGATACTTGTGTACTTTTACTACATGATGCTCAGAATATTTGTGTACTTTTACTACATGATGCTCAGAATACTTGTGTACTTTTACTACATGATGCTCAGGATACTTGTGTACTTTTACTACATGATGCTCAGGATACTTGTGTACTTTTACTACATGATGCTCAGGACACTTGTGTACTTTTACTACATGATGCTCAGGACACTTGTGTACTTTTACTACATGATGCTCAGGACACTTGTGTACTTTTACTACATGATGCTCAGGATACTTGTGTACTTTTACTACATGATGCTCAGGACACTTGTGTACTTTTACTACATGATGCTCAGGATACTTGTGTACTTTTACTACATGATGCTCAGAATACTTGTGTACTTTTACTACACGATGCTCAGAATACTTGTGTACTTTTACTACACGATGCTCAGGATACTTGTGTACTTTTACTACATGATGCTCAGAATACTTGTGTACTTTTACTACATGATGCTCAGGACACTTGTGTACTTTTACTACATGATGCTCAGGACGCTTGTGTACTTTTACTACATGATGCTCAGAATACTTGTGTACTTTTACTACATGATGCTCAGGATACTTGTGTACTTTTACTACATGATGCTCAGGATACTTGTGTACTTTTACTACATGATGCTCAGAATACTTGTGTACTTTTACTACATGATGCTCAGAATACTTGTGTACTTTTACTACATGATGCTCAGGACACTTGTACTTTACTACATGATGCTCAGATACTTGTACTTTTACTACATGATGCTCAGAATACTTGTGTACTTTTACTACATGATGCTCAGGACACTTGTGTACTTTTACTACATGATGCTCAGGACACTTGTGTACTTTTACTACATGATGCTCAGGACACTTGTGTACTTTTACTACATGAGGCTGATAACTCTTCTTCTCTCTCACAGATTGTTAATGCAGTACTTGTACTTGTACTGGAGTATTTTACAGTACTTTCGTGGTACTTACCTCTAAATGAAGCTCGTCAGTACAGCAGCTCCCTCTGCTGTTGGACCGGAGGCCGGCCCGACTCACCTGGTTCTGACAGAGCAGGTACCTCAGTACTTTGGAAACATCAGAATCCAAACTAAATGTCTTGAATTTGATTTCAGAGAACCTGAACTTCTTCTCTGGTATCTACAAAGTTAAAAAGCTTGAAGTTGGAGGAAACGAACTCTGAGGTTGATAATCATCTGGACCTGAACAGCTGATGTTGTGATATTTGATTAAAAGTGAACCTGTAACAAACAAACAACCTCAAACTGGCTCTGAAAGACAGAACCGGTGTGCAGAGAGCGCCCTCTGCTGGTGACTCCATCCCCTGAATGATTTTAGTTTCAACTTTCCATCAGATCATTTCACTCCAAATGTTGCTGAAGTCAACAGAAGCACATTGTCCCAACATATTAATGTCTAAAACTGTGAATTTCAGATTAAAAGCATAATAAAACCAACAAATTACCTTCCAGCCAGCTTCTCTGGAGAAAAGACGTCCTTATATTTCACGGTTAAGTTTTTATCTTTGAAGGATTTCAAGGATTTAGTCCGTAAACGTTCAGCTGTGCACACAAACGTTTGACAAAGTGTTCACGATGACGTCAAATAGAAGCCACCTGTGCTTTTACCTGCAGGTGCACCTGGGAAATGTAGTTCAGAAGCACAGGAAGCTCCACAGACACAACAGTAACACAAAGACCCTTCACATTAAAGGACGAAGACACAGAGAATAGAAGTCTGATCGTTTATTTCAAGTTCTGCAAAGTCTATCACAGGTGAAAGAACCAAACATGTAAATATATACAGGAAGTAAAACATAAATATAGCCGAGGGTGAAGTCAAACTAATAACAGGAGCCATGCACTGTGAGAGGCCTGAAGCTTATGTACAGCACTGCTCACGTCTCCGAGTCGGTCCACCTGAAGCAGCAGCGCGTTCATCGTAGTGTTAGTACGGGTTAGTATCGCACAGGACCGCCGCGAGCATCGCCAGAACTCTTTACCCAAAGGCACACATTCAGGAAATCAACAGGTTTCGAATCTGATTCTCAGTTTTTGGAGTTTTTTTCTTCTCGCTCGCGTGCGGACGACGTCTGAAAGTTTGAGATGTAGAAAAAGAGTAAAGGGAGGTTTCGGTCGCCGGGCTAACACCGGGTCACTGTGGACGACTTCATTGGTTCTGGAGGAAACATTCGGTCCAGAGTTTAACGCCGACAGACGTCTCACCGCTGAGAAAAGCGACGGCGGCGCAGAACATTTAACAGTCCGAGTTATCGAGTCTGAAGAGATGAAGTAAGGCCAGAAGATCTTCAGTAACGTCATCCTTCTCTTCAGATCGCACAGACGGAGGTCGCTATTTCAGGAAGTTAACGTTTTCTTTCTGAGAGTCAGCTGGTACTGACATGAAGCCGCAGCCACCAGCTGTTAGCTTAGCTTAGCATTAAGACTGGAGATGAGGGGAAACAGCTGGCCTGGTTTCTTTAACCCGTCACACTTGAGCTGTTTGATTCAATTTTCGATGACATTCGAGGTTTTTTGGGAACATATTCTTGGCCCGGTGTAGCGGCTGTTTCCCTTTGTTCCCAGTCTTTATGCTAAGCTAAGCTAACTGGTTGTTGGTGCTGTGGCATCAATCATTCAACATCTGGATGATTTCATGGCCGGCTGCAATGACTTTTTGGGGCAGAACCAGGCTAGTTGTTTCCCTTTGCTCCCAGTCTTTATGCTAAGCTAAGCTAACTTACTTTGGCCTCATAGCTACTCAGGTGTCAATCTTCTCATCTGGACAGAACCAGGCTAGCAGTTCCCCTCTATGTTCAGTCTTTATGCTAAGCTAAGCTAACTGGTTGAAGCTTAATTTTTACCATGATATCAACCCTCTTATATCATCCTCATCTGGATTTCTTGGCCGGGTGCAGTGACTTTTGGACAGAACCAGGCTAGCCGTTTCCCTTTGTTCCCAGTCTTTATGCTAAGCTAAGCTAACTTACTTTGGCCTCATAGCTACTCAGGTGTCAATCTTCTCGTCTGGAATATGTTTCAGCTGGGTGCAGAGACTTTTGGACAGAACCAGGCTAGCAGTTCCCCTCTATATTCAGTCTTTATGCTAAGCTAAGCTAACTGGTTGAAGCTTAATTTTTACCATGATATTAAGCTAAGCTAACTTACTTTGGCCTCAAAGCTACTCAGGTATCAATCTTCTCGTCTGGAATATGTTTGAGCTGGGTGCAGTGACTTGTGGACAGAACCAGGCTAACTGTTTCCCTTAGCTCCCAGTCTTTATGCTAAGCTAAGCTAACTAGCGTTGGCTTCATTTTCCACAATATCAGTCTAACTCTCAGCAAGAAATCATCGTTTCCCAAAATGTCGAACTCCTCCTTCACCACGACTTCTGCCTCCTCTGTAGCGTTTGTTTGACCCTTCCTTGTGCGCCAGGCGGGCGGAGTTTAGCACCAGGAAGGTTCAACCAGTCGGAGGATTCAAACACTTCAGTCAGTAACTGTCCCCACGCCGCTCCGTTCAGATACAGTACGTACGCTGGAGTTATTAGGCGCGTTTGTTAGTGTTTTAATAAGCAGCAGTAACATTTTATTATAATATACTTTAAAAAATGACACTTCTGTACATTGACCGGCGAGAGCGTCTCAAAGGAGGAACACGATGGAAGTTTACAGTGCTTCGACGTGAAAAGAGTTTATTGCTAATGTCCACAGATCAAACACGCCACCATCCATCGCGTTAGCATTGTCGCTTGCTTCTTTTTTATTAGTAGCATCCCATCATTCAGATTGTCGCTCGTTCTGTCAGATTTAGGCCCATTCTGCTGAAAATACTTCACATTTTAACGGTCGAAAGTCTCCGAGTGGACTTACATTCGATTTAGGAACAGCTGATGCGGAGGAGATTCTTCCCAGAACAGTTCATTAAACCATCTCTTTAAAACAAGAACACAGGATGAACAGTTCGTCAGCCACACATTAAAACACTGACGCTGTTCTTCAGACCTCAGTCTTGACCTACAGGTTACTTTTTAAGTGTAACACGACATAAATACTTCAGTATTTTGGAATGAAACTCTACAAATCACAGTAGTCTCGACAGCAGACGTTAAACCCACCAAGCTCCCGGGTCAAAGAGAACCGGGCCTTCAGCTTCACATCCTTCAGACAGCAGAGAAGCATCACGTCTGTCTTCAGTGGTTTCATTTCAGCTTTCTACTAATCATCATGTTTTTGTACTTTCAGTCCTTCAAAATGATTTTAAAAAGTCCACAGTTTGATTTAAACATCAGGTCCATGTAACACTCATCAGTTTCATGTTTAATATCTGTCGTCAATAAACGGAAATTAAAGATTTTGAACTTTTTTAACCTTCAGCAGAACATCTTAATAATAATAATCCTGATTATTTTCCTCTCCTGTGTTTAGGACTTGAAAACTGGCAAGAAATAATAATAATCTTTATAAGTTCCTTATATTTTCTTTCCAAAAAGGTTTGTTTTGTTTTCCTCATAAAAAGCTAAGCTAACTGGTTGTAGCTTAATTCTAACCATTATATGAACCTTCTTATTTCATCATCTGATCACTTTTGGACGGATCCAGGCTAGCAGTTTCCCTTGGTTTCCAGTCTTTATGCAAAGCTAAGCTAACTGGTCGAATCTTCATTTTTCACTCGTGAAAATAAAATAAAATAAAATAAAATGAGGAACTTTGACAGATTATTCTGCTTTTTCACCAGTTCCAAAGTCATAAACACAGATTATAAAATAAATTCAATCAGACTTAAGAACTTTGTTCTCAGAATATTTCGGGTCGGTGGAGTGTTGAACTGTTTAAAGACGAGGTTTTGGTCCCATTTAAAGACAACAGTTTTCTGACTGCACATTAAAGTTCATTCAGTTTGTTTTGACTCTTTAGAGCCTCTGAGGAATAAAACTAAACTCACCTGACATAAATTAATATTTATATGTATATATATAGATATTAATTGACTCACTTGCCTCTCAGGGCTTCTGTACAACATGTATAAGATCTGATTTTTACATTTCGCAAAAACATTCCGTAGTTTCAATTTAACTTTTTCCCACAATAACTTGAAATGAAGATAATTTGTGTATTTAAGTTAATCAGAATGAAGATTAGTTGATTCAACTAATTTCCTGTACGACTTCAGTTCTCTTTTCTTTCATCCAGGTAGAAAACAGTTCAAAATCTTTATTTTCTCTCTCTGTGACAAACAGGAAGTGTTGTAGTGTCTCATCTGAGGAGTGTTACACGGAGCGGATTTCTCTCCTTCACATGTTAAAAATGATTTCATGATATCTTTAATATCACCTCTGGTAGCTCCTGCTGGTGGTCGGGTCCTACGTAACGCACCTCTGACTCACTGTAGTGCTTCAAATCATTGGCCAGCCAAATGATCCGCGGATGTAAACTGACATGAACGTGGACTTCACATTATCGTCACATTAATGAGGGTGACAGCAGAGGAGAAGCAGAGTCGCTCTGCTGCTGTCGTCACCAATCAAAGCTCATTATTCTAACTTATTCATCTGCAGCCTTCTCAAGACTTTAGTGCCACTTTCTAAAATTCATCAAACGCCTTTAAGATTGATCCGACGGGTACAATGAGGCAGTAGTTCAGGAGGGAGGAGTCAACGCTTTACATTCAATATACAATAAGGTTTGATGTGTCAAAGCAAAAACAGATAAAAGTCGGTTAAAATGAATAAAATACTGACGGCCACAGGCCTCCTCGCCTCCCCGTGGTCCACGCTCACCTCAGGTCTGCTCAGTTCAAGAAGACGGATAACTGCGAGGGATCGACTCAGGATCGCCTCGGTGAAAGACGACGGTCGGAGGAAGAGGAGGAGATCTCTACAAAATGTCTTCTAGCATCGCTCGGTCCCATCGTACGTGGATGGAACACAAAGTCTTAAGGCTCATGACTCTAAAGTGTGAAGGGAGGCGGCTCAGGTGGAGCGCCGGGTGCTTTATGGAAGGATCACCTGACCGCCCGGAACGTTAGACTCAGGAGGATGGTCCTCGAGCTCCTCGAGAAACAGGAATCATCTCGACGACAGCAGACACACGATCAGGACTGGAATGAAACGGTTTCTGTGACGGAGGCGCTGAAAGCTGAGAGGGAGGTTAGTAGGAGGAGATGTCGGAGGAGCTGCTGCTGTTGCTGGTGGAGGTCTGGGCTCTCTTGATGTACAGGTTGAGCAGCTTCATCTGCGGGAGGAGACGGCAGCGACGTTAGGGTTCAACTCACGCAGGTCACATGGAGGTCACATTGTTTCTAACTGAACTCTAACCTCCTGATTAAATCTGCTCTGGCCACGTTCTCATGCACACTGACGTTCACTTATCACTCTCAATATTCAGAGATTAATGTTAGTCTGATAGAAAGAAGCATAACATGAAACTGAAAGGCACATTTCTTGTTTTATTTTGTAGCTTTCCTCTCATGTGTCATGACTTCCTGTCTTTGTCTCATTCCTGTGATTAGCTCGTCCTGTTTCTGCTCCTCGTCTGCACTTCATTAGTTTTGCATTTCCTCACTTCCTGGATCTGCTTCCTCTCTACATCCTGCTCCTCGCCGTCTCTGCGGCGCTCTCAGCTGACAGGAAGTGGGCGTACCTTGCTGCCGGTGAGCTGAGCCAGGTACGGCTTCAGCTCCTCCCCGATCACAGAGTAGATGGCCACCAGGCAGAAGACGCTGGCCTTCCTCACGCTGCTCTCCGTGTTGTCGTAGCCCTGCGGCGGCAGACGACACAGAGTCAAACACGGGACGACCTTCTGACATCACCGCCGCAGCTCAGACGGCGTCTCACCTGCAGGAGTCCAGGTATGATGTCCGACAGCAGCTGGTGCAGCGGCTCCTTGGCGATGCGCTCGATGGCCCTCGTCTGCATCTTGATGGCGGCCAGGTTGATGGGGTAGTCGGCCGTCTGCACGATGGGACAGAGGACTTTGATGCACTGCTCCGGGGGGATGGAGGACGCCAGGGTGGAGGCCGCCTCCTCCGCCGCACGCACCACCTGCAGACGAGAGCGAGACGTAGGAGCTAACCTGAGAACACGACTGTGAATCAGACGAGAGAGTGATCCTCAGGAGGAGGAGGAGGAGGAGGAGGAGGGGGAGGAGGGAGAGGAGGAGGAGGAGGAGGAGGAGGAGGAGGAGGGAGAGGAGGAGGGAGGAGGAGGAGGAGGAGGAGGAGGAAGAGGAGGAGGAGGAGGAGGAGGAGGACGCTGCAGGACGAGAGGAGGAGCGTAGGAGGAGGACCTGGAAGCACGACGGAGGATGGGACGGAGGAAGGAGCCTCAGGAGGAGGAGGAGGAGGAGGAGGAGGAGGAGAGAGGAAGAGGAGGAGGAGGGAGAGGAGGAGGAGGAGGCTGCAGAGGAGGAGGGAGACGGAGGAGCGAACCTGAGGAGCAGGACCGTGGATGGAGGAGGAGGAAGGATCCTGAGGAGGAGGAGGAGGAGGGGAGGAGGAGGGAGAGGAGGAGGAGGAGGAGGAGGAAGAGGAGGAGGAGGAGGAGGAGGAGGAGGAGGAGGGAGAGGAGGAGGAGGAGGAGGAAACGCTGCAGACGAGAGCGGAGACGTAGGAGCTAACCTGAGAACACGACCGCTGAATCAGACGAGAGAGTGAGAGGAGGAGGAGCAGGAGGAGGGAGGAGGAGGAGGAGGAAGA
>CM077807.1:17420222-17470222 GCA_039737535.1 Lagodon rhomboides | reverse complement strand
GGCGCCGCTTTAGTTTCAGCTCTGGTTTTAGAAAAGAGGCAGAGTTCCGCTTGTATGTGAGTCTGAGAGGAGCTGGTGTTATTCGTTGCAGTGAACATGCAGCACGTGTTCAACATTCAGGTTCAGGAAAAAGCCGGAACGAGCGTTTGTTCACAGTTTACAGAAGACAGGCGTTAAACACTTTGCTGAACAGAAACGTCCCGTTTGTTACAGTTAGTGTCTCATGTCTCATGCACTGAACCCGTCTGCTGCTTCACTCCGTCCTCCTCGCTCTAACGACATGTCAGGCTATGAAACACGACCGTGAGAGTCGGCTTCAGAGCAGTTAGTGGTGAGAAGCGTCCACACAGCTCGCTCACGGTCGGTTACTGGAGTGTTTGCACTCCCGTGGCTCTGAGCGCCTCTCAGGCCGGGTTAGAGGAGCTCATGCTGCTCTGTCTGAGGGATTCTACCTGCTTGCACCTCTCCTCCAGGTTGCCCTCTCCAGGCAGAGAGGCCACGGTGCCGGCTCGGCCTGAGAAATCCTCCCCTGCCCAGTTATGAAGGGTCTGGGGGTGTGGTGAGTGAGAAATGGCGATTGGACAAGAAAAACAAATAAAATCAAGACAGATGAAACGAAGAAAAGTGAAGAAACGTGAAGGGAAAGTCCCCGGAGCCGCTCGTCCTCCTACCTTACGGACGTCGGAGCTCTTGGGCTCGGTGGTCCAGGTGATGATGCGCGAGACGGCGAGGCGAGTCTCGCTGGAGTTGACGAAGTCGGCCGGGTCCATCTGACGGGCCAGCGCCTCGATGTAGCGCAGGATGGCCACCTTCACCTTCAGGTTGGGCGTCTGCGTCTGGTCCACGATGAATCGCATCAGGATGTTGAACTGCTGCTCGTACGGGAAGGACTCTCTGCACAGAGCGGGAAACACACCAGAGTCTCAGAGACGGATTTAACTCATCTGTGTCAGAGCTGTTGATCATGACGCTGATACATCACCAGACTCCCTCAACAAATGTAGTGATTTTAAGACTTCCACTCTTTGTGTAAAACATCTAGAGAGATCTGGTCCCACCTGGTGACGTCCAGCGCCTTCTGGACTTTGGCCTGGACGGAGCCCAGCAGGTCGGCCCCCATCTTCTTCAGCAGCTGGGTGAGCAGCACGAAGAGCCAGTCCTGCAGGTCGTCCCTGTGCAGCGTGATGAAGTCCACCAGAGTCTCCAGGAACATGCTGAACACCTGACCAGGGAAGAAAAACCAGCCCAGAGTCAGATTCTGTGTGTGTCGGTGCTGCTGAGGTGAGACAGGACAGCTGACGGTGAGGACGGGGAGCAGACACTTACTCTCTGGTGTTTGTTAGAGTCCACAGCGAGCAGCGACCAGGCATGCAACAAGAAAACACTGTTAGTTTGTGCTGCAGTTAGTTCAGACACGTGAGCTGGGATCCAGCAGGTGTGTTCAGGGGAAACAACAGGTGAGGCGGCTGCCTGTGTTTCTGGAGCTCACCTTGCTGTGAGGGTCTGCGAACATCCTGGTGAAGATCTCACAAAGCCTCTTCAGCTCCACACGGCTGTCGGACAGAACAAGCAGAAGGTCCATCACCCTTCTTAGATCAAACACAACACGCTAACACAGAGAACCTGGAAGTGACAGATGAATGAATCCTGAGCTAATCAGAGTCTACAGACGGTGCACAGCCACCTGAGCATCCTCTGGCTCTTCAGCAGGTTCTGCAGTCCCAGCAGACCCTCCTTCCTCTCAGACCAGTTGGCGCTGGCGCAGTGGTTCAGCACCTCGGCCACGTCCTCCGTCTGACGCAGGTAGTGCGGCGCCATGCCGCCGTTGCGCGAGCTGTAGGAGCGCTCGGAGCAGGCGCTGGAGGCGTCGCTGTTGGCGTCGTCGTCGGAGTACATTCCCGGGGACTCGAAGCGCCGCCTCACCGGCCTCCGCTGAGCGAGGGGAGAGAGGACGGCGTTTAGAGGCGGGACTGAAGAGCTCTGTTCTCTATCTACTGTCAGAAGATCTACCATGCAGCTACAGGCGGACGCATGCAGGCTGCTGATGGTGGATGAGGTTACTTCATGCTGTCGTTCTCCACCTGACACTTCAGGCTAACGTGCTGATTACATCAACAAGATTAAATGAGTCTGTCCAGTTAGAATAAAAGGTAACACAGGTGTGTAGGTGTCATGGTTAGCAGGAGGTCATCACCAGGCAACATCTCAGAATGTCAGAAACTAGTAGAAAGTTTCCTGGAACCATTTAGAAAAGCTGAATATTATGATCAATAAAACTGGTGTAATTTAAATAAATCTTGAGGTAATTACTGTGGAGTCATTTTAAATCTGTTGTTGGTGATTAGCAGCTTCTCACCATGACATCTTCTGAATTAACCAAAGACCTGAGCAGCTGATTAGTGTGCTGTTATCTTCTGTCAGTAAACCATCCTGCTCACTCTTCATGTACAACAGTTAGTGTTTCATGCTCTGCATGCAGCGACACCACGGCTCAACTCATCTGTACCTTACTCCTCGAGTCTCCTAAGAGCTGAAACGTACAAAATCCAGGAAGAAAGAGGAGACGTGAGCTCAGCGACATCACAGAGCCTTCATTCTGTTTCATACTAAAGGATCAGTCTGGTGTTTTTGTCACCAGTATTGCAGAAACTTCTTGACGTGATGTGAAGAACCAGCTACTATAAAACTACACAAACGTGTAAAGAGGAAGTTATCTTTCTCCTTCTGTTCTCACCAGAGCGTCAGCGACGGCTGCCTCGACGTCGGTGCCGGTGTTGAGGATTCTCATGGCGTTGACGGAGGCCGAGATCCGAGCCTGATGGGACAGACGGTCTGCAGAAGAAACAGGCAGACGGACATCAGCAGGTGGAGAGGAGGGTGGTGCCATGACTCAAATGTGCAGAAGAAACAGGCAGTAAATAATAAGAATGATGATGAAGAGGACACAGTTCACTCTTCACTCTTAAATGTCCTTTTTATATTTATAATTCCTGTCATGAGTTGCACAGAAAATGTCAGAATCATAAAAGAGAATCAGATTTAGGAGTGAGGAGTGTCTCAGTCCTGTTTTTATGGATTCTGGGACCAGAACCAGATCAACTGTGAGAGATGGATTTTATAACTTCAGAGTTCAGGTCGGGCTTCTTTAAAACAATAAGCACAGCTTCCATCACGATACTGAAATGCCGTTTTTCCACCGACAGTACCAGCTCGCCTCGCCTCGACTCAGCTCGCCTTTTTTGCGTTCCCATTACTGAAATCTGGTACCTGGTACCTGCTAAAGTGGAGCTCTTTTTAGCATCACCTCCGTATAAGTTCCAACCGAGCTGAGCTGATGCTTCTGTGTGACGTAAGCTGGCAGCCGGCCACTGATTGGACAGAGAGCGACGCCACTTGACGACTCATGACGAGCGCGACGTCCGAGCCTGACGCCCGCTACCTTTAAAAACTAGCATCTGCGTTCAGTCAACATAGTGATTACATGGAAGGAACAACGTGCAGGAACACGGCGTGGACCGTGGCAGAGGTGGAGACGCTCCTGAGTGTTGATGACGCCCGCGTCGATGACGACCCGCCAAAGTCGATGACGACCCGCCCACGTCGATGACGACCCGCCAAAGTCGATGACGACCCGCCAAAGTCGATGACGACCCGCCAAAGTCGATGACGACCCGCCCGCGTCGATGACGACCCGCCAAAGTTGATGACGACCCGCTCACGTTGAAGACGACCCGCCCACGCTGATGACGACCCGCTCACGTTGAAGACGACCCACCAACGTTGAAGACGACCCGCCCACGTTGAAGACGACCCGCCCGCGTTGATGACGACCCGCCCACGTCGATGACGACCCGCCCACGTCGATGACGACCCGCCCGCGTTGAAGACGACCCGCCAAAGTCGATGACGACCCGCTCACGTTGAAGACGACCAGCCCGCGTTGATGACGACCCGCCCACGTCGATGATGACCCGCCCACGTTGAAGACGACCCGCCCACGTTGAAGACGACCCGCCCACGCTGATGACGACCCGCCAAGTTGAAGACGACCCGCCCGCGTTGAAGACGACCCGCCCGCGCTCATGACGACCCGCCCACCGTCTGATGCACGACCCGCCCACGTCGATGACGACTCGCCCACGTCGATGACGACCGCCCACGGCTGAAGACGACCAACCAACCGCTGAAGACGACCTCGCCCGCGTTGAGAGCGACCAACCAACGTCCATGACGACCCGCCCGCGCTGAGACGACCAGACCAACGTCGACTGACGACCCGCCCTCGCTGAGACGACCCGCCCGCGCTGAAGACGACCCGCCCACCGCCCATGACGACCCGCCCACCTTAATGACGACCCGCCCGCGCTCGAAGACGACCTCGCCCGCGTCGAGACGACCCTGCCCGCGTCGATGACGACCCGCCCGCGCTGAAGACGACCCGCCCGCCTAACGACGACCCGCCCGCGCTCGAGACGACCCGCCCACTGTCGATGACGACCCGCCCGCGTCCGAGACGACCAGCCCCGCGTCGATGACGACCTGCCCGCGTCGAGACGACCCGCCCGCGCTGAGACGACCCCGCCCGCGTCATGACGACCCGCCCACCGCTGAGAGACGACCCGCCCACCTCAATGACGACCCGCCCACGCTGAAGACGACCCGCCCACGCTGAAGACGACCCGCCCACCTTAATGACGACCCGCCCACGCTGAAGACGACCAACCAACGCTGAAGACGACCCGCCCGCGTCGAAGACGACCGCCCGCGCCCATGACGACCCGCCCGCGTCGAAGACGACCGCCGCCGCGTCGATGACGACCCGCCCACGTCGATGACGACCGCCCACGTCGCTGACGACCACCGCCCACGCCGATGACGACCTCGCCACTGCCGATGACGACCAACCAACGTCGAAGACGACCCGCCCTGCTGAAGACGACCATGACCAGCGTCGATGACGACCCGCCCACGTCGATGACGACCCGCCCACGTCGATGACGACCCGCCCACGCTGAAGACGACCAACCAACGTCGAAGACGACCCGCCCGCGCTGAAGACGACCAACCAACGCTGACGTGACGACCTGCCCGCTGAAGACGACCCGCCCGCGTCGATGACGACCCGCCCGCGTCGAAGACGACCCGCCCGCGTCTGATGACGACCTGCCCACGTTGAAGACGACCTGCCCACCTTAATGACGACCTGCCACGCTGAAGACGACCTGCCCATCGCTCGATGACGACCGCCCACGTCGATGACGACCGCCCACGTCTGAAGACGACCAACCAACGTTGAAGACGACCCGCCCACGCTGAAGACGACCCGCCACGCTGATGACGACCCGCCCGTGCTGAAGAGATACTAATTCTAGATGGAAACGCGTCTGAAACCAAACCAAGTAGAGCCACGCTGAGCCGAGGCGAGCTGGTACTGTCGGTGGAAAAACAGAATAACAGACCCAGCCCGAAGCAAACAGCAAAGAAAGCTGCAACAGATGTGTTTCTGGTGATGAGAGTGCAGCAGGATGTGAGCAGAGAGCAGCAGCAACAAGAAATACAAGATGCAAATCATACAAATACAGAAAGATGTCACGCGACTCAGCATCGCTTTATCAAAACAGCAAAAACAACAACAAGTCCTGTGCGCGGCGTAAAATAATCATGAAGCTGCAAAGAAAAAGTTTCAAAAGTCCTGCAACATGTCGTATCAGGCGGATGATGAGTGTCGCCGTCTTTGGGTCCATGAGTCGCTTTACGTGAACCAAAGTGGAAAACAACCGAGACTTTCTGTCTGATTTAGCAGCTTCTGAAACTCAGAACTCAGGCAGAGAAAACTAGAATTACTGCTCGTGCACTGCTCAGGTTGCAGTTTACATCCCTTTCTGTCCAGTAGTGACAGTTTAATACCGTTTTGTCAAACGTTTTTATCTTTTTCACGTGGCCGTACTTCAATTCTGATAAAATCTGCACACCAGCTGCAGACTGAATGCTGGTTGTTTCCCACTCGAGTCGTTCCATGCAGGCTGAGGCTTCACTCAGCAGGAGAGCTCAGTCAGCCAGCTCACTGAACACAAAGGAACATCTACGATACTGAAACATTTGGGGGTAGATGATGTTGAGCTCTGCAGTTTAATCTGGCTAACTGAGTGAGTCTGCCTGCTGAGAGACCTCGCTGGTCACCTGAGTAGCACTCTGCAGAGGACAGGGCGCTGGTGGACCGGGAGTGTCGGCGCGTCACTGCAGGAGGACGCAAGAGTCAAAGACAACAACGTCTCACTGAGGAACCGACAGCATCGTCATCACATCAGAACAACAGCTTGATTACACACAGGTCAGGAGAAGTTTAGTCCAACAGAGGAGACAAGAATCTGGACATTTAAAGGAGCATGCAGAGAATCAGGCAGGAGAAACAGTGATCTGTGCAGATCAGAGAGGGCTGACGTATAGTTACGAGTTTCTAAACTCTAAATGACTTTAAACTAATTGTCTTCTCCACATGATAGTCTAAAGAGGCGTTCAGACCAAACGAGAGGAAAATTATTCAAACGTCGTGAGCTGAAAATACGTTAACGTCGCTGATGTCCGGACATTCCTGAACAGCAGCAGAGGACAGGATAGTAATCACTAATCGAGGCTGTTAGCGGAGCTGTATGTTAACACATCTACTCGAACCGAGAGAGGACAACTAAAGGAGCTGGTGTGGAGGGAAGTGAGCGAGGAAGTCTGACTACCTGGTAAGTCATGAAAATATGTCTCAGCACAGCATAATTCTGATCAATCCAAACAGGGGAACAAACATTTTAAAAGTTTTGTTTGTTGCTCGTCGTCTGGCCGACAGACCTGATGAAGCATGATGATGTTATTTTTTTGTTTTGGGTTCATACTGATGTGGTGAGACAGATTCATTCAGTCTGTCTACCTGCTGGTCACACTTACTATTTGTTGATTTTAACACACCTATTAAGAAAGCCTGTGAATATTCTCATTCATCCAGGTCATAGTTATCTCAAGGAAATTGAATCGAACTCAACTGGATTTGGTTTTTGTCTTGAAGACGTTTCACCTGGTGAAACGTCTTCAAAGACAAAAACCAAATCCAGTTGCATTCGATTCAATTTCCTTGAGATACCTATTAAGAAGCTGCCACTCAGTGGAGACAGGTGGACAGATGAACTGCGCTGGAAGCTGCACTCATCCAGACGCTGAAATTAAACCAGCTGGGTGTCACGCAAGTAACACGAATAAAAAATAATAATCCTGCGATCAAACTCCAAATATCTCTCTTTGCGTTCGGTCTGAACACGCCTCAGGTGTTCTTCTACTTGCCTCTCTGAGCTCTGGTGTGCAAAGAAAGGAGGTTCTGGTGGATCCTCAGTGACATACTCACCCAGGGGGGAGAAACCCCTGGCGGGGCTGGTGTCGCGGCTGCTCTCGCGACTGGTTTCGCGGCTGCAGCCCTGACTCATGCTGGGCCGCGGGATTCTGCTGCGGGCTAGAGGAGCGCAGCAGGCAGACGGACAGAGAGACAGACAGGCAGACAGACAGACAGTAAGCAGCGCAGGGGGAGAGTTTAGCTCGTAGCACTGACACAGCTGAGGCTCTGCAGAGAACGTTAGTCAGGCAGGAGAGAAGAGAGGATGAGACTGAGGGAGGCTGCAGGAACAGTGTTAGTGTTGATGTGAGGAGAAGGAGGAACAGGATACTGCCGTCGTTTGGACCAAGCATGCAAATCTGACCAACTCCACCAAAATGGAACAAATATCACGTCCGACTTCACTTTTACTTTGAAGTTTACGCGTCATTATCCCTCTGCCTCCCGAGTGTTAACTCATAGTGTAGATCTCACTGTGTCTGTGTTTCCTGCAGCTCTGATAAAGTGGTTTATGAGCTGTTGTTTACCCAGTAAACACACCGACCTCTTCAGCCGGGAGTCCACAGCTGCAGCTCGTCGGTTGAAGAGGTCGGTGTGTTTACTGGGTAAACACACCGACCTCTTCAGCCGGGAGTCCACAGCTGCAGCTCGTCGGTTGAAGAGGTCGGTTTGTTTACAGGAGAAACTACAGCTAACGATCTGCTGCATCAGCTCCGCTGCTGCCGTTGTTTTACAAACCAACTGCAAGGAAAACACAGACACATTAACACCTGACAGAGCGCGCCAGCTAGCTAGCTCGTGGTCTGATTAAACAGTAGATTTATCAAAAATCTCTGTCAGATTTATTCAGTCTCTTCTTTCTTCTGTTGAAGAACTTCGTGGATGTATTTAGCAGATTGTACAAGGAACTCGAGGCAGGAGGGTTTTTGTTGTAGAAAAACAGGCAGACTGAGGCAGGTCTCTGAAGTAAACCGGTGGATCCACAACACATGTTCGTTATTTTAGATGTAAAATGTCATTTCTACATTTGGGGACTGTCGTAGGTTTACAAAAGGTAAATCTGCAAAGACTGCTGGAGTCAGACCGACGTATGAAGCAAACTTTTTAATACAAACTGGATTTCTGTGATTGAGTTTCTATATACTTAGGAATAAATAAATTACAACACATTACCTCAACAAAAGCTCCGAGAATCAACTTTATAAGATGTTGTCATGCGTCCAAGTGAGCACCAACACATGTTGTCAATAAACAGCCACCTCACCTGTGCTGGACCTGGTGGGGCTGGTCTCTCGGCTGCAGCCGTGACTGCGGTGTCCTCGGGGTCGGCTCTTGTCGGTCACGGTGGTGGAGGTGCTGTTGGCGGCGGCGGCGGCCGTCCCCATGGTCGGCCTCGGGATCCTGCCGTAGGTGGAGCTCAGCAGTCGGCCAGGAGAACCCGACCTGCTGCCGGCTGGAACACACAACGGGAGGATTTTAGTCACGTTCAACATTCACTCATGATTCAGACCATTTCTGTTCCCCTTTTTAGGTGAAAAATGTACTTTTTGATTATTGAGGAATTGCCTATAATAATAATAATAATGGAGAAGATTTTACATATTAACTTCGAATGTCAAACTTGGGAAATGTGAAATTAAATATATAGGGGAATTAATACAAAGGTAAAATAAAACATTCCTTTTGAGCTCAAATTCCTCTGATGCTGCTCAAACATGAGGATAAAATCACAATCGAAGCTACTCACGTTGAGACTGAGACACGACTTTCCCTCGGCTTCGTCCCCGGCTGTCGGTCACCGACGGACCGTTTCCTGCGCTCGTTCTCCTGGTTCGTACTCGACCTGCAGACGACACGAAGACAGAGGAAGAGTTAAACTCACAGCTCGAACAGACTGAACATGAGGACTGCAGCCGGTTTCGACCTTTTCTACACTTCTGTCATGCAGGAACAGAGAAATTAAAACTGAGATCATAGGGAGGGAGACAGAACAGCAGATGTGAAACAGGGAACAGTGAGAGACGGAAGACAGACACAAGTCACTTCATCCTGAGAGACATTTTCATAAAACACAAAACAAGCAGCAAGAAGTACACAACTCAACAAAGTATACAACAAAGTTATAGATGTTTGTGACCCTAACCCTAATGCAGGAATGTTACATAACCTGAACAAGCAAGCACATCATCACCAGACTCCCTTGACAAATTGCCTAATTTAAAGCCTTGTTGAGTGAGGAGATGCTTCATAAACATCAGAATCACTATCGACTACAGATTCTAACTGGTTGTGTCCTTGTTGTAAATTCAGCATTAAATAAGAAGCTGAAGTTGTTTGTCTCCTTGTACAAAGTGTCAGTTTGTGGCAGCATGTCTGTACCAGCCTGTCTGCTTCTGTGTCTAAAGTGCTAAAGTCTTACCTGCCAACACTGATCAGCTGTTTGAACACACTGTTTACACTGATGTCACCATTTACACTCCATTTATGAAAGAAGAAACATGTTATTGACCCGTACAGAAAGTCACCAGACTCCCTTTAAAATGTGTTCAATTTAGTGAGTTGTTGAGTTCGGAGAAACTTTATGAACTTCGTCAAACTGACAAATTCTTTATTATTTGGGTCAGAATTCATTAATTTCACTCACCTGCACTCGTTTCTAAATTAACCAACATGATTCAATAGATTTTCAGGTGTAACAGAGACGTTACGGTTCACCATGCATAGACAGTCCATGCACTGACAGTTCCATCACAGATGAGCACCATCACAGTACTGATGGGGGTCAAACACACACCGAGGAGGAGGAGGAGGAGGAGGAGGAGCATCATTCCCCTGTCCACATATGGAGACACACACACAGCTTACCATCTGCGTTTACAGACGACGAGCCGTCTGACGGGTGGGTGAGGGGGGCGAGCCCAGGAGAGACACAACAAGGGTCAGGGGTCAAGAGGTTAAGATCTGGATATGCTTGACAAAGAGGCGATCGGGAGCCTGTGAGCGCCGACATGGAGCCCGATATTCCACTAGTTATCAGAATAACAACGCCTCGTCGGATGAGACGCGATCAGACACAAACATGAAGAATGTTTAACGTGACAACACCACTTTAAGCTTTTATAATCGGCCTCCAGGACCACTTATAAAAGCTGAATTGTGTCTAAATAACTACAGTTTTGTCAAAAGGGTCGACGCCGAATGAACAAACATTTCATGTTGTATCGTAAATGCATGTTTTACAAGCTGTTCGATGTGTAAATGTACATTTACAGCAGAGAAATATTAAATCATGACATTTTTAAATGGACCTTTGGCAGAGCAGGCTCGAGGGAAGCAGCTTCATACCAGCAGAAATGTGCTGTTTTGAATTCTAACATATTAGTGTTATTAAAATATATGTCAGGTGTTTATCAAGTTTCATGTCCGTCAGAACATTCTGTGTGAAATCATTATAAAAGAAAAACCTAAATATGTCTCAGTGTTGCAGCCTAAGCCAAACTCCATTCAAAAACCTGTCACTTTAAAGACGCCTGTGGTTTATGAGCAGACTAATCGCTTCACAATGTTGGAACTACTCAGCACATGTCAAGAGAGATTAATTCAGATTAAAGGCTTTGGTTTTATTTCATCATGTAATTTAGTGTCCATGTAAACTGTCAAGTTGGAATTGCTAAGAAACATTGTGGATGTAACCACAGCTACTGGCTTTATCTACAGGAAGAAGTGCTTCCACAGTGATCTAATCAAGTGTCCAACATATAATTAAATAATAAAACTGACTTTGATCTTCTGAATCCAGTCACAAGATCTGGATGCTCACTGAAGACAGAAAGCTACTGAAGACATTTTTGGATCTGGGTGTCGTTGTAAATGTTTTGATCACGAGTTTCAGAGTCAATTCAGAACTTTCCGAGGTCACGTCAAATCGGAATAAGTCAGAAAACGTCACTTTGAGGTCGTATTTGAAGGTGACACACGATGGTTTTAAATGTGGCCTTCCTCACCCAGTGAAGCGTAGGATCCAGGGGGAAGAGCCGAGGCCGAGCTGAAGGGCCCCGCCGCCGATGCCACCGCAGAGGGCACGGTGGGCATCCTGGTGCGGGCCGTGGCGGTGGCCGCAGCGTTGACGTCCACGTCACTGCGAGAGCGCTGGAGGGAGCCTGGAGACGAGGCGGCGGCGGGCGTCCTGGCGTGGGCAGCTTTGGCTGGAGGACGTCCAACAGAGAAGAGAGCGTGAACCATGTTTCATCATCTCATCTCATCAGTGTGGATATCACGAGGATTTTACCTCCTCACAACATTCATAAATGAAGTAAAGAGTGAGGTGAACTTACATCTCGTTGTGCTGCTTCCAAAGGTGTTCTTCACAGACAGGGGTCGACTGAGGAGGCGAAACAAAAGAGACAATCGCCTGTTAACCGCCGTCGTGTGTGTTCAATAATAATAATAATCTGCTGTGCTGACTATTAACAGGTTAAAGGTCGAAGAGTCTCACTTGAGGCTCTCCTGCGAGGACGAGGACGAGCGATCGGAGGCGGGCAGCGACATCAGACTGTCTCCGCTCCTCAGGTGAGCCTGCAGAGCTTTCTGATAGGACGACTCCAGGCCCTGGAAGAGCTGCTCCGCCTCCCGACGGAAGTGGCTGTGGAAACTCCAGTAACACCTGCGGCAGCGGCACAAAAACAGACCGTCAGGACATTTGTGGTCTTACAGGTTAATGCTGAGGAGTAAACTGGATGTGGTGACTTACTTCCTGGCCACAGAGCGAGCCTCGGCGTCGGCATCGTGGACCCCTTTCTTTATGGTCTCCATTAAAACTGTTAAATGTCTACGAGGAGAAAAAACAAGTTCATTACTCAAAAGTAACAGGATGAAGTGGGAGCTTGACTGAACGTTGAGGGTGTACATAAAAGAAATGTCAGATCAGGAGGATCTCTGAGCTTCTGGAGTTGTTTTGTACATTTTAAGTCCCCAGCTACTAGAAATCATCAGAAGAAGCGCCTCACATGTGCAGAACTTGCTTTAAAAACATCATGTTTTAAGTTTCCTTCAGTCTCACAGTGATCCAGTGACAGTTGTCTGAACATCAGAGAGCTCACTGCTAACAGGACGTGCTAACAGCTAATTCGGCAAAGTTTAAATGGAGGTTTGGAGTGTGTTTGTTTTTTGAACTGATCCTGTTCCAGATCCAGTGTTTCTATCTGTATGGTGATGTGAACGCAGCCTTTGACCTCGTGTGAGTCATGAATCAGCCCATGAGCTGAACTCTCACTTTGGGCTTTCACAGCTCCATCAATCGACACGTTAGGATGATGATGTCACTCTGATGTCACTGTTTGGAGACTTTAATGAGCTCATTTCGTTGATTCAAGCTGTTTGATTTCAGGTCGTATAATTACAAATGTTTTGATCCTTTCTTACATCAGTCCAAAATATATAAATTGAGGTTAATATCTCGAATGTGTATCAACGTGTGCTGATGTCAGAGCTTCTTTCCTTCTTGATAAATCTGAGCTGGATCTGTGCTCGTGTGATGTTCAGGACCGGTGATCGATGAGAACCAGAGCGCTCCCCCGGCGCTGGGATCAGCTCGGGTTTCACCCTCGGCAGGAAGCAGCCGGGCGGAAACACAATGAGGCTTTTTGGAGGCAGACAGAGATCCCTCCTGGCATCGCCATGGAAACTGCTGAGACCGACCCCGACCCGGCCGGTGTCACATTTCCTGACAGGGTGGCGAGGAGCGCTTTAAGCCACTCACGAGGCAACGTTTCATACTAACTGTACAAATATCTGCTTATTCCGGATCGTAACACTGTTTGTTCGTGTAAAAACGTGGAGCTGAAGTGAGATGAGCGTCACGTTTTCATGTATTATTAAGGAGCGTTTGGTTTGGTCACCTCTCCAGAGAGCCCGTCTGCCACTCCCGCAGCAGCAGGTCCAAGAACTCGAAGCAGCGCCTGAAGAGGAAACATCACAAATCAGTAATATCTGAACATCCGGACCACGATTCATTTTATTATCAAACAATGAAGAAAAGAACAGACGATAATGCTGAAATTAAGTCTAATTACTGTAACTTATTATAATAATTACAGAAGAGCAACAAAAATAATAATAGTAAATTAGAAATAAATTAAAATGAAAATATATTACTGAAAAATTATATCGTATCATATTTAAGGAAAAATAGAATAAAATAAACTTTACGTGAAGTAACGTCATGAAATGTAAAAAATCTAAATAATAAAAATGTAAATGTAAAATTTGAATAAAAGCATTGAAATAATATCATATAAATAAAATGTAAATGCATAAATAAGATAGAAAACATAAATACATTTAAAATAAAATAAACATAAAAACTAATCAAATAAAATGCATCAAAATAAAAGAATATAAATTAAATAAATACGATTAAATTAAAAATTGACTCAGATGCATTCAAAATAAAACAGAATAAAATTATAATAAACACATAAAATAAATATTTTTCTAAATTAATTTAAAAAATAATAAAGAAAAATTATAAATACATAAACTAAATATATAATATTTACTAGAAAGTAGAACTAAATCATATTAAATTAAGTAAATATAATAAACAATATATAAAATATTAATCAAATAAAAATAATTAAGAAAAATATAATGAAAAACAATAAGTAAATAAAATGAAAACAAAATAAATGTAAACGATTATAAAGATAATAAACACACAGATCATTAAACAGAAATAATGGAATTAAATAAATAAAACGTGTGTGTGTGTGTGTGTGTGTGTGTGTCACCTTCTGACAGCCACAGACTTGGAGGTACAGTTGCTGGTGATGATGGGGATGAGACGAGGGAAGTGTGTGTGCTGCAAAACAGACAAACAGCGTTCAAACACAGTTTTCTCTCTGCAGCACCGAGACAAAGTGTTCGCTCTTCTTCCTCTGTGGTCACAATAAAAACAGTTACACCGGGACAGGAAGCTGCTGTTACGCACTTTGAGGATGAGGCGGATGGCGGCCATGCCGGAGGTGGCCATCACTTTGGCACTGTTGGGGACCAGGTTGAGGAGGATGGGCATGGTGGCCTCCGCCGCGTGGTCGAAGCGGCTGCCGAGCACCGCCGACAGGTGGCTGGAGGAAACATCAGACAGAGATAACGTTTTCTGACAGCGTGTTGCTGTGAATCATCGGTTTCTCCTGTGGCTGCTGTGTCTCACCCCAGAGTGATGCACGCCTCCCTCACCACCTGCGAGCGCAGGTCTTTGGCCGACAGTTTGAACGCCGCCTCCATGAGACGCAGCTGCTGCGGAAACCCGTCGAACTCGGCGGCGCCGGCCAGCAGCAGCGACCGCACCTTCTTCAGCTGGAGGGACAGGACGAGAGCAGCGGTCAACAAACATTCCCACCTAGCTGATGATCGAACGGAGGCGACAGAGGAAGACTTACAGCCGCCACTCGGAGCTCCCAGTCCCGCTTGTCATCGGACAGCACGTCTCGAATCTTCGTCATGGCCTCCTCGACCTCCCTGTTGGAGTAGATCTGATGGAGGAGGACAAGAAGGACCAGAACATTATGAGCAGAAGGAGTTCATGTTGAATTGTGGGGTGAAGGAGGCTCCGTACCTGCACGGTGGGAACGTCCTCGAAGGCCTGGATGAAGTCCTCCTCATCCACCGCTCCAGCAGCCGAGCCATCCTTCCCTGCAGACGGCACCACGCGACACAACGAGAGGAAACAGAATGTCATGTGTGCTGTTGGAACATGCAGATGTGCAGATCTGCTCGGTGCGTGTCAGCCTGTGAGCTCTGACCTGAGGACTTGGCGCTGGAGGCGGAGGCGGGACGTCGGAATGAACCCATGCTCACCGTCTTCCTCCCGGACAGCGAGGCTCCTTTGGATGAGGACGAGGAGCGGCCGCCGTCCACCGAGTCATCGTCCTCGAAGTTCTTGTCTGGAGGAGGAAGAGCGGCAAGGAGAAGCGACTGAACAAGGAGCACAAAGAAAACGGGCAGGCGGACTCTGACATTTCTGCATTTCAACTTTTCGCTGACGTTCGGCAGAGGACATAACTCACATTCCTCCATCACCAACATAACGAGCTGGTGACGGCGAGGAGGCTCACGGACACAATGTCCCGACAATAAACCCAACAATCAGTCCAGTGTTCCCAGCGAGAAGCCCCGAGCCACCACAGGAGGACAAAACACACAGTTTGAGGACTCAGCCAGAAAAATGTTGAGCTGTGACCGACTCATACCTTCATTCTTCTTCCCCGCAGAAGGACTCTGACGGGGTTCAGAGGGAAATGATGTCGTTTATGTTACAAATAACTTATTATTGAGCAGAAGAACCAATAATTCACACAGTGTGAGGATTTTATAAATAAAAGTCAGAATCCTGCACAAAATGTCCAAAACACGTCACAATTATCAGCCAACAAACAAATCTGATCTAATCACGCTGGTGGCAGCAGTGTGCTGCTTTCAAATCGTTCTCGAGCTCTGACTTTAGGTCAAATTACAGATCAACTCCACAGAAGGGCCGTTTTCAGGGCCACATTTTCACCGACGTAACTGTTGAATGTGATCTTTTAACTGCTCGGTAAAATAAAAACACAACGATAACAATCTTTTGTCGGCGTCCGAGGCCGCGCCCTGTGGTGGAAACGTCTCCTGCTGGTGGACGACCGAGCGCCACGTGAGCCCCCCAGAGCGCAGGAATCTGCACGGCCAGCAATCAATCCTCTTTCATTATTCAGAGTTCACACACACACACACACACACACACACACACACACACACACACACACACACACACACACAGCAGGGCACTCAGCCAACACATCCGTCATGTGCCATCAGGTTGCAGTTTTTCCCTCCTCAAAGCGACAACAACGCCTCAATATCAACACAAGGTGACCGTGTGTGAGCGTTGTGTGTGTGTGTGTGTGTGTGTGAAGCAAAAACACACCAAAGCCTCAACACATTAGCATCATCGTGACACAACAGGAGGGGGAAAGAGCTCGTAGCTCAGGAGGAAACCCCTTTAAGACTGGACGATGTGCGTCTAAATATCACGTACAAACAGTGACACTGATGAAATATAGCTGCTGTATCGATAAGGACCATCAATAATCAATCACTGGATCTAATCTGATCATTCCTGAGCTGAGAGCGTGACAATACTACATATATCTGGCATGATAAAGCCTGTGTTCTTACTTACATAACATCCCTGCATGAGTTTTAATAATAAATGCTATCAAAGCTCGACTTGTCGCTGTAAATCTGAAAGGAAGCGTTTGAGGTTTTGTGAAACGCACGGATGACGGCAGAAGATGCATTAAAATACAAAATTGAGCTATTCAGATCAAATGTAACCTCCACAGTCTCCAATCCACAACAAGTCTGAACATCAGTCAGCAGGAAAGTTCACCCAGGAAAACTGAAATACGGCAGAATGTTTTTGGATCCGTCCCTTCATCTGCATCACCACCACCCGTCACTGGGGTCTATTCTGGAAATCTGTTCCTTAGTTTTTGGATCATCCAACAACCAACAAATAAACGGACTCGGGTGAGAACATGACCTCCTTGCCTTAGTTAATGAAACACTACATCACTAGAGCTGCAACTAAAACTTAATCTAGGTCAGAAAATGGTAAAAACAAACGTCCTGTTTTGGACACAACCTCATGAAGAAAAGAAACAAGCAAAACATTCACACGTGAGAAGCTAGAAGCTGAGAGCTGTGACCTTTCTGCTCTTAAAGGGAACTAATCAAGCCGATGGATCGATCACTAAAACAGCCAGCGACAGATCTAACAGTCGACAGGTAATCGATCCGTAGTTCTCTCAGACTCCAGCAGCAGCCGACCGCCCGGCTGCATCACAACAATCCAGCTGCGAGCAGGCCGACAAATCATCCCGCTGTGTTTACATTCAGACGCCATAGACGCATTTACAGCCGTCGTCACACCAGGCCTCCTCCTCCTCCTCCTCCTCCTCCTCCTCCTCCTCCTGCATCCATCATTCATTACGACCTCCACTGTTCCTCTCGACTCGGAAGAGCAGCAGCTTACAGGAGCAGATCCGCCTGCAGACCAGTTTCCTCAGCATGCCGGCAGACAGACAGACAGGCAGACAGACAGTCAGACAGTCAGGTGGTCCTCCAGTCCTCTGAGCTCCTCACATCTTGTCCTCCTGCTGAGGAGAGGAAAAGGGGAGGAAGGAGGGGAGTCGGACGGCGAGCCCCCTCCCTCCCCCGTCAGGCAGCATGTGCTTCAGTATGTGCCTCTCCGTCTGCGTCCTCTGGTTCACTTCAGCACACACACACCGTCAGCACCGGGATGGAGGAGGAGGAAGGGAGGTGATGGAGGAGAGGAGGAGGAGGAGGGGAGGGGTGGGGGAGTGGACCAATGGGGTGCAAAGGGAGGGGTTGCTGAGGGGACGAACCCCGGCGCTCCATGTGGAGGTGGAGCTGGTGGGCGGAGTCACGATGACTCAGGCGAGGAGGAGGGAGGATGGAGGAGACGCCTCTGAGGAGGAAGCTGCTCCTCTGGCGGCGTTAATGTCCGCCGGCGAGCCTCCGCCCGAATCATCCGAGCGTTTTTATCACAGCGAGGTCGAAGCTGCTCCACGAGGCGGCGGAGTACAGTTACTCAAAGAGTTTTCATTTTCCATCTAATCTTGTTATACAAGTGAAATGTACATAAATCAAACGTTTATTCTATTATTACCGATAAAGTTACGGTGAACTTCTACAGAAACATAAAGGCCCTGTTCAGATGGTCTGTGGTGCATGGTTCTGGTCCGTAGAGCGTGTCCAAGTCCAATTTGATGGTTACATGGCGGATAATCTGGATGCAAAGGGGCTGTATTAAAGAATAGTCCAAAAAACGCTATTTCTTTCCTCCTTCGGCTCCAGAAACTTTCCCATCCGAGATAACAATCTGCCATCAGTGCGCCTGACCACACCTGACCTTAGGACCCTGAGGGGCGCACAGGTGGGCGCGAGGACACTTGTTATTTACACAACGTGGGCTTGAAAACGAACACTGTGTCGGTCTGAAACCAGCAGAAGACAAACCACGACGAGCCAACTGTGTTTGACAGGCGAGATTTAACTTTCACAACTCTGTTACAGGTGGATAACTTCTGCTCACATCAGAACCAGACCAACAACAATCCGACAAAGCGATTGTGACTAATTGTTCCCCTCCTCTGGACTGCCCGGTCACAAGTTTCCCCCCTTGGCAGCGTCTCAAAGTCTTTGCGAGCTCGGAGCCTGATGGAGTCTGACAGCTGATCCCCCCGATGCAGATTCACCAAACGACCGTGGAGAGGTGAGCGCAGAGCGTTGCGTCACCGGACACAGAGGGACACCAGGGAGCGTGGGAGAGCAGCTGAGGGTTTACAGCAGGTAATCTGAGAGACATCCAACCAGCCGCTCGGCTCCGCTCACAAATCAAACTTATTTCACTCACATTTCTCCGTCATCTCGGTCCAGAGTAACAATCGCGTCGAATAACAACTCCGCCGCAGCTCAAAGGTGAGCGGCGACCTGCTCGGCCTTTTCACGGCTGAGTGAACGCAGTGGAAACACCCCTGCTATTCTCCTGCACATCACGACCCGCTGGAACAACAGTGGGAGTGACGTTCCCACAGAATTATCAGGCTCCATTCACAACTTTCTCACCAGATTAAAATGCATTCATACCGAGCAAATCCACAGAGTTACAGCTGGGGATGTTTTCTGTACGTGAGCAGAAAGTACAGAACGCTGGTCAACAAAACACACACATCTTTGATTTAAAGGTCGTGGAAGAGCGTAAAGTTATGTCACCTGAGACAACGAAGCCGCCGAGAGGCCTGAGCAAAGTTTGTTTGACAGCAGAGCCTCTGAATTCATCCTGATCAGCTCAGGTTCCATGATGCAGAGTTTTTATGACTTGAACTGGACGTCAGCGTTTCAAACTATCAATAACCAACTCATCAAAACAACCAACAGTCCAAAACTCAGAGTCTCTTCAGTTACTGTCATGAAGGACAAACAAAGCAGCTCATCCTCACATCTAAGAAGCTGGAACCAGAAAGTTTGTCACGCTTTTGTTTAAAAAAACACTGAAACGATTAATTGATTATCAAAACAGTTGGTGATTCAGTCTTCTAATCGATGACTCAACTGCATGTTGCAGCTTACGGAGTGACGGACAGCGAGCAGGATCGGGTCAGCAGGACTTTGTTCAGAGATATTCAGAGACTTTCAGCACATCTGTGTATTTGAGAAGCTTCGACCCAAAGAACATGAGACAGTTCTGCTTCATTAAAGATCCTAATGAGAATCTTTTGACCCAACTGGTAGATCAGTTGACAGTTTCAGCTCTACTGGACATCTTGTTTTTGTTTACTTGTTGGGTTCTGAGGGCCAATCAGCGGTTGTTCCTGTTCGGACTGGACCTCTTCCTGTTTGGTATCCGTCAGTGTCTGTGGAGAGGACTTTTCCTGTTATGTTGTGCGAAGCGTCGTCTCGTGTCTTTGTTTATCTGTGCAGACGCCAGCAGACGTGAGGCCAGAACAGCCTCGTATGAAACGAGTATTGAATAGAGCTCTTTCAGGAGCCCGTCCACCTGGTGAGAGACTCACTGGTGCATGCTGCCTGTCTTTCTGTCCCTGCACCGCCTTCATTATTCAGGAGGTTTCCAACTGTGCAACCTAAGTCCTGCTGGCAGCGCGTCCCTGTCCTCGTCCCTCAGCACCTCCCCTGCAGGACCTCCTGAGGCCGAGTGACGCACAGCCAGGTCCACGTTTATCAAACCCACAGAGCTGGAGTCAGATGGAACCTCAAAATATGACGTCTGAACAACAAAGGTGGTCCGACCGTCTAAGTTTAACACGTTTACCAGCTTTTTCCTGATGCATGAACAGAGTTACAGGATGACGACTGAGCCAACGACTTCAAAACCAGGGTTCAGAATATTTCTTCAGATGCAGTTAGTTTGCTTCCTCCTCTGCTGCACCAACAAGGCTCCACATGCTGTTGGTCTCTCCGCCACACTTCAGTAATGGGAAAGAAAAGAGACCAAACTACGACCCGTTTGGTCAAAATGTAGATAAACTCATCAACCAACACTCAAATGAAGGTTTTAAAACAGGAAACTTTCCTTCACGTTTCCTTCTTTGAAATACAAAGCTCTGTATCTGCTAACATTTAATAATCAGATGTCTGCACAGATTTGATCAGCAGGTAACATTTAACTTTCTTGTTGTTTCACTGCAGCATTTTAAACTAATTAATCACTAAAGACATGAGATTATGTGAGAGGTGTGACGTTATTTTCTTGTTATTTTGTTACCGCCAATTGTTCCCTGACCTTCACCAACACTCCTCCTGTGACCTTTGAGTCGTACGTGATCGACACTGTTTTCAGCGGGAGCGAACTGCAGCTGCAGGACTTTTAATCAAAACTATGACAAGAGACCACATTCCTCCAGCTTTAACGGCCGCTCATTGGCTCCCCATCGCTTCAAGAATGCAGTTTAAAATCAATTCATCGCCTCTGAGAAGAGGTTAACTGGACCGTGGCTCTGACCCACAACACCACGAACGAGTCCACAGAAAAACCTCAGAAGTCTTGACTTGCAACCAAGTGAATCCTCCACCTCTACTACTGAGTTTCTCTGGAAAATCAGCTGAAGTACTTGTTTAAAAACATCAGTATTACTGTCTCTCTTTAAACATTAAACATGTCTAAACCTGCAGCAGACGAAAACAAGCTTCTAATCATGACTGTCAACACAGAACAGAACAGGAGCGAAATGATGAAGTTCCTCTGATCATGTTCCTCAGTTGATGGCGCCCATTTCTACCTGAACAGCTCAGATGTTTCAGACGTAGTCGTGCACGTCAGACGCAGATCAGCGGAGCAGAACTGCAGCATTAAACGCATCACTGAGCCTCTGTTACTTGTGGCGTTCACTTCCTAATTATGGTCCCAGAGAGAGCGCGGAGAGTCGAGCGGAGTCGGCTAAATGTTTGTCGAGAGGCCTTCAGCCTGAGAACAAAACCCCTCGGCTGTGTGATGAAGTACCTGCAGGCTCTGAGTGGATCCACTGGAGGAGAAGCAGTGGCGTCCTGACAGCGACCCGGAGCTGGTGCACTGCCGCCTGCCTCCTCCCTCCCCTCCAACCCGGTCTTGTGACTGTGGGGACGACAGCTGACACCACTCCTACAAAATAAGAGCCCTGGGCTGCTGGAGTGGGTCTTCCTGTGGTTTTGTTCTCAGTTTAAGGGTTTGTTTTGCGGGCTCTCTCTCGCTGTATCTACATGTAGTTTGAACAGCTCTCCTCTGAACGATGCACAGCTTCTATATATAATTCAACAGTTATTGAACTTAAAGGTAGAATCAGTAGGATTCGTCCCAGCTGTTCCTAAATGTTCCCAATAAAATAAATTCACAGTATTATACTGTAATTATTTTACGGTAATTTAGTTTCCACAGCAGCCTTGACATGATTTTACTGTGAAAATACAGCACAGTGGTGTAAAATGACCACACTGTAAATATAATCTGTAGTTATTGCTAATATACACTTTTATAGTAGCTCCACTGTAGTTTTACATCAATATTCTGTATTTCCACAGTAGAACTGAGTCTCAAACGTATTAGTCCCTGGTTAGCTCCCTCTGGTACAAACCCACCATCTACAGCACCACCGAGCTGCAGACAAGAAAGCATCAACTACACAGTTTTTCATTTATGATAGAAGAACAAAAATCAAGGAAATGCAGAGATAATAAATCAGTGCAGAGTATAAATCTGTCTCATCGTCACAGATCGTAGATGCACTTTGCAGCTACAGCGTCACGGTGAGGCTCCTCCCCTCACGTCTGATTGTCTCAGTGACAGATTCATGTTGTTTCCCCAAAGGAAGTCGGTCTCCTCTTGTTATTTTTAAGCTCGGGGGCTCAGAGATGAAAGCTGAGCCTCGTGACCACGCTGGTGACGCCTGTCAGCGCCGAGTCCGACGGCCCGACGGACCAGCCTGAAGTCCCGGTGCTTGTGTTACTGCTCGTATCTGTGGGTGTGATATCCGCCCCGCTTCTGCAGCGAGGCGGCTGAAAGCTCCTCGCCTCTCGCGGCACAAAGAAAGCAGCTCAGGTTGCACTGTGAGTGAAAGACAGCGAACACACCCCGCTGAGAGCGCTGGAAACAAGACGAGGGCTTCCCAGGACCCAGAGACTCACACAGGTCACGTTTCATACATCACAACCCGTCACATGTTCAGATTCATAGCTGCTGGACCAACTGTTGGACTGTTTTCTGACTGACACAGCGTCAAGTGTTTCAGGAGTGTTTCTGCTGTGTGACAATAACTTAATGTTCTCCTAAACCAGTTAAACCCTTGTTGTCACGGACCTGCTTTACCTTCAAGTCTCAGGATACATTTCTCTCTGAAATCTCCACCAAACTCAGGACTGGGCGACCAAATCAAAAATGCTTCACAGATAGTTTGCTCATGAACAGCAGCTTCTCCAACACAGAATCCTCTCGAGGTTTAATGAACTGTGCAGCAGTTTTGGACGCCGTCACATGTTGGAGTCCGCAGGCCGTTTTCAACAACAAACACAAAGCTGCCAGGACGACCACATTCACCGAAACCATCCCGGTGCCACAGACACAACCAGAACCAGGCCGTCCGGAGGGAAGAGCATCAGGCAGAGCCGGAGGTGTGATCTTACCTGACACAGGAGACAGCACCATGTTCCCCGACCGCTGGACCTCGTCGAATTTACTGAAGATGACGTTGAGCCTGGAGAGAGAGCAGGAACAGACAGTTACCAGCAGGTGGTGCTGCGACACAAACGGGCCTGCAGCACAGAACCGGGCCACAGGAACATCCCAGAAATAACAGGCGACGGCGGCGGCCGTGACGCCTGCTGGGTGATGTTAACAGAACAAACAGTGATAATCACATGTGATGTCTGCTCACTCGTCAGGAGGAAACAACCCTCGCTCAGACGAGTCGCTGACAGGAAACGTTCAGCAGTGGATAAGAAACAGACGCTTGTGTGTGTGATGTTTAAAATCGACTGTCAAACATTCTCCGGCTCCACAGGTGTTTTTCTTTTTCTATCTCTGATAACTTTTAATCTTTAGGTCTCAGACAAAACGAGACATTTGAAGACAATCTGGGAACTTCTGATCTGCACTTTTTACTATTTTCTGACAATGGAATAATCGTTCTGGAGTGACCGTGCTGTTGTGATTCCTAAGAAAACATTAGAGTTAATAATTACTGAGCATAACATTTCGCTGTGTTAGCAGAGTCCTCTGTGTAATAAGTCAGTCATGAGTGTTCACAGTGAGCACTTGAACGCACCGTGACTGAGGCAGACCCTTCTTTCCCAGGTCCATCCTCACTCGCTCTCCAACGTGGCGGTAGATCTCAATGAGGCAGTTCATGGCTCCGTCACGCACCTGCAGGACAACAGACATGAAGCTGTGGCGCCGGACAACAGCCAGGAAGGACATCACACGTCGTCATTTTACCCTGTGAGACATCTCTGTAAAACTGTGTCGTACTCATCGTATGAATTCTTGAGTTATTACTAATTTAAAGAACTTCCCTCGATGTGCCTGAACACATAACAACACCTCCAGCCACAGACGTTAACACAAATGATCCTCCTCTCTGAGAGTCAACAAAGAGCGGACGAAACTGACTTCTGAACATCAGATCAAATGTTGAGTTGAGTAGTTTTCCTTCAGTTTGTCTTTTACATCTCTATTTAAAAAATATCTCCTGAGTCATTATAGAGAGAAACTCTGTAAACATAATGACTTCCTATCCCAGGACGTGGATCGGACTTGTCACCACACAGACTGCTGCTCCTGGAGCCTCACATGTGATGATGATGATATAAAAAAGACTGAATCATGGGGGCATATAGTCGCAGCGAGGAGCCCTGTTAGTGTGAGAAATATTCTCACTGTGAGTCAGTAACTCTTCTGAGACAGTCAGTTCCTGATCACATGACTTACAGGCTCTTTCTTCTTCATCTGTCTTATTTTGTGCCAATTTAAAATCCAATAGAAATGAAATCTGATTCTGAGTGAGGACGCAGTGAGAATGAAATACGGCCTCCAGTCACCACCGACATGTCTGTCGACCGTGTTTTAAGCTGTTAAGTTTGTTTCCAGCTGGCAAACCGACATGAAACTGCTTCCTGCGCTCATAGCTCTCATGATGACGCTTCGTGAGCCGACAAGCGTTCGGCTGCAGGAAGGGCCGTTCGTGGGCCTGGCTTCCTGTCCTCAACAGGAAGTGTGGTTCCGGTGATGACAGAACCCTGCAGCCTATCACGAGACGACAAACTCAGCGGGGGCTCGAAGAGACCCGAGGACTGAAAGGTGTGAGGTGTCGAGAGTCTGGCTGCAGGTGAAGCTTTGTGATTGTGAAAAGAAAGCGTGGATTGTGGTGTGAGGTGTAGCTCCTGCATGTGACCAGCAGAGGGCAGTCACACACCAATCAGCAGGCTGTACCTGACTCGTGGGGTCTCCGAGGAGGTTACAGATGTGAGGGACGATCTTACTGAGCGTCAGACTCTGAGATCCAAACCTGAAGCACAAAACACAACAAGAACCTCTGAGCGAAACACGAGCTGATGACTGATTCTGGAGTTCAAATGCTCGAGAGCAGGAGCTCTTCACTCACACATTGAGGGTGGAGATGAGACAGAGGCAGAGTCCTTCTCTGGTCCGGTTGTTCTTGTGTTTGAAGCCGCCCATCATTCGCTCCCACACGAACTGAAAACACAGAGTTCACAGGTTGAAACGATCAGAGAGCGATCGATCTCCTCGCACTGAGCCGACTGACGCGAGTGCTGCGCTGCACCTGTGGGTTTGCAGCCTGGTCCATGATCTTCAGCAGAAGTGCTTGGTCCTGGTCTCGAACTTGGTCCTTGGCGTCTCCTAACCGATCGATGAGGCTCGGCAGAACTGAGGAGACACGAGCAGAAGTGATTTTTACTCTCTTCAGTCTTAATAAATCAAAATAAGACAATTTAAAGCAGAATAAATGTGTTTTAAAGATTTATTATAGAATTTATTCATTTAATCTCCTTTTTTAATCTGTTATTGAGCTTATCAAGGTAAAACTACAGGAACATTATCTGTCTGAATGTCTAAAATGTCAATTTAAAGAATTAAAGAAACAATTTAAGTAATAAAATAAAGTTAAATATTCATATTTTTATCTTTAACTAAGGTCATTTTTTTATTTGTGAAGAATTCATAAGATATAAAGGTTGAACCAGAAGAATAAATAAATGTTTTATATAGATTTATTGTAGATAAATGCCATTAAATATTATATCTAATATCATATAATTGAGGAAAAATAACTAATAAACACATTTAATATAAATATTTCCATCTTTAACGACTGTATATTTTTACATTTGTGCTGAATTCATGAGTAAATATCTTGTTTTATAAAGTTAAAGAATAGAGTGGATGAGCTCACCTGTTCCCACCTGCGTCCTGAACCTCTCCTGCAGCCTGCTGACCAGAGCCGACAGGATGTCCATCCCCAGCAGGACCACCTGAGGAGCACACGAGGAAGAAACCCGTCAGAACCTGTTCACACCACAGACGGATGGACTCGGACCGGCTGCAGCCTCAGAGCAGCACAGCAGCAGTGGATTTGAATCTGGGCTGCAAAGGATTATGGGTAATGACACCAGAGCATGGTTTTCCATTAAAAAGAGGGTGAACTGGCGTAAATAAACGTGTTGTTCGTGGTCAGACTTGAATACAATCATGTGATGTGTCACTCGGTGAGGTCGGAGCAGTGAGCTCAAACTCCACCCTGACTGAAGAGTCTGTTCAGGCTCTACTAGCAGCCTCCATCACTTCCTGCTCCAACTTTCCTTGTCTTGGGGTGGTTTGGGAAGCTCAATGAACGTCTAGTGAGAGTCTCCCTGCTGACACCAGAATCAACACATACGCACCACCTGAGCTCCTGCTCAGACCCTGGTGCAATTTTTGGAACCTCTCTTCGATACGAAAGAGAAAATAAACGGAACAAAAGCAACAAACCGGACCTTCTCTGCCGCCCTCTGCTGGACGGAGAGCAGGACCACATCCTGCTGCAGCTGCACGTGTTGCACCATATTTACATGACTTCATCCAGTTCACTGAATATCAACAACTATAACAAACTTTGAACTCGCTGCTAGTCTTTCAAGGTTCAACTTTATCTGTCATGGTTAACAACACGATCGAAGATGTTTTGGACGAGAAGAAACCAGCAGACCTTTATCTGGAGGTCAACTTACCTCTTTAGATTTTGTTACACCTGATATCTAAAGCACAGTCTTGACAGAATATCCCAAACACATTTACTTTACTGACATTTAAAGCAAAGAAGAGCATCAAACCTCCTGAACACGTGAAGATCTGTCACCTGAGCTTGAATCTGTATGTTTTAATCAATGATCCAATCAGACAGCTGACCTTTAATCACACGTAAACTAGCTGCTACAGGACGTTTCAGCCCGTCAATAACTGTTAGTCGCAGCCTTCCTAAATGTGGTCGTTAAAGGTGAGTAAAGGAGCCTCTGCCTGTATTGATCACCAGCCTGTATTGATCACCAGCCTGTCTCGACCGCTCACTCCTCCTCAATCAATTAACGGGAGTCATAACGAAGCAGCTGTCCACACATCTGCAGGGTTTCACCACCACCAGCCACTCACACAATCTCATCTCCACATCCTGAGGAGTTGTGTCGCCCCCCTCCCCCCGCTGGGACAGAAACTGGGCTAATGGTGCTGGTAAATTAAGCTCAGAGTCGCCGCCACGTTCGCCTGGGAGCCTCGTCCCCATTACAGAGCCGCAGATACCAACCAGACCGCAGGACGCTGCGTTTCCAGGGCAGCGCAGGAAGCAGCCTTACGATTGGATGTGTCAGTGTGTGTGTGTACAGAGCTGTGTGACGTTTGGATGAGCTCCACTCAGTCTCGTCTGCTCCCTCACACCAAACTCCATTCAAAAATCTGCCAATTTAAGCTTTTCTTGACACTCAGCTTCACAAATTCTTCCCCAAATAAAGAGTGAGAATTAAAGTTAAAGATGAGTCTCGTCTGCTCCCTCACACCAAACTCCATTCAAAAATCTGCCAATTTAAGCTTTTCTTGACACTCAGCTTCACATATTCTTCCCCAAATAAAGAGTGAGAATTAAAGTTCAGTCGTTGAGGAAACAATCTCAGCACGAGCTCCATTTAGTAGCTGTTCTGATATATATCGTGCATCCCTACAAAAACTGTGTGTTTGTGTATAACCTGTGTATAAATATATACTCAGAAGTGTTTTTACTCTCTGATATAGGAAGCTGCATCAGTCCAACAACCTCCAGATGTGAGAAGACATGAGAACAGACGTCACATCGTCATGATTTCATAGTTATTTGCAGTCAAAATGAAACTTGTGATGCAGAAATAATCATTCCCACTCATCATGAGTCGGAATATCTTTCAAAATATTCCCAGTATGAGTTAGTTTTTTCCCCTGAGGCTCTAAAACAAGTTAATCTAACAGCCACTGAGCAGAAACGTATCCAAAGGACGAAGAATTAAAGTTTTGTGACGTCTTTTTTACACGTCTTTCTAACGTTCACGCCTGATGTCCAAGTGACGAAGACTAAACTTCAGTTAAGTTTGTGAGCTACAGGGAGGGTTCAGGATGGATCAGCTTTATCACAAACCATGTTCTGGTCATCCAGCCTCCACCAGGTCAGCTGAGATTCACAGGTTGACGTCTTCTGTCTCTATGTTTTCATGACTTTTGTCTCTTTTTCTGTGATTCTGTCTGTTTTATCACTTTCACTCCTTCGAGGCTTCCTTGTGTTTGGCTCGACTGTTGACTGCTAATCTCTAAGATTGTCTTCCCGAGTTGCTGTCAACAAAACTTCTTGTTTGTGGACTTGTCTCTTGGACATGTCTCTGCTCAGTGGGTGTGTCTGAGGGACACCCACCTGTCCAGCTGACCTGGACGTGTCTCACCTTGAAGTTGCTGGAGTTGACCCAGGAGCTGGCCACCGCGTCCACCGTCCTGTCCAGCAGGCTCTGGTCCTGCTCCAGCTCCGGGGACTTGTCCTCGTCCAGGATGAGCTCTGTGACCTCCGGGCCCACCTGGAGCCTCCTCCCCAGGTCCTTCTGCATCACCTGCTCCAGCACGTACTCCATGCCCACCACCTCCTCCTCCATGGCCGCAGGACACTCAGTCAGACTCCCAGCTGGCCTTCCTGTCAGGCTGACCTGGTTTTATCAGACGCGGTCTCTAAGAGGCGGCTGACGGCGCTGGGAGAGCCGGGGAGAGCACCGTGATGTCCTGCGGTGGAGGGCTGCAGTGAACGCAGCACTTCATTCTCCTGCAGCGACATTTGTGAAGAAAACAGGCGAAGTTTCAAAGCAGCACATTAACACGAGCAGCGAACGGCCATTTTAACGGCGCGTGTCTCATACAAGCTGAATTAAACGCGCTAATGCTGCTTTAAGCGGAGCTAACCGGCCGTTAAGTGACTTAACGCCAAACTAAATGTCAAAACAGTTCGTGTAGCCGTTAGCTTCTGAGCTAGCACACTAGCTCGCTACTAGCAAAACACAGTCGGGTCAGCGTGAGCTCAGCGGGCTAAGTTAGTTAGCTCGGTAAGTTCCCCACAGCCACGGTGACAGCTCTGACGTCACTCACCTGTCCACGGCGGGTTAATTGATGAGTTATCGATCAGTGACCGGTTATAGATCCGCTCACCGGATGGACTGAACGGTTCCCAGAAAAAAAAAAGTGGCGATGCTGCCTCCGGCCACGAAGTACCGTTACTTCACATCCCCGCGCGGCGGGAGCGCGTCGCCTCGCGGCAGTTTGAACTCCTGTCGGTTGAGCCTGACGCCATTTTAACGTCAGAAACCGTCCGCTGCCTGTTCCCGACTCATTCAGCCGGATTAAAGAGGACAAAATGATTATTAACCGGAGAAAACCACAACGTGTCCCACGGCAGCCGCCGTACAGTCTGCAGTGAGGGGAGCCGCAGAACGACGACACCTGGCGGCAGAGCTGGGAACTGCACCCCCCCTGCAGCAGAGCAAGATCATTTGAGCCGAATGTTCCTTTAATTTACTCAAAAACTGTGAAGTGAAATAACTCAGAATTTAACACAATTAAAGTCTGAGTCACCCTGAACAAGATTCAATCAAAAATCAAAGCAAAAATCTTCAAAAGAACAAAAAAAAAACGGGTAGAAATTTTGGAAATTATGACTGGTGTGCAGTCATTTCAGCTGACTTTTCCTTTAATTTCTCAAAAACTGTGAAGTGAAATAACTCAGAATTTAACGTGATTATAGTCTGAGTCACCTTTAACAAGATTCAATCAAAAATCAAAGCAAAAATCTTCAAAAGAAGAAAAGAAAACGGGCAGAAATTTTGGAAATTATGACTGGTGTGCAGTGATTTGAGCTGACTTTTCCTTTAATTTCTCAAAAAGTGTAAAGTGTAAAAACTACATACTTCACAGGCTTATAGCCAGAGTCACCCTAAAAAGGATTCCACAAAAAAAATTCAGAAAACTTCTTGAAAAGAAAAAAATATGACTGTGAAATACAAGGATTTTGTAATTTGAGCTGATTTTTCCCTTTAATTTTCACCAAAACTGTTCAAAAAATATAATTCAAAACTTCACATGGTGACAGTTGACAGTCCTCCTGAACAGAATTTCACTGATAAGTTCAGGAAACATCTTAAAATTCAGAAAAAATGTCAAAGAATGTTCTTCAGACGTCACATTCAACAAGACTCGTCGTTTGTTTTCTAGAGAAAATCTAAATCTTGACTTTTAAGAAATACCTAAAACCCAAATCAAACCATATTTTAGATTTCGCTCATCTTTTGTGACCACGAAAAAGAAAAAAACATGTGAATTTCAATTACAATTTTGTGATTTTCCAAGGAAAAATAAACACAACAACAAATTCTTTTGTTTTTTAGTTCCTGTTTCTGAAAAGAGAATTGAAGGGACTAAAAGAAACATGATGGATTCATGAAATACACATAAACATACATAAAAACAATAACAATGAAAATATATTACATTAACAGAAAAGAGGAGAAACAGGCTGCTGTGTGTTTTAGTTTGCATGTAAAGAAGAAACTTATGTTAACGACATAAATCTGCAGCTTCAGGAGTTTTCTCTGCTGGAAGAGGCTTTTAGTTTCTTTAGGATTTACTGTGTGTTTAATATCACAGACTGTATATAGTTTGACGAGGAGCGGCAGTGTTCCCTCCTTCATCGAGTTCATGCTCAGTTTTGCTGAAATATATGAAATAAATCATAAAAAAGTTTAAAATCTGTACGTATTTCTGATCTTTTAACTCTCTGTGGGTTCATTGTTCTGATTTTCTTGTATAATGGTTCCCGTCTTGTGCTCCGTCTGCTCAGTGGAGAAAGGGGAGGGTTAGCTGCCTGTCAGCTGCAGGTGGTCCTCTACAGACTGAAGCAGTCGGTGTCAAGAGGTCTCAGTATTCTTTGTGGAGCGGGTCATGTCCCACCGGGCTCTGGGATGACAACAAAAATCATTCATTTCATGGTGAACGGGCGGCTGGAGCAGGCCGAGTTTGGATCCGACTGCTCTGCTGCTGATGTCAAAGGTAAGACGGACGACCGCTCGTTTTAAAGACATCATCAGATGTGAGTGATTTAAACTATGTGACGACTGATATTTCCTTCAAACGTTTCATCCAGTCACACCTGAAGGCGTCACTGCTGTGTTATCAGAACATTTCATGCTCATGAATGTTCTGCAGGTTCTGTGGATGAGGCCGACCTCCATGTGGCTCTGACAGCTGCTCAGGTTTAAGGACTCTGTCCTCGTTGACGTCTTGAGACAGAGATGAGTGAACCATGTGACAGCGAGGCCCTTGACCTTTAGAGACGACAGTAAGAAGACAGGTTGATTTAAGGATCTGAGACCAAACTCTGTCAGTGTAGAAACATCTGAACCAGTTCACGACATCATTTCTATTATCACCAGCGCCCCCTACAGAGCGACAGATGTATGGAACTACTGTATCGCCTTTTGTAGTCATGACCTCAACCAAACAAGAAGTTCTTCTAATCCAGTCATCTACTGACGCTGTTCTTTCACGACCTCTTCCTCAAGATTGAATCCAAACCAGCTGAAACTTTCTCAGAGGAATCCGAAGACTTCTGCGACACCAGCTTGCAAAGTTTTTAACCTTTTTTGATGGCGATGCGTTGAATTTCCTCGTTCTGCCGTTTTTCTGCGCCACCTCTATTTATTTGTACACCGACCACTCTACAGAACTGTCGAGGTACGGACGGCAGCTCTGGAGTATTTGACGACCCGGGAATGAGACTCAACAGTGAACTATCTTTATCTCAGAGTTATGAGATGAAAAGTCAGAACACAGAGATATTTACTTTACCGTCATGAAGAAGGAAAGAAAACAGGAAATATTCACATTTAACAATCTGGAGTTGTAGATCTGATCTGAACTGTGGTTCGATGATGTTCTCTCAGGTAGTTTTGTTTGTCCTCTAATCGGTGAATCGTCTCACAGTCCTGATGTGTCCTGAACTGTCCGTCTGACAGATCTGTTCCGGGCGGCGGCGGAGGTGGGGCCTCACCACATCCTGAAGATGTACCACACCAACGGCGGCGTGGTGAACATCTCCCCCCAGTTGGAGGCCAACAGCGAGGACTCGTACTACCGGCTGGAGGTGGTGGCGTCGGATCTAAAGAGTGAGGGCTGCAGAGCCGTTTCCAAAATCTAAGAGTTCATTTAGTAAAGAAAAGTCTTTGTTTCAGAGCTGCGTCATGAACCTCAGATCCCTAAAGATGATACATCTTGGCTGTGTTTGTTTGTCCGTGTGCAGGTGTGGGGATGCCAACAGAGCTGGACAACATGGAGCACAGGTGAGTGCGTCCTGTAAAGGTGATGTTTTAAAGCGTCTGGGTGAGAAGGACTCACTGCTGTGTCCCGTCTCCGTCTTCAGGCTGCATCACCTGGAGAGCAAAGTGATCGAAGACGTGGGGAAGACTCCCGACATCATCTGTGAGCTGAAGAGCCAGGTGGAGTCCTTCAAGAGGAAGCTGGAGGTTCGTGTCTCGAATCCTATGAAGACATCAGCTGTCAGGGACAGTTTGTTCTGGTCTCACGAGGAAGATGTGGATAAAAGCTGCTGGAGCTGCAGGACAGAACGCTCGACATCATCAGATGTCATTACAGCTAAAAATAATCATGTTAAGATAGAAAATCAAAAATATGAGTTTACAAAAAGTTGAAATTGTGAATGACTCATAATAATGAGATTAAAAGTCATATTTACTTCTCATAATCTGATATTTGTATATATATTTGTATTAATAAAGCTCAGTTTTCGTCTTGTGTTTTTGTTTTGCTGGTGTAAACCGACTCCGATAGCTCGCTCGGCCCGTAGATGAGGACAAACTGACGCCACAGTTCAAGATGGCAGCTCATGCATTCCTATCAAAGCTGCTCACTGGGTGCATGTGCCCAAATACCTCTCCAGGTATTTTAGAGAAGAGCTAGAGCACGATAGACATGAAACATACACAGTGTAGGTACGTCCTCTGAAACTGTTCAACAGCACTGGGTCCACTTCCTCCTGGTCCAAACTATCCAAACCTTTAATCACTGCTGAGGAGGAACAGAGTCAACGCTGTCAAATTTCATCTTCATCCGAGTACGAAGAGTTTTCCAGTAACAGTGAAGTTTAATTCTCTCTCCTGTCAGAGTGTGGTGCACCTGAGCTGGATGGGTCTGTTCAAGGACGGCAGCGAGCAGCAGCCCTCCAAGTTCCCCCCGAAACCCAGAACTCCTCAGCTGAGCGTGCAGGAGGAGCGCCATCAAGTCCGCAGGAAGTTCCTCAACATGAGGTGACCTCGTCGTCAAGTTGTTTTTATCTTCATTTTATTGTACTCCACTTTTCTTTTCAAAAAAGAAAAAGAACTCAAAGATGACAAAGCGTGAAGCACATTATTGTCTTTTGTGTGTTGCCGTAGCTCACTGCAGGTGACAGAAGAAGTGCGAGAGCACCTGAAAACTCCAATTTTTAACAACTGGTGAGTATGAACAGTTTTGATACAGTGGATTATGAGATCCTTTACTGACTAAGACTGACAGGAGGACTATTATCTGTGATGGATGGAGGTTTGGTTCTGTTCCTTTTAAATGAAATATGTTCTTTTATGCAGATGACACACTGCTGTACTTTTCTGTCTCCATCTCAGCAAACTTACTGACCTGGACTCTATGAGCAGCTTCATGTCTTAAACTACCTAAACCTAACTCTCCTTATTGCTTACCATGAGTTTGCCATACCATTCTTTCTGAGATCTGATTCATTCTAACTTCAGAAAGTGAGAGAAATCAATCCTCACCAACTACCAAAAAATAATAAGATTCGCACAGTCTGAATGAAGAGTCAAGTCTTACTGATGTCCTCACGCGCTCTGACACTCATACACTCCTCTCACACCTTGTTACCAGGCAGTGGGAGGAGGCGGAGATGCTGGTGCTCCTCCAGGTGATGTTCACCGACCTGGACTTCCTGTCAGCGTTCCACATCGAGCTGGAAGTCCTGCAGAACTTCCTGTTTGAGGTCTACTGCCACTACAACAGCATCCCCTTCCACAACTTCAGGCACTGCTTCTGCGTCACTCAGATGGTACGAACAGGACGAAGGAGTCAGTAATGTAACTAAGTATATTTATTTAAGTACTGTACGCAAGTACAACTTTGAAGTATTTGTACTTTAGTATTTCGATTTTATAGAATTTAGAATGAACGACGTGTTCGACTACAGTGTAGTATTTCTACTTATACTTCAGTCAAAAAAAATATCTGACGATTTCTTCCACCAACGACTGTATAAAAGTTTACAGTGAGTTATATTTAATGTATTAAAGTAGAAATAAAAACACAATAAATTCACTTCTTTCAGCATATTTGTCGTTGGTAATAAAATGTCCAATCCTGCAGATTAACAGAAAAGTTTATTTATGTGTAGATTAAGATGTATTCTGGTGTTTTCTTGTCTTCCTCCTGCAGATGTACGGGCTGATCTGGCTCACAGACCTCAGGAGTAAATTATCAAGAATCGACGTGTTGATCATGTTGACCTCGGCGCTGTGCCACGACCTCGACCACCCCGGCTACAACAACGTCTACCAGGTCGCCTCTCTGCCATGATCTCATCTGTTTCATAATCCGGGTTTTTGTTTATTCCTAAACTGTGTGTTCTTTTTAAATTTCACACAGATCAATGCTCGGACTGACTTAGCTCTGCGCTACAACGACATTTCCCCCCTGGAAAACCACCACTGTGCTGTGGCGTTCGGCATCCTGTCCAAGGTAAAAAAAACAAAAAACAAAACATGATGTGTTTAAGGATTCAAAAGGATGGTGCTCGAGAAATTAAAAAATCCTGAGTGTGACTGTTAAAAGAATATTTAAAAACAGAGGAGCAACAAAAGATCGTAATAAAGTTGATGGAAAAAGTGTCTGCTGAAATAATTCTCAAAAACGATCATTTGCAATGAACCAAATGACTTACTGTATTGATAAACTGAATGAAATCTAAACAAATATTTTTTTCTGAATCAATTTTTCAAAAAACAGTAAAAACAGTAAAAAAGTGGTTTTGATGAGACCTGGAGGATAAAGTTGTTTCAAATGAAAACTGATGTAATTTTTTGAAAAACTTCTGCTTTCAGCAGTAAACGTCACAAAATGACATTTACCAACACTAAACATGTTCATTTAAGCCATCAGGAGTTTTGAATTAATCTAAATTTGTATCATAAATAAGTGCAGTAAAACGTCTGTGGAACAAGATGGTGTCATCTGCAAAAAGTCATAGAAACAGATGAAAATAAAGAACAAAAGGGTTCCAAGAATCGATCCTTGTGGACTCCACAAGTTTCTACCAGCTGTTTTTGATTAGAAACATAATTTAAGATCATTAACACATAAAATACATCAATGTTAGAGAGAAAATGTTCAGTTATTGACTATTATTGTTGTAAAATGTTGTAAAATTACTTCCTCTTCTCAGCCCGAGTGCAACATCCTGAAGAACCTGACAGCCGAGCAGTACAAACAGATCCGAGGAGGGATGATCAAGTAAGACCTTCAGCTCAGATCCGTGTTCCCTTCATCCGTGTCGAAGATGTTTTCTTTTTACAGCTCAATAAATGTTTACATCTTCAGGTGTATTCTGGCCACGGACATGGCGAGACACAACGAGATTCTCAACAAGTTCAAAGTCATGCAGCCGGTGTTCGACTTCACCAACAAGGACCACAAGGAAGTGGTAAAGAAGAACAACACTAAATACATTTCAGACTTTGAACACATGTTTTACTAAGTACAACTTTAACTTTAACTGATAATCAACCTTATAGCTGAACAGTGACCAGCATGTGTGACAAAGAACGTCATTACCGGTGACTCTATTCTGTCTCCAGCTGATGAAGATCATGGTGAAGGTGAGCGACATCTCCAACGAGGCGAGGCCGATGGAGGTGGCCGAGCCGTGGCTGGACTGTCTGCTGCAGGAGTTCTTCAACCAGGTCTCTACTCCCGGTTCACTGATCAATATACAGGACGTGACAGGAAACAGCTGTGTGGTCAACGTGAAGTTGAGGTTTTGAAAATGGCAGTTTAGCCTTTCTATTAAAATGTGAGTACAACCCTTCATAGGAGTGTCAGCCTTCTGTTCTTGTTCTGCTGGCAGAGCGACACAGAGAAACTCAAAGGACTTCCGGTGACTCCCTTCATGGACCGAGACAAAGTGTCCAAACCGTCCTCTCAGACCAACTTCATCCGATTTGTCCTCCTGCCGCTCTTCAGCGAGCTCACCAAGCTCTTCCCCTGTCTGGAGGTAAAGTTGGCTTTAGATCTAATGTGTGAACAGTTTTTTGTGGTAACATGCTGAACAGAGGTTTCTGAGGCTTAAAGTTCTGCTGTCACATTGTTGTGCAGCAACATATTCTGGAGCCGGTGCGCCGGGCCCTGGAGTATTACTCGGACATGGAGCGAGCCGTCAAGGAGGAGGAGACGACCAAGACATGAGGAGGACGAAGAGCAGCCGACCAGCGCTCAGTCCGGCCTGAGAGTCTGAAATATAGGCCTTTGAAATGTGTGTAGGACTTTGTCACTTAACAGGTTTTGGCCCAAACTTTTAACGTTTGTTAATATATAAGGAGTTTTGTTTTTGACAGCGATGAGAGTCAGTACAACTAAAGAGGTCGAGCAGAACTAGTTTGTTTTCGTGCCATATTATATTGTTATAATATATCACATGTGTCAGAAGTGTTGGTTTTAAAGGCTCATGACAGGAAAGTGATGTCATCATCTGAACTCACCAGACTGTTCTACTTGTTCTGATACGTTAACGTTGCTGATGAATATTGATCCAACATCTCCTTGTGTTCAGCACCAAAGCTCATCCCTACAATTGTGATATTTGCTTTTGTCACCCAGTCATAGCAGTAATGAAGTGTTTCTGAGCAGATATATTTATCATGTACAGCAATAAAGCCGACAAACATTGTGATTCAGTCTGAGACTAAAGTCAGAACCGTCCTTTTTGTTTCCAGTATGCGATGTAAACTCTGTGCACATTAAAACAGACGCAAACCAAACAGTGTGTTGAAGGTAAATTGACAGGTTTATTATTCTCATTCACTTCATTTACAAATTCAAAAAACAAAAGTGCAAATATCTGTTTTCTGTACCAGCAATGCATCTGATAAATATTTAGAGTTGAAAATAAAAAATAACCAGGGCTCAAACATTAGTGTGTTTCAGACAAAATTAAATTAAAAAATGCTCACAATAAATCTTCAATATATACAAGACAGTTATTTTTTAATACATTCTCTTGGCATTTAAAAACAGAAAGTTGATCACGACATGGAGTGTTTCTTCAACAGCAAAACTTAAATCCCTCCAAGTTTCCAGTTTTAATGAACTGTTAGCAGCTCTGAACGATCCAGGTTAGTTTACACGACAACAAAAAACCACGACACAAGAAAAATAACAAACACACAATGAATGTGCAGTCGAGGACGCAAAAACTATTTTTTGTGCAATCTTGATATTTTTAAGTGCTGGAAATATTAAATAATTTTCCAGACCTGCGTGTAGAAACACTTACGACACATTTTTGACTCCTTCTTAATCATTTTCCTTCATTAATGATCGTTCTGCAGCTGCTGGACTCTGAATGGAGGAATATTTAGCTTAATATATCTAGTCCAGTTCACGTAACAGGAGCTTAGAACCAGCTGGAAATGTGAAGCAGGTGACAAACACGTCTACTTTACACTTGTTTTTTAAACTATTCTCTTCTTCGTTAACTTTCTGTCCGTCTCAACAAAGTGCGATGTTGTGCTGCCTCATGAAACTCGACAGAAGACCTCAAATCCTTCATTTCTTATCGAGGGTTTTATTGGTATTGTGTCCATTGTTGTTTGTTTTCACTACTGAACAGATTTCCACCAAACGGACCCAGAACAGACCCGTAACCTCATCCAGGAACTCTTTCTCACTTTCTTTAACATTGTGAGAGTTTCTGGACATTTTCATTAACTTGGGGGATGTCTGAACGTAAATGTTGCAGGTCCAAGTAAAACCCTGATCTAGCAGACTTAAATATGTTTAGTTAGATACTGGATTAGACTGTTGGGCCTTGGCGGAGGTATGCACTCTAGTGATGTTCGATAAAGTTTGATGTTAAACTTGAGAAGAAGAAGAAAAGTCGGGTTGAATGGTTAAAACATGATGTGTCACAGTTGTCCTGATGGACTGTAGTTCGGCCTCTCATCATGTTACATTCGGGAGCTGCAGAGTCACATGCAACACCTAGTGGCAATATTCAGTATTACAGGTCCGTTATTTGGCTTTTATATCAAACTGGTTCGCCCCGTGAAACACATCCACTGACTGTTTCCATCGAGACCAACCAGCTCCTGATAACACATTTCTGAAAGGGTCATAATTTAGAACCACGTTTGCTCCTTGTTCTCTTTACTCTGGACTGAAAACTGATTTGATTTGATTGATTTAAGTCTTTTTGAGTCTTTCTCACAGATTGAAACTGTAAATTGCATGAATGTAACGTTGATGAAAGGTAACATGAGGTGAGAGATCGAATGTAACTGACGGAGGAACCACTGAACTTTACATCGATGCATCAGAAGTCATAGAAAGATAAATCTCGCACAGTTTCCCCTCCACGTTCGCTGTGATCGCACACATTTTAAGGCTCCTTGAAACCTTTTTGACACGATTACATGAACTCAAGATACCAGAATTCAAACGCAGCTCTGACAAGAACATCCTCAGCTTCAGTAAAAACAACATGTAGTGTTTCAGACAGTTTGTGGCTTCAGGTCAAAGTAACAGAGACACACTGATGCTTAAAAATGAACATTAACAGGCAGAATTCATATAAATATGGCAGCAACACATGACAAAAAACAACTGTTAGCTTAAACACAAAGTGCTGCAGTCCCACACTCTTTAAATAAAATCCGTGTTACAGTTTATCTCAGGATTCAAGTGGTCCCGTTTCTTTACAGCATCGACGATGCTCGAGTACCAGATCAACACAAAACCCAGCAGCACACAGAACTGAAGAGTCCGATAAACTCTGTTCTCCCAGACGTTCTCATCTCGAGAGCAGAGTTTAAGTTTGGGGTCTTCAGCCCACCGCCTGCTGTTAGACATTATCAAAAGGTGTGTTTGAAACAGTTTGCACCTGTTCTAAAGTCATCACTGTTGATGGATTAAGGGGGACAAACACTGAGGACGACATGATCGTGGTGAATTTCTATCATCCTTCTCACGAGTGACGTGAAAAAGCCGCCTAGCTCGATAATGTACGGTCCAATATTTTGAATTTAAGGGTCACAAAGAGAAGACGTGTTGTTAATGTGAGGCGATAAATAGTTTCTAAACAAAATGTGAAGTTATTCCAGGATGTTTTAGTGTCATTTTAAGGGTTTAAAGCTCGTTTCATCACAGGGAATCTCAGAATGGCTTCACACTACAGCGTCTTCATTTTGTGAGTTTTCCCTTTAAATAAAACAAGAACATTGTTAATTCTGTAAATTGTCTCATAACAACCAAAAAACACACCAGTTATACAGTTAAGATGGAAAATATGATTGTTTTATGCTTCTAAATTTTGTGCCGGCGCTCCAGAATGTTTCCATTGATTCCACTGACAGAGAAATGATGGTTGTGATAGTCGAGTCTGTTTTCAATCAATCCTTTTTAAAGATTTCCTGTTTCTCTTTGTTTTATTAAATCAACTCGACGTCTTTGGGTGTTGGACTGACGGAAAGGACATCTAAAGAAACAACTTGGAATTTTAGGAGCTGGGACGAAGATTCTTCACTCTTTTACCATAAATGGATTAATTTGGAAAATCCCAGGCAGGTCTGTTCATAATGAAACTAATCAGTAGTTGTTGGAGGTAAACAGTATTTTCAAACACACCTTTTTTGACTGACTTCCTGTGAGGATTAATAACAACACAGGTGTGAGACCCGAGTCGTCCCTCATCCGGCCGTAGTGAACTCCTGACGTCATCATCATCATCGCTGTGACATATCGACAGATCGTCAGCATCAAATTAACAACTTTCAAGACTTTCTGTGACTCCACCGTCCGAACACGTGACCACATCTTTACACTCAGCGCCTCCTTCAGCGAGGCTTTTTAAATGTTTTATTTGAGCGAGCAGCACTAACGAATGACTGCTGCTGCTGCTGCTGTGGACACGACACAACCAGAGTTTGGCACTCTGTACATTAAACTCTACGTGTTTTCAGATGATGATGGTAAAGAAAAAGACGCCTTAATCGCCTGATCGGCTCTTTACTCTTCAGCTGAACTGATCTCAAATGTTGAAACTTGCTGTCGTGGTCACTACAGGGTGGGACTGGCCTGTCAGGAGGATGGAGGGACTCGGTCGGTACCTATTTACACCGTCGGCGAGGTAAAGCTCTTCTCTCTAATTGAACATGATGGACTCCGGATCCTGGTTCATCATTTGAGCCATGTGACGCAGGACGTCCTTCTTGGTGATGATGCCCAGGAGACGCCTGAACATGAACACAGAGGGAGATAAACTTCAACAGTCACAACTTCTGTCAGCACACGACGTCCTGTGATGTCAATCTGTTTTCAGAAGTGCACGTGTGAAAGTATTAAAATTCAGCAGAAGACGAAAGAATGACCTTCATGAGTCGATTTCTCTTTTGATTTTCTTTGGTCGACTTAAAATCTTTTAAATTCAGGATACAAAGAGATATTTACGAGTAAAATCCAGCACTTTTAAGCAAGTAAACCACAAATGTTCAAACTCTGGAAGTCTTTATTATCACATCTAAACTGTAACGAGAACAACAACTGTGGACAAACAGTTTACAGAGTCGTCACTATGTTTATTTGTGTTCTGATCACAATCATTTGATTCTTACTGATTCTTACGTGATCAGTTCATTTTATATTTGATTTGAGATGAAACACTAAATGTATCTATCTCAAATTCAAGAACATTCCTCTCAACCTCGAAGAATAACGGTTCAAATTTAAAGTTTAATAATCAACACTAACAATAATCACTGGTCTGTTTTTACGTTGTTAAATCTCTGATGAATATATAATCTGATTTAACTAATTAACGCTCTCCCAATCTTTTTTTTTTTACAGAATATTAATATTGTTTGGCCACCAGGTGGCGCTGATCACCAACAAATCATTAAATAATCAAACAGAGCAACAACGTCTGTGTCACGTTTTATAAAATAATAATAATAATAAAGTTTTGATTTGTGGTTTATTGAGTCGTTGTTTTTGATATTGTTCTGAACGAGTGTTTTGCAGTTCTTACCCGCTCCTGGTGACGAGACACTGGCGGAGGCCGAGCTTGCGGAAGATGTCCACCACCGTCTCCATGGGCGTGTGGTCGGTGACGGTGAAGGGGCTGAGGTTCAGGATGCGCCGCAGCTTCAGCGGCTGCGGGTTGCTGGCCGGCAGCTGCGGCGCGTCCTCGGTGAAGTAGACCACCGAGCTGCTGACCACGCCGTCCTGCTTCTGACGGGCGTTTTCTGCAGACGGACAGCGGAGAGAAGTTAAACATCAACAGACTTTCAGGAAACGCAGCCCAGGACTGGTTCAACAGACTCACTGATGGCGAGGGTGAGGTCCCGGCGCTGAACGAAGCCGATGAGCCTCTCCGACTCTCTGGACACGACCACCGGGAAGCCGTTATAGTCGGTGTCTTTGATGAGCGTCTCCACGTCCTCCACCGTGGTGGAGTCCTGGGTGAGGACGGCCAGAGTGGGGTCGTTCCGGCGTGGTCGCATCACATCGGTGGCCAGGGTGCGGTGGGTGAACTCGTCCCTGACGTCCAGGTAGGGGTAGCCATTGAGCTGGATGTGCGACTCGTAGATGCCCTCCTTCCCGAAGGCGTCCGCCACCCACTTGCTGGTGACGGCGGCGGCCATTAGGGGGACGATGTACTCCAGACCGCCGGTGAGCTCGAACATGATGACCACCAGGGAGACGGTCATCCTCGTCACGCCGCCTGAGGGGAGCCAATCACAGCCGGTTTATTACAGGAGAGAGAGTCTGAAACAATCCATCAATTAATCATTCATGTCAGCTCGATGCAGCACCGCGTCGACTCACCCAGACAGGCGGCGGCCCCCACCATGGCGTAGAGTCCGGGCGTCACACAGTCGGCGCCGGGCCGGCACCAGTTCTTGAAGATGATCCAGTCGTGGTGGTGGTACGCCATCTGCTCCACGGCGATCCCGACGATGCGTCCTGCGATGGCTCCGACCGCCATGCTGGGGATGAAGAGACCTGATGGGATCTGCAGGAGACATTTGTGAAGAGTACAGGTCGCTCAATTAATCTGAAACCATAACATTCATATTAATCAAACATTTCCATCAATCTATCATCGATTCAGGAGACCGCCCACGATGATACTTTGCAATTAGAGATACTATAAGAGTAGATAACTCAGCATGAACTACATTTCTACTTGAAGTCTGAAATACGGCGATTATCAGTTTACTGTCGTAGAGAAAAGAAACCAGGAAATATTCATCTTTCTTTTACAAACGTCTTCTGTCGTACTGACCTTCATGCCGAAGGTGAAGATGGTGATGACGATCTTGAAGACGAGAGCGAGGGCGAGCTGCCACAGGGCGTTGTAGACGCCGGGCCCCGCCGGTCGGTCCGGGATGTCGTCCACCGGCCGACTCATGTTGGGGTTGTTGATGTAATCACAGAGCTGCGAGGACTCCAGAGCGCCGCAGTCGTTGAAGAGCTCGGAGATGAGCTCGCTGGTGCTGCGGCGGGTGTACGGGTTGGGATACGCCAGCACGGCGGTGATGCCCGTCACAGCGATGACCTCCAAGACCGGGTACTTCCCCAGCTGGGTGGTCTTCCTCCGCCGGCACCAGGCGATGTTGGCCCGGATGAACAGAGTCCCCCAGAGTCCACCGAACACGCCGAGCAGGATGAACGGGACCAGCTCGGCCATGTACCACGGCGTGTGGTACTCCACGTAGAACAGCACCAGGCGGCTGTTGCCAAACGGGTTGATGGAGCGCAGCGTGAAGGCGGCGACCAGGGCGGCGAAAAAGGAACGCCACAAAGTCTTCAGGGGGAAATAGTAACTGACCTGCCGGGGAGACAAAGATCGTTAGGAGAAACATGCAGCTCCACTGAGCAAACAAATCCATCAACTGGACTACAGAGCAGCGATCTCGATGTGTTACTTGAACAGAAGAAGAGCGCTGCACAGACGAGCTGCGTCCGGATGACGGTCGGACCAAAGAAGCTCTCTTGTATAAGCAGGATTGTGAACAAACCTCTTCCAGGCTGAACAGAACTCCTCCGATTGGCGCTCCAAAGGCCACCGACACTCCAGCTGCTGCCGCCGCTGATAACACCTGAGAGGTGAGAGGTGAGAGGTCAGAATCAGTCAGTGAAACGCAGTGTAATATTTTCAGTCTCATTCTGACTCTCTCCTGGACGTTGGAGCGACAGGAGACCAACATCTTTTGGAAACTTGTGAATGTCTCTGGTCTCGTCAGCAGCGTACCTCTCGCCGCTTGCCCTCGTTCTTGCTGTACTTGGAGAAGAGGCTGCAGAAGAGGTTTCCGCAGCAGCAGGCCACGTGGACCAGAGGGCCCTCCTTCCCCAGACTGAGACCCGATGACACCGCCAGGACCAGAGTGACCGTCTTGATCAGCAGGGTCCATTTCCCCAGGTAGCCCCGGATGATGAAGCCGCTGAGGATGGTTTTAATCTGCACAAAACAAACCACGGAGTTTTAAAAACACATGCTACGGAAGCAAAACAGCCCAAAGTCTCATCTGCCTGGTGCTGGTGTCACCTCTGGGATTCCTGAGCCGCAGGCGTACGGAGCGAACACTCGGACCAGCGACACCGCCAGGAAGGAGAACAGCAGAGCCCACAGCACGTACAGGAAGTAGTTCAACACATATGCTCCGCCTCCCTGAGGGAAGGAAGTCGAAGACAGAAAAATATAAACAAAAACCTGAAGCTCACCGGATCAGTCTTCACAGAAAGAGTCAAACTAGACACTTCAGGACGTCATCTCTGATCGCTTGTCAACATTTTACAGACAGCTGATCATTTAACAAAGAAAATACTCGACAATGAAAACAATGGTCGTAGCCGCTCTGACCTCGGCGTGGCCGGTCATCAGCTCGGCCCACTTCTGCCACTGCGGACACTTGTCTCGGTCGTCGAAGGTCGTCTCGTTGGACGTCCAGCAGCACTGCTCGTGGCTGTACCAGAAGGCCGACAGACACACGCCTTCCTTCAGGTCCGTCATCCAGTCCACGGCCAGGTCGATCACTCCGGCCAGCGTACCTGCAGACGACAGGACACGTCAGTCGGCCATGACAGAGTCCTGACCCAGAACGAGACTGTTTCACACTGGTTTCAAACTTGACATCCACCTGAGATGAGAAAAATACATCAGTTACACAAATCTATTTCACAGCAGGTCAGACACTAGAGCGAGAACTTGTGGAATATAACTGAAGAGCTAAACAAGCAGGGAGTCTAAAAGCACCAACGTTTCCTGCTCATAGTGGAGAGAGATGAACCAGAAGGTGCTGTCCAAACCCTGACTGGTGCAGGAAGACTAACAGGAGAACACAAAACTTTATATTTCATCAGGCGTCCTGTAGGTTTGGGCAAAGATCAGATTAATAAACAACTCTGTAGGTTAAGTTAAGGTTTGGAGACGACCAAATGTGAGCAGGCAAGAATTTTCATTGTCAATTAAGACGCCAGTTTTCCTCATGATTAATCATTTTGTCTATAATATGCCAAAAACAACTGAACACACTTTCCCACAGTGACGTCTTCATACGTCTTCTTTTATTAACCAACAGTCCAAAACGCAAATACTCTTCATTAACCGTCAGTCTTCATATTTAAGCAGCTGGACGGACGATGTTTCTATCAGTTCATCGATCAAACATCGTTTTCAGCTGCTGCCTTGAACTGACGGCTGGAAGTGACTGAATAAGTGAATAAGAAGCCTCCTCTAGCAGCAGCATTGTAAATAATACAGAACAATAAACACATATTTCACATGACTCTCTTCGGTGCGTCGTCCCTCCCGACTGACCTGAGAGCAGTCCGATGAGCAGCATCACCACCCATCCCGACCAGGCGTCCAGCAGGCTCTTGATCAGCTCCCAGATGGACTCTTTGCTCTTACTGGTGATCTGGTGGACACATTCACACTGATTAGCTAATCGAAGGCTAAAATCAGGGACGAAACTCTTTTCAAACATGACGAGACAGTCTCACAGAAGCTGTTTGAGAAACAGCAGATCTTCTGGATGAAGTGTTTGAAGTTCACTTTTACCGCTCAGATTACAAATAAATCACGTCAACCTTGCTCAAAATATCTATAACATAACAGACAGGGGAGAAGTCAGGTGTAGCTCCTGCATGTTCGATATTTTACAGGCTAATATTCACTATTTTATAAACGACGGAAGACACTTTTCTGTTTCTGGTTGGCAGGGTGCAAAAGGATCTGAAAATCTATCAAATAACTCCAATTTTCCAGAGCAATGTTTTGCCAAAATACTTAAATTACAGCTTGGCAATGCATGTACAATACAATGCATAGAAACAGCAGGTAAAGAAGAAACATCAACAAAGTGGGCGTATACGGTGCAGAGAAGCGTGGTCGCACCTTGCGGTGGCGGTCTGTGTCTCTGGATTTCTCCCTCAGCCAGTCGATGGTGTGGAAGTCTTCATACGTGCCCACGTCAGGAAACGGCTCGTCCAGGAAATCCATCAAGTTCCCAGCTCCGTTCATCTCCTCTGTGGGCGTGGAGCCGCTGACACCTGGCAGACGGGAGAAGATCATCAGGGTGTAGGTTCACTATGAAATACAGGTGCTGACCACCACCAGCTGTCACAGGGAACTGGAATATTTAGCTGTTTTTAGGAATTATAGCAGACTTATCTCAGGAAAAGCAGTTGGGCTGCAGCTAAATCACTTATTACTGATTCATCTGACAAATTGAATCTTGCTGTGAAGTATCAAAGAAATAGTACAAATGTAGTCTTTTCTTTAAATTCAGTTACATAAGCTGTACTCTCGTTACTTTTAAGCTTTTCTATATTTGTATTCAATGACAATGGAAACTGTTCAGTATAGATTATCCTTCCTGCTCATTGTAAATCTAGTATCAGACAAAATAATGCCAATATAATGTTATAAAATCAATATCAAGCACAGAAAATCTTTTACACTTCACATTATTAAGGCTGACATGTTTGACATTACAGCGTTTTCTATCACAGCTGTATTGTTTGTCTTACTGATCGAACACTTTGACATTAGCTCGTCTGACTAAATAATTAATCAACTAATTGCAGTTTTAATCAGCTTTACATGAAAGTGTTGTCACTGTCCATCACGTCGCGTTGGATGCACTCACAACCACCCGTCCTTAAAAACACGTCTTTCATTAGATCATTTCTTCAGTAACATCTACGAGTTAACAAACATTTAACATTAAAAAGATGTGTATTTATGCGCGTTAGCTGCTAATGCTAACAGTACCCGCATCATTAGCTAGCCTCTCCGAGTCTCTTCTAGCTAAGTTAGCTCGATAAAGTCGCCTTTTACCTTCACCAGCCTCCATCTCACTGTCCGTCCACGCGACCGCAGCGACAAAGTGTTTCCTCTGATTTAATAACTTATTTAATGTCGACCTGGAGACGCATTTTAGCGTTCATATAACAGAAAAGAGGCGTTAAATGTCCAGAAACAAACAGCAGACAGCGTCAGAGACTGCTTCCCACAATGCACCTGTTCCAACTGACAGTCTCACGATACGACGTCCACGAGCGCATGCGTCAAAGATCGTCTATTGAACAGATGAGTGCCAGTGAACAATTCGTACATGTGCTTCAAAGATCGTCTAGGCAAAAAAAAAAACCAAACCAATCCATAGGCTACTTGTGCATCAAACATTATCAATTGAAAAGATGACTGCGAAATAATTCATGTGCATCAAAGATTGTTTATGGTTAAACATAATTTCATACATGTGCATCAAATATGAAAAAAACAAAAAATAATGTGTGTCAAATTTTGCTGAAAAATTGAATGAAACAGTTTAGTGTAAATTAACCGTTACAAAAACTAATAATGTACACAGGCAGAGAAAATGATCATGCATATTTACAATTTTTCCAAAAATAATTCTTACCTAAATGATTTTTACCTGAACATACCCGTAATTCATCATTACTCATTCTTCTTCCCATTGCATTTAACATTCATCCCAAAAATAAAGTACAGAAACCCGTAATGCAAAAATACAGTAGTCACAAAATGAAATAAAAGATAAATTAGGCCTACTCATAAAGTGACATTTATTTTGTCACAAAAAATAATTTAATGGTCACAAAAGAACAACCTGATGTCTAAAACCTGAGAGTTATCACATAAATATGAAACCATGAACGAAAAATGTAGCGTATCCTAAGAAGAGGGGACAAGTCATGATCAAACTGCCGTCTGAATCAATCTATAAATAAGAGCAAGAGTCATGATGTTCTCATCTGTGAAGCAGAGATCACCGTGTCGAACACGATGGTACCGTATTATAAACTGTCCACCACCAAAACAGTAACAAGCAATCGTACCAACATAATATTTTCATCTAACATCATTAGACATCAGTGATTCACCAGATTTCAAACTGCTTGAGTTTCTTAAAAGGAGTTGTGTCCTTAATGTTGTTCCCGAAGAGTCTAGAAAAAGACCAAAGCAGAGAAACATCACTCACTCAGACACAATAACATGTGTAACAGTATGAACTTAACTAATCTGAGAGGATGAAGAACAAATGTCTGAACAACTGAACGGTACAGTGATTCATGTCTGCTCACCGCACAGTGTCCATGGAGGGGTTGATGGAGACCAGTTCAAGTAACATGTCAGCTGAAGCATCAGTGATCTTATTGTGACTCAGACTGTAACACAAACACACAAAGTGACACGGAGGATATTTATGATTGTAAATCATATCAGCCTGCTGCTGGTGGAGGCAGTACAGGTCCTGTCCAACACACAACAGCCAGGGACCGACACAGATACAGAACATACCTAGAATTATATATATTGTTGTCACATGAACATGTGTGCATGTCGACAGACTGATACTCACTCCAGGACTTGTACTTTGTGCAGATGTGTGAGGAGTGAGAGCAGCAGCTGGTCAGTGAGCTCACAGTGACTCAGGTCCAGTTCTGTCAGCCCTTCAGAGACGTCCAGCAGCTGAGCCAAAGCTCCACAGGACCTCTGATCCAGTGTGGTGTGACTGAGGTCCAGCTCTCCACCCAGAGCTCCACACAGGGACACTGCCCGTCTCATTGTGTCTCTGTCGCTGTTCACAGGAACCAGGGACACCAGCTGGAGGACGACAGTCTTACTGGCTCTAAACAGGAGAGTCAAAGCAAAGAGCAGCGGACTGTTGAGGCTGATTTATGGTTGTAAGTAGATTCTACACAGAGCCTACAGCGTGACCTACACATGTGGCCTACAACATAATGAGCATTTATACATGTGTGCTGGTGTGTCTGTGTTGCTGGTGGTGGTGATACAGGAGACCGCCAGCTGCACTTTCCCCAGTAAACACACCAACCCATTCAGTTTGCAGCTGTGTCTCTGGGCTTGGCAGAGTGGACAGGCCGGGTGTCAGAGGTTGGTTTGTTTACTGGGGTAACTACAGGTCACAATGCTCTGTATTAGTAACGCCACTAAGCACCAGAGGAGAAGAAAAGTGATGCTACCAAGCAGAGAAATCACGGTTGTTGCAACAATGTGCAGGTACAGTTCTTGAGAGGTGTAAGTCATAGGTCATTCTGTTGTCTCTCTCACCTGAGGAGGACTCTGTCCAGGACAGGAAACAGCAGGTCCAGTCCGCTGCCCTCCACCTCACAGTCCTGCAGGTTGAGCTGAGTGTCCTGGCTGCTGTGTCTCAGGATGGTGGAGACGGCCCTGCAGTCCTCATCAGTCAGACTGAGAGTCTCACTCTGACCCTCCTGTGGCAGCTCCACACAGGAGGAGCAGGACAGATCCAGTCTGTGCTGCAGAGTCCTGAGCAGGCTGACTGCTGCCCCCTGCTGGGCGTCAGAGGCAGCACAGCAGTGGATGAACTTCAGCAGCAGATTTCTGTCAACACTGACAGGAAACACAGCCAAAAATAAAATATTAAACAAATTCTAGCCACATCCTTTCATTGATCAGTTACCGATATGATGTGCAGATTAACAAATTATCCAAATAAAAGACACCACAAATAATATTAATTAAGGATAATCATGTTTCTGAAAACTTCGGTCTTATTATTGTTGTTTTGTCTCTAATTTCTATCAGTAAAAGTTACAAAGAGAGCATCTCTTTTATAGCTAAGACCTGGGAACACAGTGTTTCCCTTATACGTGTTCTGGTAATGAAACACAAGCAGACTAACAGACGGGTTGGAAACAAACAGGTTGGACAAACTTATTCTGAGGAGAAAATGAAGTCAAACAATCAAATTATCAACTAAACAACAACTGTCACAATGAGAGGTGCATTATGTCCTGTGTGTTGAAGAAGACAGATACAATGATAAAAACAAACACTAATGTCTCACCTGAGTTGAGAAACTCTGTCCAGTGTAAAGAGGACAGACTCCATTTCCTCTGTTGGTATGGAGGTCCACAAGAGGTTCAGTTTAACTCTGTCAGTGTGTTGGAGGGTGAAGAGCAGAGCATCACAGTCCACTGAGTTCATTTCTCTGCAGGTCAGGTTGATCACATTATCCAGTGACCTCATTAAACTGGGTATAAAGGGACTGGCACGAGTGCAATAGATCTCTGTGATGACAGTCAACACAAAGCTGGGACAGGCTCTGAAAATATAAAGTGTATTCACCA